>OZ023211.1:52164227-52291727 GCA_963995525.1 Escarpia spicata | reverse complement strand
TGTGTGTGTGTGTGTGTGTGTGTGTGTGTGTGTGTGTGTGTGTGTGTGTGTGTGTGTGTGTGTGTGTGCAATTGAAGTGTTTTGTCCCCCCCCCCCCTCTGTCTGTATATATCTCTCTAGTAAACCGTTTGTTCTGTGTTGCTTTCTTTCTCGACGTGTAATCTGGTACGCGTCTTCCTTCCTGGCACAAGGCCAGATTGATGACAATGACATTACGTCGTTTCGATACTATTAAAAGCACACATTTGTGAAATTTGGTAGACTGCTGAAGTTAGATTAAATCCTTCGGTCAAATAAAACTTTCCCGAAAAGCGAAACCTACCACTCGTTCGCAGATAATTGTTCACTAAATAAGAACTAAAATTACACAAAAGTCTCAGTTTTCACAATTCTACTATAGAATGCACATTAAGGAATAGTTGGTATGTTGAATTATCTTTCTCTCAGACTATTTTATCTAGCAGATGGAACATGTCGAGAAGTGACTGTGTGTAGTTTAGTCTTTCTTTTCGAGCAGCACGCATCTCATGACTAGGGCTGCATTTTATACAGTCGTCTATTATCGCACATGTGATAATATATTTGACTGTTCTTTGCAGACGAGATTTCCGTGCGAACTATGGCGTGAAAGCAAAGCCGAGCTACATATTCTGGTTCCAATACAACGTGGTGGATGAGGTGGGTGTCGCGGGGAGATATAATGTTGAGATACTCTATCAAATTGAACGTATTAGGCGTGTAATGTCGTGTCATGGAATTGCGACAGTCGGCCGGAAGTAGCGCACACGCACATACAGGATGTTATTCGTTTAGAATAACACGTGCGCATACATTTATGTAAGAATTGTCTACTGTGAATTCACGAAACACCACTGTGGTCACGTATACAGGTGCGAGTAATTGCTTAGCCGTTAAATTCTGTTTCAGGGCAATGGTATTTACGTGGCGGAGTTCGACAAGCCCGACAAAGGATGGCTAGGCTTCCTCGTTGAGGTATGTACGGTCGTACGTATGTACGTAATACACTATTTATATTCACATACAACCATGCATGTCTGATGTCTGCATTGGTACACACTCTAATCATACGCACACGTACACCACACATACGCATGAGCATATGTATGCACGCACGTATCCACTCAACCACCCGCGTGACACACACCTACCCACAACACGCACACATGCACACACACGCACACGCGCGCACACACGCACACACGCGCACACACACACAAACACACACATTCACGAGTAAGCTAGTTGTATACATGTACACACGTATACACACATCTATACACTATACAGATGTACGTGCGTTCATGTGTATACCACACCTGGGGGCCAGCATACATGATCCAATAAATGCGTTCCTTTTACGAAAGTAATTATTTCTTTCCACATTTTGCTTTTGCAGGCCGTTTATGAAGGCCCACTCGGTCATACATTGACCTTGACGTCAGAGGTCAACATCATCCCAAACACTTTCCCCTACCCGCGGTGCCACGGAGAAGGATGTTATGAGACTCTGGTGTAAAGCATCACGGACGAGTAGCGCACGAACACACTGACCGCGGCCCTGCTTATGGCGACATATGTCCAACCACGAATAAAAATAGAATGGGAACTTGTGAAGAGTCTGTAGTTTTGCTTCAAATTGTCACAGCAACGCCTACACTTAAATACGTAAAACGATATTAAAATTAACTACAACAAATATTCAACAAGAAAGGGAAAGTTAACACAACCCTATGTGTATGTCAACAATGTAACGGTTACTTATTATATAGTGCTGTATACAATCCTCGTATCTCACAAAAAGCTTTACACTTCATCCACTGACATGCTTGTTCATTCTAACACAGTCTCGGCTTCTCTCGGAAACATTCAGTCACGTCGAAATTACTGCGTCAATATTAATCTTTCAGATTTATTCTGCACTGTCCCGGTCATGAGTTATACAGCCGAGTGAACTGTTGCAACGTGGATTTAGCGAAACTGCGCATGCTTTCAAACTGTAGGAGGATAATTCGAACCCGACAGAGAGTTCAATGTCCCGACATGTAACATTTACGATGCGGCGCTACACGTAGGCCCACTTAATTGTAATACGTGTACGTGTAACTATTCCGAAAGTATAGTCCGGAATAGTTCAACCTTATTCGATAAAACCATATGATAACGTGGAAACCGAGTACTAACCTTTGACCACTTATGTACACAATTACATTGTATGCATGTGTCATGTGGCATATTCATAATATCTGTTACCAGCTGAATACAAGTATTCAGTAGCGATTTACAACCGTCGGATAGGAGAGTTTCAAATTAATTTAGATATTCAAGCGGTCAACGGATGGCGGATATTATAATGGTTGTAGATGAAAGAAAGAGACGTGTTGGATATATATGTTTGGATACGCGATTGAGCATTGTTTGGTGGGGTGGGATGGCTGTTTGAAGAAAAGGGGTGGTTGGCGGGGATAGGGTGGTAGCATGGATTGGGGTGGCTGGAGAAAGGGGTAGGGGGTTGTGCTGTCACGTGCAAACCTATTATGTGGATAACAAATAGTTATTCAATTCTTACGGAAAGGACATGTTCAATGTCACGGTGTTGGATAACAACAGAAAGCTAACCTTGTCAATATCTTCTAGCCAGGACAGTCTCTGAACGTGTGTACTATAATGCCTGACCCACTTTACTCGCAAAACAATCATGAGACACTCGCTGAAACAGTCATTGTAATAAGGCAATGGGCTGTTGCGGTTGTTGTTGCAAACTACCGCCTTAGACTTTATTAATTATCCCGTACATATTATTACGTACACTAGCAAAAATGTCCGTCACCTGACGGGAAACCTCGGTAGTTGACAGTCATGATAGTAATATTTACCAACTGTTAGAAAACACACCGCATAGTTACATGAACACCATAAAGCGCTCGGAGATAGATACCTACTCGATGTTTGTTCAAAATGACGAAGGTCGGAGAGCACGTCCATCGATAGGCCCTAGTCGTGATAGTGTAGCATTATCAAATAATATTCGTATTGCTAAGCTATTGGCATGAGAGTAGACATAAACATACTGTGGCAGCATCTATTTCATGTTGCCACGTCCATGACGCAGGGACCGTTTACCCGAAGTATTTGCCGCGCGCGCGTTGTTCCTGCGATTGTTAGATTACGTTGTGCGCTCATTACGTTTTATGTTCCAAACAGTTAATTTACCCCATAAAAGGTGAGAATCTTGACATGTATGGGGTCTTTTGAAAATATATAGGTCTTGGTCTTACTAAGTCTTTCTATGCGTGGGGTCGTAGATTAATCCCTGAAAGTTTGGCACTCGAGGTGCTAGCCGTCTAAGCAGAAAACGTTAACGTACCCGCAAACAGACGCAAGCACAATTAGAAGTAATCATGAAACGAAATAAAACGCAAAAATCACTCCTAGACAAATTCGGCACTTCGCCACAAATTCTCCTCATGTCCACAGTAGTATACAGGTCACGTTTTCAAAACATACGTATCATCTCCATATAGAGCTCCGGACTGTCGACTGAGAAAGACGGGTTTGAATCCTGTGCGGCGGTGTCGAACCTTGGGCAAGTGCATTAACTGTACAATGCTTCAGTTCACTCACCTGTATGAATGAGTACCTGACTATAGACAGCGGTGGATATTTGTGTACGAATAGTCTTCGCGCATTAATTGTAGTGTGGCTGAATGCTTCCTAGAGAAGTCGAGATGGTATTCGATTGAATAAGTCTGCCAGGGAGTAAAGTGTAACGCGCTTTGAGTAGTCGTGAGGACCGGATACAGCGCTGTATAAGAACTCACCTTTTACCTTTACTATGCAAAGCAAAAGGTTAGCTTCACCCAAGTCCGTGGGGTGTCGCTGCCAAATTATAGTTTAGTCAATCACCGTAGTTTAGTTGGGGAAAACAGCGCATCGTGCCATGCTTAAGTTACTTCAGCAATAATTTACATTTTTGGCAACGTAAGCGCTATTTTAATTACTTGCAATATCTTATCGCAATTTGTGGCGGATGAAAGTACCCCTACTTTGAGTGACAGTTAATAGAGACATCTTGTGAACGTGAGTAAACTATTGCTTGGAGCTAATTGTGAACACCTGTGGTAGGCGGATATATGAGGAGAATTACTAGTCGTGAAACTTGACTATTACGATTTGAATTACAATTAAATGCACACACAAATAAATTTACTAAATATGTATTTTTTTCAGTTGCACTATTGTAGCAATAGTACTTTGAATAAATGTTATGCTGTGTTTTTCACTGTGAATGTTAAATTATTTGAATAACTAATTATCCAGGAAATGGTATTGTGTCTCAAAAGGTGAAGAAGCAGAGGGCGAAACAGAATGTGACACAAGTGGTACTGTGCCTAGTAAACAGGATGAAGGACAACCGGCCAAGACAGGCGACAAGGATCAGGTAGCCCATACTAAGAGAGATGACAAGGATCAATTGGCCCATACTAAGAGAGACAATAAGGATCAAGTGGTCCATACTAAGAGAGACCTATACTAAGAAAGACGACAAGGATCAAGTGACCAATACGAAGAGAGACGACAAGGATCAAGTGACCAATACGAAGACAGACGACAAGGATCAAGTGGCCAAAACGAAGACAGGTGATGACGATGTGGCCATGATATAAGTCAGGGGTGTTACTCGACATGCCTCTAAAGAGAATGAACATGATCCTGTTCATAGAACCTTTCAAAACAACTTGTGGTTGCAGAATTCGGGAAATAAAGTCTGACTTATCCATGTTTTGCTTTTGACCAACACAAGAAGAACACCTTCACCAAGGGTAACAGCAACTTTCGAACCAGCACATTATCTAGGCACGTTAATTCGTCTGGTCACCAAGAGGCTCTGAGTAAGATTGCAATGCGCCAAAATTTGGAAACATAATTGAAAACATCAATGACAAGAAAAGAGAAGGCTGCATAGTTTCAGATGTAGAGTATCTATTGGCTGGTTAAGGAAGGGGTAGCTCTTAACAATTGCGGAAGCATGGTAGACCTGCTGACTGCCATTTGAATGTCCACATTTTGGCAGCATGACAGTAGTGGAAAAGTCCCAATACACCTCTCTAGTCGCTTTCAATAATGTGGTAGATGATATGGCTGACTGCATTCGTCAGAATGTCGAAAAGAAACTGAAAACATCTCCAATTTCTGGACGACGAAAGCACAGATCTTTCAGTCTCAAAGGAGCTAGTTCTGTATGCAAAGGTGCTGGATCCCACAACGTTTCTCACGTCAACACATTTTCTGTGTAATCTGAAAATCACTTCTGTCACTGGAAAAGCCATTGCTGGTGAAATTATCAATTACTTAGAAACCAAGAACATTTCAATGGACACAGTTTCTGGGTTTGGCACTGAAGGTGCAAATGTGATGACTGGTGAAAAGGAAGGTGCTACTGGACATGGAGAACACTCTGCCATCCCCAATGTACACTGCACTGCATATCGGCTTGCCATGTGCAGCTCACAGGCTGCCAATTCAGTTGCATACCTGAAAGACCACCAGGAAGTGGTCACCGGATTGTTCTATCACTTCAAACGCTCCTCAAACAGGGTGGCCAGTGTAAGGGCAATGAAAGAGTTGCTTCATGAACCAACATTACGGCACGCGGAAGTTCACGAAGTCAGGTGGTTGTCCTTCTACAAAGCAATTGAAACTATCTATCGCACGCTGGGCTCATTGGTTACATATTTTGCCAAGGAGAGTGACCCAAGATCACAAGGTTACACGAAGAAGTTCACTATTTACGCATTCATTGCCACAACCTACCTCATGATGGATGTTCTACCCATCATCATGGCCCTTGCCCTGGTCTTCCAAAAGAAAGATCTCGATGTAGCGGTGGTACCAGTTTCAGTGGAGCAATGTCTGAGAGAAGAAGGACCATCTCGACAAAACACCATTCATATGAAACAACTTGAAGATGAGTTCAGATCTGTTGAGGGAGAAAACAAGTACGTATTCAAGGGGCATCCAGTGACCATTACGCAAACACAACGAACTCATTTCAACAACACTGCATCACAGTTCATCACTCAATTGATGAAAAATGTTCTACAGCGTTTCCCGCAAGACCAGGCGAACAAGTTGGCAGCGTTGGGTGTGCTTGGGATGAGGCCACTTGGGTTTCTGAGTGTTGATGCACTGAAAACATTAGGAAATGAAATGAGAAGATCGAAGTCTTGGTGGCACACTATTCAAAGGAAATCTGACGTCATGGTGTCCATCACTGAGGAGAATGCCGCCATAAACCAATGGGCTAAGGTCAAGCCACTGGTCATTGCGGAGGGGTTTCAGAGAGACAAAACAGCCACTCCGTGGAGCCTTATCCACAAGTTTTACCCAGAGACCTTCCCGAATCTCCTCAAACTGGCTGCCATAGTCATTGTTGCACCAGTTCACACAGCTGACTGTGAGTGGGGCTTCAATGTACATAACTCAATCAAAGGTCCGCTGCGTAACCGGTTATCAGCTGGTTCATAGGACAACCAGATGCTGATCATCTGTGAGGGGAAGACAATAGCCACGTTTGACTTTGGTAGAGCTGTGGCTCTGTGAAGATCAAGGAAAAACCGCAGGTTGTTCCAGAGCCATCAGTAAACACATGGGTGCAGCTTGAAGTGCTTCTGTTGTAGAACATCAACATCATGTAATCTGGATCATAAGACTCACATTACATTTAATTCCAAGTGACGTGATTCTCAACCTTACAACTGTATGAAACATTTAACAATGATATTGAATAATAATGGCCAGTTCATGTATTCTTATTATTACCAGGTCTTTACTTTGGGTTTGTGACAATTTACTTGAACAATTAAAACAATCTGATATGTCTCAACAGATGAGAAACCATTTGAATTGACATTTGTTAATGAAGCAGTGGGTGTGTGTGTTGTTATCCTATATCCAATACTGGGTAATCTCTTACTTAAATGGCCCAGATTAGTTGCCACCCTACTGACCTTAACCCTAGTATACCTATGCCTCACTCAAAGGCAGTATCTACTAGGCGGATGCTGCTAATAATAATGTAGGCCAGTAAAGTAAAAGATTATCAAACGTTGAAATACATTTGTGTAAAATAGTTCTTGTACTGTAGAACTCCTGTCAAGAGGCCATTCAAATTAATTATGATTGAGGTGCAGTACACAGTAACTTGATACGTGATTAAAGGGGTGGCCCAATCAGAGACTGGTCTCATATAACGTTGTGCATATCTAGCAAAAAGCAGACTGATTGAGTTGCCCGTTTCCGAGCTGTGGCTTAGAAGTGATCTATTGGTCTAATAGTAATATTTAATTAGTTAATTCCTGGAGGGATATTCAGTCCCTGCCATAAGTGAAATGTTTTTAAAATGGCCCCCTTTTACAACCCATATCACTTGTTCAAGATCCTAGATTGAACCATGCACACAGCGCATGTGCACTAACGCCACAAACTCCTGCATTAGTCCAAGATTGGGCTGTTTGGAGACTAAGACCTAGGATTTGGCATAAAAACTATGTTAATTGCGTTCGGACCTGTAAACAGACTTTCCCAGCTATTGTACCATATTATATTACAGAGCTCCATTTATTATTTGGTGGTGCGGGTGTATGTACATATACACCAAGTGGCATGTCTGCATATAGATGGGCTCTAAAATGGTGCCGCGCAATGCAAACTGGGTAATTTTGACCATGTCCATGTAAACCGATGACGTCAGTGAAAACAAGTAATTTAATAATTCCCACACCGTGCTTCTCATATTGCTTCCCAATCCACCATGTGGCGCTGCCCTGCAAGTAGGTGTGGAGCGCCTCTATAGGGACTGAATCGCAAACCAGAATATCATTCCCAATCCGGCCACATATCGATTTAGGCTTTGCCATCAGTATTAAAATACACAGTTTAAGATCTAAAATAAATAAATAAAGTGTTTAAAGCAAATTAGCTCTATATGTTAAAATAAAATAAATAAATTCATTGTTTACTGTCAAAATAAATATCAACATCAATCAGCTTAAGCAAGTTAATTTAACTTTACTAATCATATAATCATGAAGTATTGTTAATTAAAACAAGAGCTGGTAAGCCTTGTAAGATTGCCAATATTTAATTTGCTAAGATACATTGTTTTCAAGTGACATTCTTACGAGACTGAGACAGTTTGTGAACTTACTCGATGTTACGCCTGTATCAAATTGCTTTGCCTGTCAAACAAAAACTTTAAAAAATATTTAAAAAGTAATTCTGACTGACAATTTCCTAAATGTTAAACTGAATTCATGTTCTTACATTTCTTTGGAGAAATGGATATCAAGCCAGTTGTGTCATCCCATGTCTGGAAACCACAGAGGGCTCATATATGGTCTCAGATGATTCACTTCAAATTGTTAACAAATATTACGTAAATGTATTAGGTACACACCTCACGTTCTGGCTGTGTATTTCACGTAGCTTTTTGAGAACTGGCTAAATAAATGCCAATAATACAGACTAGTCAGTTAATAGAACGTTGCCGAGCGCTGGAAACAACTAGAACTATTCAATCAGAATCAATGCCTGCTGGCTGAAGCGCCAACCAGCGACAGAGGACGTGAAGTCTGAAGAATATTCAAGAACGTTCTGCCAATTTTGTTATATTTCTGCATGTTTATCGTCTATATTTTGGATAACAAATGCATGCATTATGTATGTGGCTGAGATGAGGTGAGCGGTAATGCGAGCAGAATGACCAGTTGTCCACTTAGTTCACAAGCAGGGATTGACCCCCTCAAAGTATCATATTATGTTTCACAATTACATTCAGTTCCATAGATTATTCGGAGATCTGTAATGCATAATTAGTTTTGATATTTGTGCAAAGTTGGCCTGGATTAAAAATGCGCTGATCACATTACAAAGTGTACATCCGATGATCTGTGAGAATAGTGAGAAACACGAGCAGGCCACCACATTATAGATCTAGCATGAAAAGTCTTCATGTTTCATTAAAGAAATTTATAAGACATGTGTTTAACTTATGCAATACAGGTTGGTGAACTGAATGAGATGATGACTACAGATCAGACTAGCCTGGTACATTCTGGTCTGAACTTGTGTCAACTTGTCAAACACATTCACAATTTATGCTGGGTAGAAAACTGTGATCACGTTCAGTGCATCTAACTATAACTGAGCTACCGTATGTGTGGCATTGTGTGCGGGTACGTTAACAGTTTCCTCCCAGATGGCTTGCACCTCGGGTGCCAAACTTAATCTACGATCCTTTGGAAGAAAAGTCCCACCTTCATTTTTTACAAATTAACTATTCCTTAAATGTTATTCCCATTTTAGGATTTGTAACGTAGGTTAAACGAATGTGGTTCGATTGGTCTTAAAGTTAGACGTATTTTCTGTGATTGAATCATGAACTGCCAATTAGTTGCAATAATTAATGTGACAAACTTCTCTAATATATATCATAGCAAACCTCATTTATGAATACTTCGGGAAACTGTACTATTCATCGGTGTGTATGTCTATAGTACCATCCAGAGGATGGGTATTTTTGATAGATTTGGTAAAATAAATACTAATAAACCCATGTCCCACAGTGGTCCTTTTTTAATAATGAAGATGACATTTAAAATTAATGGGCGATTGGCCAGTTCTCAAAAAAGTTACCTTGAATACACAGCCAGAACGTGAGGTCTGTACCTAAGGCATTTTTGTAATATTTGTTAACAATTTGAAGTGAATCTGAGACCATATATGAGCCCTCTGTGGTTTCCAGACATGGGATGACACAACTGGCTTGATATCCATTTCTCTAAAGAAATCTAAGAACATGAATTCAGTTTATCTTTTAGGAAATTGTCAGTCAGAATTACTTTTTAAATATTGTTTTAAATTTTTGTTTGACAGGCAAAGCAATATAATTTGATGCATGCGTAACATCGATATGTTCACAAACTGTCTCACTCTCATAAGAATGTCACTTGAAAACAATGTATCTTAGAAAATTCAATATTGGCACTCTTACCTGTTTAGGCTTACCAGCTCTTGTTTGACTTAACTTCATGCTTCTATGATTAATAAAGTTAAATTAACTTACTTTAGCTGATTTATGTTGATATTTATCTTGACAGTAAACAATGAATTTATTTATTTTATTTTAACATATAAAACTAATTTGCTTTAATCACTTGATTTATGTATTATAGATCTTAAGTTGTGTATTTTAATACTGATGGCAAAGCCTAAATCGATATGTGGCCGGATTGGGAATGATATTCTGGTTTGCGATTCAGTCCCTATAGAGGCGCTCCACACCTACATGCAGGGCAGCGCCACATGGTGGATTGGGAAGCAATATGAGAAGCAAGGTGTGGGAATTATTAAATAACTTGTTTTCACTGACGTCATCGGTTTACATACAAATAGTCTAAATTACCCAGTTTGCATTGCTCGGCATCATTATAGAGCCCATCTGTATGCACACTGTCTATAAACCTGAATCCTTGCCGACACCTGAATAAATCGTTCACTGTGGCCACGAGTTTTGTTAATTGAGTGAACAAGGTGGCTCGGCAAAGGAAGGGCTATTTTTCCGTGTAGAGCTTTGTAAAACATTGCTAGGCTGCGGACCTCTCTGCGTCGTTCTAGGGACTCCCACTTGAGTGTTTTCAGCATTAATGTTACGCTGCTTTCCCGACTGTTGTTACCCATTACAAATCTCGCTGCTCGTCGTTGTACTTTCTCAAGTTCGTTAATATTTTTCTTGGTGTATGGATCCCAAGCTGCGCTCGCGTATTCGAGGTTAGAATGAACTAGTGTAAGGTAAGCCGATTGTTTAGTTTTCTCTGAGCAGTAATACAGATTTCTCTTGATAAAACCTAATACACGATTTGATTTGGCAGACAGTTGGGATATGTGAATGTTCCATCTGAGGTCATCAGAGAACTCCACGCCTAGGTACGAGTGGTGGTGTACAATTCCAAGGCTGTCCCTATTGATGGTATACTGAGACTGGTGGATAGTTCCCTTCTTTATGATATGCATAACTGAGCAATTATTTATATTAAAATGCATCTGCCAGGTTGCAGACCAGTCCACCAGCCTCTGTAGGTCAGACTGGAGGGCTTCTTCGTCATAACTGTTATTGATACACCTGTATAAAATACAATCGTCGGCAAAAAGTATAATGTTAGACGTGATCCCCTCTCCTATAGCATTGACATATAATAAAAAAGAAGTGGGCCCAGTACAGTGCCCTGTGGTACCCCAGACTCAACTGTTACGTCTTCTGACGACTCGCCATCTACTACAACCCTCTGCTTTCTGTCAGTTAGCCAATTTGAAATCCAGTTGGTAACTCCATCACTGACCCCGTAATACTGGAGTTTTCCCATAAGGCGTGCATGGGGCACGGTGTCAAAGGCCATAGAAAAGTCCAGTATTAGGAGGTCAGTTTGGTGGCCGTTATTTATATTCTTTGCAATGTTTTCTGTGGCACCGATTAATTGTGTCTCACAGGAATGCTTATTCCTGAACCCATGCTGGTACTCTACGATGATGTTATTAGAGTCCAGATGGTCCATTATGTTGCTGTAGATAATGTGTTCAAACAGCTTGCAGCATATCTATGTGAGGGATACTGGCCTATAGTTTGCCGCGATTGATTTGTCACCCTTCTTGAATACTGCTGATATATTAGCATGTTTCCAGTCGTGAGGGACCTCACCGGTGTTGATGGATTGTTGGAATATTCTAGCTAGGCAAGGTGCAATTTGGTCAGCTGTCTCCGTTAGAATTTTGTTTGGGATTGTGTCAGGGCCATGCGCTTTGCCAGGCTTCAGTCTGAGTAACAGCTTATATACTCCATTTACTGTGACTGTGATTCCCGGCATTGTGGAATATAGTGACTGAGACATGGTTGGAATGTTGATAAGATCTTCCTTTGTGAACACAGCTTGATATTACTTTGACAGTATATGTGCTTTCCCCTTACTAGACGAAACCAAATTATCGTTGTGGTCTTTCAGTGATGGTATACCAACAGTCCTTTCTTAGATTTTTGACGTTCGACCAAACTTTCTTGGAGATTGACCTTTCTGCGTTACACTCGACGTCAAGCATGCTATCGATATAGTTGTGATACGCAGCGGTAAGCTCTATCTTGACACGTGTCCGGAGCTTCCTGAAGACAGCCCAGTCCTGATTGTTTTGTGTCTTTTTTGCTTTGTTATATAGTCTCTGTTTCTTACGGATTAGTCTGTGGATATGTCGTGTCATCCATGGGAGATTATTCCTAGTTGATAGTTTTTTTGTAGGAATGAATCTGTTCATGCTATCGAGTACAATTAATTTAAACATATTCCAATTCTCATTAACTGATCGCAAATTAATTCCTCCAACTCCTTCTTGATGGCACCCATATCTGTTCGTTTATATATATAAACGGTTCTGGGTTTTTTCTTGTTTATTGGTACTTTCATGTCGAGATCGGTGGTGACAATGTCATGGTCGCAAATTCCATTGATAGTACAAATATTTCTGAATAAGTTAGGGTTTGTGGTAAGAATCAGGTCCAGTATATTGTTGAGGCGTGTCGGTATTCTGACCACTTGGTTCAACGAACAGTCATTGCAGATATCAATCAGTTTCTGACTCATACCATTGCCATACTGGGGGTTTCTGTTCACCGACTTGGTTTCCCAGTCGATGCCCGGCTTGTTAAAATCACCCCCCAAAACAATGTTTGCCGCAGGATATTTCGAGGTAATACGGCCTAGCGAGTCCTCCAGACCAAATAGTGCATCGATAGTGGAGTTAGGCGGTCTATAATACGATCCAACTATCAGGGTCCGGCACCCGAATACCTGTATTCTTGCCCATACAGTTTCGTAGTCCGAGTCAAACTCGGGCAGCCCCGACGAAATAAAACAATTCTTTACGGCAACAAATACTCCTCCACCATTCCTGTCTCGGTCTTTTTGGTAGACATCGTATCCTGGATGGAAGATTTCTCCATCAGACACCGATGCATCTACGTGCGACTCTGTGCCAATCACTACATCGGGACCCTCGGCCTCCACAGTACTCATAAACTGGGTGCGTTTATCTGTGCTTAGTATGCTGTTGCAGTTAATGACCATAATCTTAATTGATTTTGATTTAGGTATGTTGGTTGGTTTGTTCCGGTTTGTAGGTTCGGACTCAGAGTCTGCAATGTTGTCACCGTTTTCAAACTCTGAGTCCGACAACAAATCATATGGGTTAGGGTCACTTAGTATGGAGCTGTCATTAAAACATGAGTTTGAGAAATTTTGTAATGAACAGTAAGTGCAGTACCAACTGACATTAGAATTCTGTAAGTGGCGATACTCTTTGGGTGAAACTGCGCAACAACCAATGTGGATCCATGTGTCACATTCGTCATAACACATAGCACGATGATTTCTGGCAATAGCCTTCTTACATACTCCACATGGATACACTTAACTGGTCCGGGGTTCAACTGTAGATCACCCGAGATCAGTAGCGCAAGTAACAGACAAGTGGACATTGTTCGCTGGTTCACAGATGGATATCGTGACTGTCTGTTCACGACACGCTTGATGTACATATCAGCTCCAAACAACAAAGTTGTTTGGATCCTCCTCTCACCCACAAACTGGAATCCAGCATTTATACTATCAGGAAGTGATGCTGATGTAAAACCATTACCATGTCGAAGTCCCGCCAAGAATGCGACCATCAGTATGAAAGCTGTTGTTACCCGTAGGTCCATCTTACAGTGACAAGTTTCCTGCCAATTTTCAGGTAGTTTAAAATGTGATAAAAAACAAACACAAAACTATGCAGCTGTACGACTGCTAAAAGTCTCCCACATAAACAGTGAAGGCTTAAAAACAATACCAAAAAATAAAAACTATATGGTGTAGATTTTAAAATGTTTAAAAATAAAATGTACTTACAGTAAAATCTTCAATGCAGTTCTAGGAACAAGTTGCAAGCCAAGTCTCTCCCTCTCTCATATATTAATTAGCCTACATATTATGATCAATGCGGTTAAACGATTTCGCACACGTATCAGGTTAGATGATCTATTTAAATTTCCAGTGCAGACAAGACGTTTTTATATGATACAGCTAACAAGGGCTTTTCATCCAGGGCGACTCCGGGTTTTAAAAGACGTCCTGAACGAAAAGCCTGTTAGTATAAAGGTTTATTGGTGCTCCTACTAGATTTAGTTATCAATTAGTTAGCAGCCTGACCTGCGCGTTTCTATATGGATGGAACTATACGTAGCCTTTAACTTGTTTACACGAAGTGTACAGTTGAGGCAGGAAATCCACGCTCAACGAGACTTAATAATACTAAATGCGGTAGAAATAAGGTTCTAGTTGCGGGTAATTTAGTTTATTCTGAATGCAGCCTGAGTATGTAAAATTATTTAGAGAAGCAGCATTATTATTTCAGTTGACTTGGGGGGATTTGTGTTACGCGCGCTTTTCAACTCGGTGTTTACAATTTACGCCATCTTGTTATGGCTTATGCCAATCAATGTCATGACTTGTTGCCAAGGAAGCCAATGTACTAAAACTGTATTTAGAAGCTTTCGAACACAAATATCACCATGCGGCTATATCTAAATATTGTTATAAATGTATATAATCAAGTTAACACAAATCATAATACGTTGATCTCGAGCTTAATGCAATAGCTGTCGGAACGAACGAAAAGAAACGACCACACCTGACGCATGCGCACCTGCACCTTTCCATGCCACAGGGTGTACATGTACATACACCCGCACCACAAAATAATAAATGGAGCTCTGTAATATAATATGGTACAATAGCTGGGAAAGTATGTTCACAGGTCCGGAACGCAACATTGTTTTTATACCAAATCTTAGGTCTTAGGCCGAGTACTCGAAACAGCCCAATCTTGGGCCAACGCAGGAGTTTATGGTGTTTGTGCACATGCGCCGTGAGCATGGTTCAATCTAGGAACTTGGACAAGTAGGCCAAGGGCCGATGTAGGTTGTAAAAGGGGGCCATTTTTTAACATTGCACCTATGGCAGGGACTGAAAATTCCTCCGGGAATTAACTAATTAAACATTAATATTAGACCAATAGATCACCTCCAAGCCACAGCTCGGAAAAGGGCAACTCAACCAGTTTGCGTTTTTTTAGTTACGCACAGCGTTTTATGAGACCAGTCTCTGATTGGGCCACTCCTATTTAATCACTTATCAAATTACTGTGTACTGCACCTCAATCATAATTCATTTGAATGGTCTCTTGACAGGGGTTCTACAGTACAAGAATTATTTCATACAAATGTACTTCAATGTCGGGTAATCTTTTACTTTACTGGCCTATATTATTAGCATCCGCCTAGTAGATACTGCCTTTGAGTGAGGCATAGGGATACTATAGCAGATACTACTACATACTACAGCAACTAATTTGGGCCATTTAAGTAAGAGATTACCCCGTATTGGATATAATTCAAACGGTTTCTCATCTGTTGAGACATATCAGATTGTTTTAGTTGTTCAAGTAAATTGTAACAAACCAAAAGTAAAGACCTGGTAGCTGGCTGAGTCCCAACAGAGTACATGAATAATAATAACAACAAACGAACTGTCCATTATTATTCAATATCATTGTTAATGCCACTCTGTGGAGATCGGTTTTCCTTGATCTCCACAGAGTCACAGCTCTGCCAAAGTCAAACAGGGCCATTGTCTTCCCCTCATAGACGATCAGCATCTGGTTGTCCAGTGAACCAGCTGACAACCAGTTACGCAGCGGAACTTTGAGTGAGTTATGTACACTGAAGCCCCGCTCACAGTCAGCTCTGTGAACTGTTACTGCAATGGCTATGGCAGCCAGCTTGAGGATCGAAATTCGGGAAGGTCTCCGGGTAAAACTTGTGGATGACCTGCATTGTCTCTAGGAAACCCCTCCACAATGACCGATGGCTTGACCGTACCCCATTCGTTCATGGTGGCAGTCTCCTTAATGATGGGCACCGACTTGACACCATCATGTCAGATTTCCTTTGGATAGTGTGCCACCAAGACTTCGATCTTTTCATTTAATTTCCCAATGTTTCAGTGCATCAGCACTCAGAAACATATATATGTATGTATATATATATATATATATATATATATATATATATATAGTTGTTGGGCCTTTTAGAGACGTTCCTTGATTTTGATATTTGTATGCATGCTCGCTAGGTGGTCATTGTTTCCTGATTTATGTACAATACCGAAGCTTGCACGTCGAAATGGGCGGCTTCCTAAATGTTCTTTTCTCATTGTAGCGGTTGAGGACTCCTAGACAATTCACGCATACATTTGCAATGTCCCATGACATAAAGCAATACATGTGGATGGGTGGTGAGTTTATCGACACCAATCATCAATTGTATGGAGGCGCCACCTATCGAGTAGAACAGTATGTAAATGCACATTGACGCGATTGTGGATGTCAGGTCCGGGCAGCGTGGTGGGCACTATTTTGGCAGTCATGTTGCTTCACTATTGACCTTGATTGAAATAATTTTTTACAATATTCACCTGCTCTGACATACGTGCATTTGAGTAGTTAGATTTCTAGATGTGATTGTAGAAGCTGTTGACAGTAAAATTGTGTATTTATAGCTGATTTTACTAAGCGGAAGGGTATTTGGCAGCAATTTGGCTAGTTGACCCTTTAGCCGGATTACTGCCTGCATCCATTTGTAAATATTGACGGGTGTCACACATACAGGCATTTTGTAAGAGCTAGAAATATTAGGTTTTGACTAAACTCGACCAGCATGTCAATGAGATGATGATAACGGCAAGTGAGTAGTTTAAATACATTTTCTAGGTCACGTTTTCTTATAATCAGACAAAACGTTAACATGGTCGCCAATGCTAAATGCATAATGTTTTTCTGGACTTTGAGAATTTAGGAGACTACCCGTAACATTTTTCTTTTTCTTTGTAGCTGATGCGCTCTCATGCTACTATTGCAATAGTGCCTTAGATAGTAATTTCGGAGACTCATTTGATGCGTTCGCGGTTGACACATGTCACGGCGATTTCTGCACCATGACAAGAACTCAGCTTTATTGGTACGGTCTAGTTTGTCTATGTGATATCACAGCGAAATAATATACTCCTTTATGTTCGAAGCAAAGTCGCAATATAATTCCAGAAACTTGGAAGTATATCGCAACTTTGTCTTATGGCAAACGTAGCTTCCTGAACCATGCAAGCATGGATTGTGAGCTATATTTGATCAACCTGGGAAAAGTGAATCACTCATGGTATAGTGTGATAACTATAAGTTTTATTAAACGTTTTTATTGTATGCGGTATTTCAGTTGTAACGATTCTACCCATGCTTAGTAACTTCTTCTAATGGGTCATCAAAAGTTAAACCCCAGAGCAATATGTAATAATCCGAAATAAAACCTCGACAACCATAACTATTTGCGTTCCTTGCCGACGTGTTTTCAAACTAAGCTTAACTAATGGGGTTTTAGTGTTTTGTTAATACACAAGCAAGTGTTGGGTGTTCTCTACACTATATGTCGTAATATGGTTTTGTACTTAATCGTTCTACGTTTGCCTTTGTATGTGTGTTTGTTTGCATAAATATATCACCCAATGAGGCCTTGAGCAGACGACATCACTTACATTACGCGGTGTGACATACATTAACATATTTGAAAGTAAATAAATGTAATATGTTAGAATATAAAACAAAATGTTACGATGTTATATCATTCATTGACTGTAGTTAGCATATATAGTATGAAACTATGTCTCTCTACTCTTTAACCAGCTAGTTTCGTCATGCAATTTGTTATGACCATTTTCTTGCTTAAGGGAGTGTTTCAAACAGTCAGTGGCTTTCGCGATTAGAGGCGAGTGTCAATGGTTATATAACAATGATAGATCTACGTTAGACTGGTAAAATGCATGTACGCACCGTTGTGTGGAATAAAAGCTGCAAAGGCTGCTGTGACGGAGAGACTGCTCCGTTCTACTATGAATGAAACGGTCAGACGCAGTGCTTATGCTGCAGGTGTATAGGATGCACACTCAATAAATGTTTCGTATGGTTGACACAGTTGCTAAAACTCAGCATTATGTTGTGTATATTTGTATTTCCAAAATAAATTATCTGCTTTTGATGCGACCAGTTGGACCAGATCATTACGGAAGAAACACACATATATCAACAGAGCAAACGCAAATTACGTTCCATTCGCACGTTTGCGTGCACATGCATGCATGCATGTTTATATATATATATATATATATATATATATATATACATGTGTGTATGTGTGTGTGTGTTTGTGTGTGTGTGTATGTGTGTGTATGTGTGTGTATGTGTGTGTATGTGTGTGTTTGCATGTAAATACGTACGTACGTACATGCACAAACACACCCACACACGCACGCACACACACAAACAAACACACACAAACACACACATACACACACATCAAGTCTCGCAAAAATACCAACCAACCACCCCCCAAGACCACCAACAACAACAACTGCAACAAAAATTGATATTTCAATGCTGGATTCCGCACGATCCGCTACACGCATGCCGCCAGTCTTCGACACACGTCGGGTGCCTCCTACGTGTGTACGGTCGACGTGAACTTTCCCCAGTTGACGTGAGGCGCGTTGAGTACACGACTTGTTATGATGAGCATGACAACGACGGAGATGAAGACATATGAATACAGACACACCCGGTCACAAACCATCGCCAGTTGAGCCCAGTCGAAGCGGGTCGCCTTCAGCGCCGCCCGCTCCGATGTCTCCATGTTCATGTGCGTCAGACACGTCAATATGTTGCGCTGTATTCGCCTGTATTCGGACGTGTCCGTCACGTCCGGCCGGTTACTTAACGGGCCCTGGGCGGCGTCATGCGTGACCGAAGTGGAGCGGTCCGGCACGGCCCCCTCGAAGACGAAGGTATTGCGTACGGCGTGTATGCCGAACAACAACATCTTGCGAGTGAGCTCGATCTGGCGATAAGAAACCTGTGTCAGTTTGTCATTGTGTATCTGCACAGAGCAGACAGGTACGACAAGCATAGAGAATGAGGAAATATTGATCACGAGGGTGTGGAAAACAAAAGACGGTGGTAGCAGCAGCAATGAAGACTAAGATGGATAAACACCGAGAAGAGAGATAAAGCAATGGTCGGTATAACGAGCCGAGGGTAAGAAAACATTGAGGAACACCGATAGAGACGGAGAAGTATAGTTCGTAGGACAGAATGTACTGGGTGATGTGGTTTCCACCCCAGAGAGGCTAAGGGATCAGGAGGGGAAGAAGAATGGTACAGAGGACTTCGCTTAACAGAATCACGGACAACAAACTCAACTCTAGAACCAACCTGTGCTTAACATTCTTCAGGATAGTTCATTTTTATGCAAATGAGTTCTTTTTGACATTGATTTTACCTTGTAGTTGTAGAGTCTATCGTTAGCGCCGCACACCAAGTTCTTCAGAACATGTGACGTATGACGTCATCGTACATGTCGGATAGTTCTTAATTCGCCTCGTCTCAGCGTTTCTGATCCATATGGCTTATTTTAGCTGTCGTGATCGTCTGTTGGCTTTCTTGTCCACTATTTGCGCTTTCTCGCAGTCTATGATTTTGTGTTGATGCGTTGTGCATGAGGGCGGATGATGATGTTGATCTTTTTCTCGCTCATCGTAATTTTCTTTTTCTTTGTGTCCCTCCCTCCCTCCCTCCCTCCCTCACCCCTCCCTCCCTCCCTCCCTTCCTCCATCCCTCCCTCAGCCTCAAAATCGTTTTGGAGATCTCTCTGTACACGCCTGCGCCCTTTCTCTTTCTCTTTCTTGAAGGCTCCGTCTTTGGTGGAAAGCCCGAACACGAGCAGCACACAAGATGGTGAAATCTTTACTTTCAGCCAACCCTTCGCGTACCCCCTGGGAAACCTTTCGTGTACCCCCGGGAGTACGCGTACCCCAGTTTGGGAACCGCTGACATAGGCGGATGTCTGAGCGCACCGACACCGCTCGATCACCTGCCCCGGGGTTGACGTCTTACAGGAACAGGAAATATTTAGTTGTTCCAAAATAGACAATACAGCAGAATAATTGTTGCAAAAACAAATAAGCATACAGTAAATTGTAATCGAGAAATCAAAAGTGGTAAGTATATAATGTGTGGTAGACAAATAAAAGATTATGTTATAATAGGGGACGGGAGACTCCTACTAAACCCAAATAAAAAAATATATATATAGTCGCTGTCGTAGAAGCCACCCTATGAATTAATTTAAACAGTTATTTATCTTATATAAAAGAAAATCGCTTGTAAAATTAGTGCATCATCACAACAAGATAATGGTATATATATATATATACATATATATATGTCCATATATTACACGCACTAAATACACAGTCAGTTTTTATATTACATAATTTATAGTTAGTCAGTCATGTATTGTATTTATAATAGTTTGGGGCATTTGTGTCGAATTAGGACCCACCTCGATGTTGCCATTATAATTTGACGTTTGCCTAACATTGATAACTCGGTGCTTTAGTTTCATCTTTCAACATTATCTCAGGCATATTTACATTTATGATTATTGCGTCTTAGCCCACTTTTGAGGGGTAAATAGCGCCCCGGTTTGCATCAACATACGCTGCTATATCACTCATTTTACGCTGGCGATGCGGTATTACACATGGTCGCAGCGGCGAAGACTAGCGCAAAACGGGTCGCTATTTGGGCTTCAAAACTGGGATGATGTTGAATGATTGAATTTACTCACAGAAGTATAACATTTAAGCAAAAATGTAGTTACAATGGCGAAATCGAGGTGTGCCCAGTTTTTAATTGCTCAATGTTCAATGTAATTATTCAGATAATAAAACTTGACATAAGTTATACCTTTTCTGCCTTCGGCTTACGCTTCATCTGCGGCAGGATCTTAAGCCTGTGTCCGATGCTGTGTCGGACGAGGCGCTTCGCCCATGTCGGCATCTTCCAACGGTGCTCGCCGCGGTAGTGGATCTGCACGACTGCCACATTCAAGATGGTCGACATCGCCGTCAGAATCTGCACTTGCAGCAGGTAGTGTTCTGAAACCCCGCCGTGTGGCGCACCGTGTGTGTTACATGACATGAGCTCGTAATTTGCACGAATGATCCCAGTAAGCGAAGGATGGCAAACACATAATTTATATAATACTATAGTGGACCTCATATATCTTGTTCAGGTGAACATTTTGTTAAAAGGAGGCAGTATGTTCCTATTTATTTATTTATTTATTTATTTATTTATTAATATAATGTTCTTAAGACTATAATAACTATGTTGAATTAAAGGTCAGTGGAACCGTTATTCCAAAATTGTAAATAGCTGCGACAAAATATGAAAACATTGACCATTAAACGTAATATGATATATAGTTTTTAGGAAATCAACTCGTTTTACTAAAGGAATTTATAGACTACTTATAGACGGTTATTGGACTTTGATTTCATAGAACACACTATGTATTTTAACGACACATCACAATGTCTGGTTCAAGGGCAGCTATAAACGTAAAGCTACACGTTATCTAGCAACGTTCGGAAATGCATCGACACGACGCGCTCTTACCAATGAGAGGGAGCAACCCCGAGGGCGGCGGAAGAAGAGCGACGACGACGACGGTGTACACCATGTGTGAGAGGAAGACAATGACGGAGAGCAGGGCCTTCTCCCCGCTCTCCACCGGTAAGTAGAAGCTCGACGTCGTCAGCAGCACCATGAAGAACAGCGGCAGGATCAACACGATCAGATAGTAGATACCACGGCGCTGCAACAACCATCGATATTCTGGTCACCTCGATACTTTATTTTACATAGATCTGCGTTGCAAAAATCATCGAAACGCGAATACAACGGCGCTGCAATAACCATTGATACTTTTGTACCTCGATACGTTATTTTATCTCGGCGTTGCAACAAACACCAATGTTCCATTTCCTCGGCGCTGCAACAACCATCGATACTCCAGTACCTCGGCGTTGCAGCAACCATCGACACTCCTGTACCTCGGCGCTGCAACAACCATCGATACTCCAGTACCTCGGGGTTGCAGCAACCATCGACACTCCTGTACCTCGGCGGTGTAACAACCATCGATACTCCAGTACCTCGGCGTTGCAGCAACCATCGACACTCCTGTACCTCGGCGGTGTAACAACCATCGATACTCCAGTACCTCGGCGTTGCAGCAACCATCGACACTCCTGTACCTCGGCGCTGCAACAACCATCGATACTCCAGTACCTCGGCGTTGCAGCAACCATCGACACTCCTGTACCTCGGCGCTGCAACAACCATCGATATTCCAGTACCTCGGCGTTGCAGCAACCATCGACACTCCTGTACCTCGGCGCTGCAACAACCATCGATACTCCAGTACCTCGGCGTTGCAGCAACCATCGACACTCCTGTACCTCGGCGGTGTAACAACCATCGATACTCCAGTACCTCGGCGTTGCAGCAACCATCGACACTCCTGTACCTCGGCGGTGTAACAACCATTGATACTCCAGTACCTCGGCGTTGCAGCAACCATCGACACTCCTGTACCTCGGCGGTGTAACAACCATTGATACTCCAGTACCTCGGCGTTGCAGCAACCATCGACACTCCTGTACCTCGGCGGTGTAACAACCATTGATACTCCAGTACCTCGGCGTTGCAGCAACCATCGACACTCCTGTACCTCGGCGGTGTAACAACCATTGATACTCCTGTACCTCGGCGGTGTAACAACCATTGATACTCCTGTACCTCGGCGGTGTAACAACCATCGACACTCCTGTACCTCGGCGGTGTAACAACCATTGATACTCCAGTACCTCGGCGTTGCAGCAACCATCGACACTCCTGTACCTCGGCGTTGCAGCAACCATCGACACTCCTGTACCTCGGCGGTGTAACAACCATCGACACTCCTGTACCTCGGCGGTGTAACAACCATTGATACTCCTGTACCTCGGCGTTGCAGCAACCATCGACACTCCTGTACCTCGGCGGTGTAACAACCATCGACACTCCTGTACCTCGGCGGTGTAACAACCATCGACACTCCTGTACCTCGGCGGTGTAACAACCATTGATACTCCTGTACCTCGACGGTGTAACAACCATCGACACTCCTGTACCTCGGCGGTGTAACAACCATTGATACTCCTGTACCTCGGCGGTGTAACAACCATTGATACTCCTGTACCTCGGCGGTGTAACAACCATTGATACTCCTGTACCTCGGCGGTGTAACAACCATTGATACTACAGTACCTGATTACTTTACTTTATATCGGCGTTGCAAGAACCATAGATTTTTTGTCTCGACGAGGACAAAATTATTTAGCTATGCAAATAAAATCTTACACAGAACCTCGGACACTGGTCCGTAATATATGCATCCGTATTAACGGTTTCTGGATAAACGAATCATGAACACAGCGTTGCGAAATTCCGTAAAAAAACATGGCCGAATACCGAGGTTTCCAGGTTATCTGGATTAACGAATGTCCACCGTACTCGATACTATTCCTTAGCACCGTATTGCGTGCGTCTACCCACCCGCAGTACGACGGTGTATGTGACGGCGGGGGTGGGTGAGCCGTCGGGGGCCGCCTCGTGCTCCGTCGCCACCGGGATGCTCATGATGTCCCATTCGCCGTTACTGATGTACGTCGACATGTCTCCCGTCGCGCTCATGTTCACGATCTGCAGCTCGTCGTCGCGGTAGCTCGACGATCCGAACTTGAAGTCGCACCGCTGCTCGTCGAAGGGGAAGTAGAAGGGCGCGAGGTGGCACAGCGACAGGTAGACGACGGGCGCGTGCCACGCGACGGTGCCGTCGTGGAAGACCCGCTTCGCGAACATCGTCAGCGGCCGGTCGGCGTCGCGAACACTGCCGACAAGAGGGCTTTATATATATATAATACACCCAAACACACACACACACACACACACACACACACACACACACACACACACACACACACACAGACAAACACACACACGAATGCATTCGCGCGCGCACACACGGTTTAATGTACACACACACACACACACACACACACACACACACACACACACACACACACACACACACACACACACACACACACACACACACACACACACACACACACACACACACACACACACACACACACACACACACACACACACACACACACACACACACACACACACACACATATATATATACAGTATTATTCCAAATAAACGCTCAGTGCGCGAGTGGGAAGGCTTGACATGTATGTGCGCTGCGTCTCTAAGTGAATGACCTGGGAAAGATGTACCCTCTTATTTTGTCAAATGTTTGTATTGTGTGATGTATTTCGTCCAATCCACATATCCTTCGAATTGTTTTGTAATGCTAAATAAACGTAATGTAAGCGTGTTGTGTTTGTTTGTTTTGCGCTGCCATTTATTGCATTTAGCCTGCGCTAGTCTAGCGCGGCCCGCGGCGCGGTTCCGGCCGCGGAGAGCTGCAGCCTACGGCTACGCGTTGTATACGAATAATATAAACAGCCTAAAATGCAAGTGAGCAAAATATATCAACATAAAATAGAGACTAAATAGCAAACAAGTGCCTAGATACGCAAAATCATTCATCCAGTGTAGAAACGTAAGGCACAATAGTGCGTGTAAAACCTGTGAACTGGTTACATGCGTACGAAATGAGGTGGCATTAAGTGTGCGTTCCTGACTGGAAATAAGAGGTAGACTGCAATGAAGACCCATTATTGGTGCACTTTTTATAAATGCTGAATGAATGCTCAATCCAATGAACCAAACAAAATGTATTAATTAAAACAGAGGTGAATGACCATTGCAGTTGCCACGAACAACAACAATAAATACACAACAATCTGAATAAAACACGATTTATTGAAATATATGCCTACTATGCCCAGGCCATGGCCATTTCCGGTATTTCAAGTTTGTCTTGAATGTACTAGTTACTACTAGTAGCATTCGTAATGTTACTCGGACATGATTCATAATATGATTGTTAAGTCCTAGTTCTGGTAATCCGATACGTTATATTTGTCTGAACGCAGCGTGTTATCAAAGTTTGTTGATGTCTGTCGGACATGAAATCGGGTGCGTCTAAATTCGTTATCAAAGCCGACTTTATTCCGCTTGCGATTCGTTTGGACTGGAGTTGCGACACTCGACTTTCCGCTATGCCGCTATTCTAGTGATAATGACATATTACTTTGACCTCGTCTTCAAGTGCGCACAACCTGGGCGTTGTATTTTATAAATCCCTCAGCATGACTAACCACATAAGTGCCATTTGCCGAACAGCGTATATGCACCTCCACAACACCAGTCGTATCAGGCGATACTTCACAACAGATGCGACTAAATCACTTGTGCATGTTTTCGTTATGTCTAGATTGGTCTACGGGAACGCGTTACTGGCTGGACTACCACGTGGCCACATTCACAAACTCCAGCGAAACCAAAACATGGCAGCCAGAATCACCACGTTCACACCTCGCCGTGACCACATAACTCCGGTTCTAAACGAATTACACTGACTGCCAATCAAATGCCGAATCGAGTTTAAAATACTCCTTTATGTGTTCAGATGTCTGAAAGGGACGGCGCAGCTGTATCTTGCCAACCTGTTAACCAGGCACTGTCCGGGACGCACACGTTCATCTGAACAACGTTTGCTTGAAGTTCCACGAACGAACCTGGTCAGTTTCGGGGACAGGTCCTTTCCTGTGGTGATTGGACCTCGACTATCAAGTGCAGCAGAACTCTGTCCGCGTTAATAAAGACACTGACGACGCACATGTTCAAAGCTCAATACTGCTGACATTTTTAATAGTTCATTTGAGGACATTATACTTCATATCTTACTTATATACATATATATATATATTATTTTGAGAGCATGTATCAGTATTTATTTATGTATGCGTGCGTGCGTGCATGTGTGTGTGTATGTATGTATAGGTATGCATATATATGTAAACACAGTAATAACAGGTCTAATTTATAATTGATCTAATTTTTTATAAATAATTAATTAATAGTTTTAATATAACTAACTTAATTTGTTCTACATTTTATCTGAAGTTTCTTTTTTGGCAGTTTTTATAAGTATACATTGAATGGCTTGATTGGATTTTATTGTACAGCGCTTTGAGCATAGTATGGATATTGCGCTCTATAAATATTAAATATTATTAAATTTTATTATTATTCATTAGCATAAATCCATCGAATTCGTTTTAATTAGTCTTAGATGATGCAACAAAATACGTAAGCGGCACCACATAGAGTTCCTTTTGTTGTTGCTCGCGCGAGTAACAGGCACTAGTGTCTGAAACGCGAAGCTCTCACCGGGCTCATGGAAATCAGAGTTTCAAGGGGACAAGCCAGTGGTTTCACAAGTTCAAGAAAAGACACAATACAAATTTCAGGAGGGTAACACATGTTGCCCAAAAGTCACACGCAATCATAGATGAGAAGGTAGATCGATTCCTCCTAAACATCATTCGTTAAAAAAATGTTCAAGATTATCCAGACAGGTGAATGGGCTACATGAGACACCTGTGTGGTAGGAGATGGCAGGGAGATTTACACTAGAACGTACAGGAACGAATGAGGTGTCCGTGATTACCGCTGGACAAGAAAAGAAGCGCTATACAGTAATACTGACAGCGCTAAATGATGGGACAAAGCTGCCTATTTCAGCAGGATGTCCCACAAGGAATGGTCGTCTACATGTGTGGCACGGCAAAGAGCTGGGCAATTGAAGACAGCACAATGGTCTACTTGAACCGTATATATGGGGACGAAACAACACTGAGTGTGGGACACTTTCCGGGGTCACACTACAGACGAGATAAAGAAGCTAGTCCGTGGAGAGTTCAACACCGACTTAGTGATGATACCAGGAGGTTACACATCGAAGCTTCAGCCATCAGACATATCGTGAAACAAACCATTAAAAAACCACACCCAGACCAGCTACGATGAGTGGATGTTTTCTGGCGAGAAAACGTACAAAGCCGCCGGAAACATGAGAGCACCGGCCACTAAACTGCTGCTTGGTTGGATCAAGAATCCCTGGATCAGTTCAATTAAAGTTGTGTATCATAACCATAACTTTAAGCGGTAGACTGACAGTCGTGACAAAATATTTGTCAAATGTTAGAAAATACACAGTATCGTTATTCACAGATACTCGTTGTATGTTCAAATTGATGATAGTTGAATAGAAAATGTGGTTCATGTCCACCGATAGGTCCTAGGCGTGATAGCGTAACATTGTCAAATAATTCACAGGATAATATGCAGCGCGTAGTCTCGAGAGACGATGCTGATGCGCCCTGTTGTCAGTTTCTGGAAATGTGGCAGCGTCCGCTATGGCTGCGCAGTCTGATTTGGGAGTGACAGTCCCTGCCGCAGCCAAAGCAGACGAAACAGTATGACAGTGGTAGTGCTGCTTGTTGTTTGCGCCGCATCCCCTTCTTAACCGAATGCTGGTGTATCTTTCCGTCAGCCCACCCAATACCTCTGCATACAGTCTGATACCAAGCAGTGCGATTTTTAGCCACTGCTTCCAAGCCTTCAGAGTTGATGTTGCAGGCATTCAGGTTGCTCTTGCAGACGTCCTTGAATCTGAGGGCTGAGCGTCCCACTGTTCTCGCGCCTGTGGCACGAGGACAGTGAGTCGCCCTCATGTCCATAGAGGATGTCGTTCGGCAAGCGGCCATCCTCCATGCGCCGTACGTGGCCCAGCCAGCGGAGACGTCTCTCGCTTAGCAGTAAGTACATGCTGGGGATCCTATTACGGTCCAGTATGTCACTGTAGGGGACATGGTCCTGCCGGGTAATACCGAAGATGCTCTTGATGCACCGCATGTGGAAGATGGTGAGGCGGCGTTCCTGGCGCATGTAGGTGGTCCACAATGGATTCGCTGCCGTAGAGGCAGGTACGCTGCCGAGGGTGCTCAGCACACCGACCTCTCATCTTGGTGTTCTCATTGAGCATCTTGTTTTCCCATACTCTGTTGGTCGGCTTGGCAATAGTGACTGCGGCTTTTCCGATGCGCCTGTTTATCTTAGTGTCCAGCGAAAGGTTATTGAAGATGTTTGACCCCAGGTAGGTGAAGTCTTATATTACCTCCAAGGTGTAATCATTGATCTTGATAGAGGGGACTTGGCTGGCATCCCGTGCAATGACGTTTGTCTTCTTCAGGCTGACTGTGAGTCCAAACTCTCTGCAGGCGTGTGCAAAGCGATTAACCAGCCTCTGGAGGCCCTCTCCCGAGTGGGAAGTGAGTGCTGCATCATCCAAAACAGCCGCTCCCTGACGCACTCCTCTGTCACCTTTATTTTGGCACGCACACGTGCCAGATTGAACAGCTTCCTATCAGATCTGGTGTGCAGGTAAATAAGATTCCTAACAGAGTTAGAGCGAGCACGTAGCCTTGTTTGACGCCACTGCAGACGGATAAGGGTTCTGACGTTGAATCATCATATATACAACTGTGCCCTTCATGGTCTTATGGAAGGAGACCACCACCTACACAAGCGCAGTCACATGGCGGCGCGCCATGGAAGCGAATGGTGTGCTGCCTGGGGATGTAACAATTCCCGAAACAAATGCCCGAATATATATTTTCCGCGATTCCCGAAGGATGAAGAACGGTATATAAAGGTTTCCCTTCAATTACATATACTAATCATAATTGAATGAACATGAAACTAAAGGGGAATTTAGCAGCTGATGACCTGAGGAAATTATCGCTCATGACCTTGAAATATATGGTTGCGTATCCTATGTCCGTTCATCGTCCACTTCGGTGTCCCTTTGGTTTTGTGTCATGTTTTTTTCTTCTGTGTGAATGCTTCAGTGTAACTTTATGTTGCACAGGCAGCTCCGATTGGTAGTAAACTTGGTTGTTAATACAATCAGAGCATATGTTGTATGCTTTTTTCTTTCAAGTAGGTCTGCAATATTGTCATACGTATTAACTGCACATTCGGATGTTACCTTTCCAAACGTTTTGAAATAAAATGAGCTATGTAGCTCTGTAAATATCGGATATAGAGTAGATTGTGTTTGAAGACGGTGGTTATGACAAATAATGGAGAGGGGTAGGGTTAGTGTTTCGGTTTTGTAATCAAAATATTACATTATTTGTCAGAAAATGTAGTATTGTTTTATTTGGAAATGAACTGGGATTGTTGGGAGATAACCTAACATAATTGTCATGCACCAGATGTGTACGTGATGATTTGAACTAATGCCCACCCTTCACGAAACCAAACTAAAGTGTTAATATATCTTAGCATAGGTTATGTTTTCTTACAACTTCGTGTACAATATCGATGTGCGCATTAACTACTTATAAAAATAAGGGGTAGTGTTAATATTTTGGTTGTGTATGCAATGTATTACATCGTTTTTTAGAAAACCTATTGTTGATTTATTTAGAAATGAATTTGGAAGTTTTTGTGGTAAAAATAGTTGTCATGTGCCACGTATGTAAGTAATTGTTTTGAATTATTGTACATCTTCGGTATCGACATCTAACTAAAATCTTAATACAATTTGGTATGCGTTGTGCTTTCGTTTCAATTATATCTATTATATTAATTAAAAATGTGCTGCTCTGCCGTCCCTCGTTTTTCCACACATGCTGACAAAATTTCATCTTGTTGCCTTTCACAAAACTAGCTCAGTACGCAGTACAAAATCACAATAGAAAGTATCGTCCGGGCTGGTTATGACTGGTATAGGTCGTAGATCAATATTGGCATGGATGACGGCTTGTGTAAAATTTAGGTACCCTTAATGTGTTTTCTAGAGCCCATTTGAGATGTTATGCCTGTAGATTAGCAGTATTATTCAATCCCAAATAGAAATACAGCACGTCACATTTACAGTGCTGCATCTGGTGAATGAGGTGTGAAGTTACATCCAATTTATGGTGACATCTACTAGTCACCTAGTGAATATATCCTACCACCAGAGGAAGAGAAGGGTGAAAGACATATATTACGCACCACACCCAGTGTTTACGTATTCGTCCCGGGTACTCACAAGGAACTGGAGGGCGCTGCGGAATATAACGTCATAAAAATGTCAATACACTCGTATTGAAGTATCTCATCTCCCTATTCCCAATATATCTGGTCTTACTTCTTATGTGTGGTGTCGTAGATTGATCCCTGAAACGTTGGCGTCGAGGTTCAAGCAGTCTAAAAAGAAAACGTTAACGTACCCGCATAGATGTATACATGCATGCATACATACATACATGCATACACGCAGGCACACATGCACAAATGCACACATGCACACATGCACACATGCACACATGCACACAAGCATACATGCATACATGCATACATGCATACATGCATACATGCATACATGCATACATACATACATACATACATACATTATAGAATATCTGACAGGATACGTCAACACTAACGCTGACGGACTTACTCGTTGTAGAGTGTGACGTCAGGGATCCAAAAGGGTTTTGTTGTGGCAAAATGCTTGATATTCTTGTACCTTTGTGGATTCCATTTCAATCGCTCGTCTATCCATTTCTGAATATATATAAAATACTTTCATTAACCCAGAAAAACACACTACCACACACAGGCACGCACGCCCGCACGCACGCATGCACGCACGCTCTCTCTCTCTCTCACATACATGCACGCACGCACGCACGCACACACACACACACACACACACACACACACACACACACACACACACACACACACTAATCTACTAGTGCGAGTATGCATTGCGTTAGGTATATATATATATATATTTTATATATATATATATATATATATATATATAATCGCATACAAACAGGCCCTTCACCAACAAACAAACAAACATACAAACAAAAATTCAGTAAATTATGGTCTACATAATTTTAATCCGTGTTCGAACTGATATTTAATGGAGAACGTGTATCGTAATTGTTGAATCAATTATAAAAGATGGACTGCCAACTATTGCTACAAAATACTATAACTTACCACACGCAACCAAACACTCGAGTGGAGAGTTTGAGTCTTCTCATTCTAAAAAAAACATAACGATCAACTCTGTTATCTCTGTTATCTCTGTTATCTCTGTCAGCACTAAAAATCAGGGTTCAGTGAGGGTGCAGTTGGGTTGCGACAAGGTACAATCACATAACTGCAACTTTAGAGTGCATAATTTCCAACTATGGTGTGCGTTTGTATCTACATACTAATTAAAAAAATTAACCCTTCTGAGTAAAAATTGAAGTTAAAAAGAGTTACCCTGTTTCACTGAAACCTCAAAAGAAACTTAGTATTCAGTGGTAACTGAATGGCCAGAAACTCAGTACTGAAATGGTTAATTACGCGTAAACACAATTTGAAGACAATGATGTGTTCTTCTATTTTAGCCTCAGCACGCAAGGAACCGCGGATCCTGCACGTCATACTCCTGTTTGGAATCATTAAGTCCCAGAATACACTATCTACCTGACCCATAATGTCCTCGTCACCACCGCCGCCGCCGACGACAACGACGACGGCGGCGGCGACGACGACAAATAATAATGCGTTAACAGCGACGACGACGACGACGACGACGACGACGATGGTAACGTCGACGATGGTGGAAATAACGACGATGATAACGATGGAAAACAAGTCGACGTCAATAGCAACGACTACGATGACGACAATAATGACGACAAAGAAGACGACGAAAAAGAGGACGACGAAGATAACGACGATTTCAGAATAAATTCTACGTCCAAGTGTTCCACAGAAGTCACACCATACGTCCATCCTTGACGTCAGTGTGCAAAATACGTGCCCCTTTACCTACGCCCGCTGACTGTACAGTAGCCAGTTCCTTACGTTCCTAGGAGTGTTGACGAAAGGATGCGGACTGATGTCATGTTCCGCTACAATTTATGTCATCGTGGCAGGTATGATTGTTCAACTTACCAAGTCTACAATTCTATGTATCGCAAAGCCAACTTTGACCTGCACAGGCCCATATGGTTTAGGTGGCGGGACCTTGAAACTCGTGTTGGCGTTGTGAAATAAGTCTTCATATAGCCGCATTTGGGCTTCATCGTAGCCGCATCCTAGTATGAGAACAATCGTGTTAATTCCAGAAGATGTTTCACAATGATGCGCGTGGTCGGCGGGCTGCTGTGACGAGCGTATGGTTGTTAGGGTGAGCGAGCGGTTGCTATGCGTTTAGCCATGGTGAAAGCGAGGTTTGTTATGATGAATGCGTGTTTGTGAGAGTCGGCTGTTTCAGTTTATGCCTACACTAATTTCAATTGACAAATATGTTATCAATGAGTGTTATGAGCGAGGGATGTATACAGAATTAAGGTTCACAAACGTGTAGGGAGGGTAAGGATACAAACTGAATTTAGTCGACTGATACATAAGCGACAAGCACCGAGAACATAATGTTTACCTAATTGCATTATTACTTACTACGACATATATTGAGAGAAGATGCCAAAAATGGGGATGAATACTATAGGCAATCAATCCAAATACCCACATGTCGTTTGACTCACCTGACTACCCATATACCCCAACACGTATGCACGCACGCACGCACGCACGCACGCACGCACGCACGCACGCACCCACGCACCCACGCACCCACGCACACATACACAAACACGCGCGCGTAGACGCGCGCGCACACACACGATAAAATTGGTGGGCTGTGAAGTTTATTGTTTTTTTCTCAATATGGCAGACTGGGCTCCATTGCCATCATGGATCTACTCTTTCGTGGTAGTGTTGTCCATCATAAACTGCGACAAGATTGTTGACTGCTATCAAGCCATACTGCTTACCAACCATATATATACGAATTGGTTTGCTGACCACTTCAACTACTTGTATACGTCTGTATTTTTGTAGAGTAGGTTTATCGGATTTGGCCTCCGCTGAAACTCAATGACTGGCACGGACAATGGCAACGGTAAATTTCTCGTATAACTCTTAGTCTTACCTGGACGGACGAAGATTGCAGCTAGAATAATGAAGATACAGCCCATACAATTCATCACGATATCGTTTGCTGTGTTCCTTGTGATTTCCACTAACGAAACCACCCAGCAGTAAACAAGAATGTATCTGACAACAAGTCAGCTGACCAGATGCGTGTAAGAGCATGTTAGTGACGTCATAATGCTAGGATTGCGGGTGTCCGTATGTTAAGATACTCTTATGTAAATAGTGTGTCATTTTTGCTGAAATTGTATTGATTTTATATCTTATGTTATTTGCTATTACACACGTCCTGTGTATTTTTTTTCTTCTACAGTTCGTGCAAACTTCAGTAATGGTGAAGTGGCAGTAATATTATGATTATACATTTGGCATGTCGTTTACACAGTAATTACGTCATATACATTATTATTATTATATTAAGAGTATGTAGCTATCCGTCCTGGGCCATCGAAAGCCATGCGTCCCCACACCACCCTCAGGCGCCTGTTGGTACATCCCTAGTACAAAGCAGAGCTTGAAGAACAGGGCGAACCGGTGTACCAAATGCCATGCAAGAACTGTGGTGCTGAGTACATTGGGGAGAGAAGGAGACTACTCAAAACTCGACTGGGGAACACAGAAAGAACATAAACAACACGAAAAACGAGAAATACACAAGGAGCGGGGAAAAGATTGATGTCTACCATAAATAAATCCGCTCTTGCAGACCATGCGAAAACTGAAAACCACATCATGGGAGGAAGCGAAAATTGTAGTCAAGGAACCCAACCGAAGAATCCGGCACATCAAGGAAGCCATTTGGATCAGGAATGCCGGAACACTCATCAACCGAGTCGAGGGTAATTACGACCTGCCTCACATCCTGCGTCATGATGAAATAATAATAAAATAACTTCTATTGCGCCTAAATCCTTGGAAACCAAGCTCAGAGGCGCATCAAAACAAAAGGGTTGGTCAATCTCAAAAGTAGTTTTCCAGTTGTCAACAGATGGGTCAAGGCGCTAGGGAGCTATGGTGGATAAGCAAGGTTGTAAAGATACGTTTTTAAATGACGACGGAATTTTTTAATATTTTCAACTGATCTAACACTAAAAGGAAGCATATTCCAAAGAGTTGGTGCAGCAACAGAAAAAGCCCTAGTTCCAATGTTAGTGTTGACTCTAGGAACAAAAAGTAGGTTAGAACTAGATGATCGAAGCTGGATAGGTTTTCTTACAGGAGTAAGTAATTAATGCAAATAAGATGGTTGCTTATTGGACAGTGCCTGGTATGTAATGGTACAGATCTTAAATATTATACGATATCGTACAGGAAGCCAATGCAAAGACTTCAAAAGTGGCACAGAGCGAGAAAAACGAGGAGATCTTGTAACTACTCTTGCTAGACAATTCTGGACACGCTGAAGTTTTGTGATGTCCTTGCTAGCGATATTATAAAGGAGGGAATTGCAATAGTCAAGCCTGCTGCTAACAAGCGCTGTTGCAATAGTCTTAGCAACAGAAAATGACATATACCGGCGAATACGGCGAAGGTCACGAATATGATAAAAACAGCAGCGACATATTTGAGATATATGTTGTCGGAAATTGAAGTTACTATCAAAGATCACTACTAGATTCCGCACCGAGGTTGCTGGCGTGATATACTGATTCAAAATACGCGTAGGGAAAAAAACCATCCAGTTTACAACGCTGCATTGGAGTACCAGTAATGATCAATTCAGTTTTATTTGCATTTAATTTCACCTTGCTATCAGTCATCCAATGGAAGATATCTTGAAGGCAATCACTAAGTTGGTTAAGGGAGCAATTTGTATCCGGGGTAGCCAACGAAATGTAGATCTGAGTATCATCAGCATAAAGATGATGATCTAAGTTATGTCTTTGTATAACAGAGTTTAGTGGCGTGGTGTAAAGAGTAAAAAGCAAAGGCTCAAGAACAGAACCCTGGGGAACACCAAATAAAGCCGGCAATGCAGCTGAAAAGCAGTTCCCAATCTTTATAGTTTGGTATCTATCAGTTAGATACGAAGAAAACCACCTTAGAGCTGTGCCAGATATGCCGTACCACTTTAATAGGCGTTCAATGAGAATGCTGTGATCAATCGTGTCAAACGCGGCAGAGAGATCTAGTAAGGTAAGTGCAGTCACTTTACCATTATTAGTGTTCAAGTTAATGTCATTATGAACCTTTAAGAGGGCAGTCTCTGTTGAATGAAACTGCCTATATACATTTGTGCTAATGTGAAACCTTAGACGACTTGCTACAACCTTTTCTAGTATTTTGGAAATGAAGCTGAGATTAGAAATAGGTCTATAACTGTTTAGGTCTTGCTTAGGCAGAGATGACTTCCTAAGAAGTGGTGTGACATGGGCGTATTTAAAATCATCAGGAAAACAGCCAGAGCAAAGTGATGCATTTATAATATTTGTTATAGGTCCAATTAGTGTATCGAGACATGCTTTTAGCAGTATTGTTGGAAATGGATCAAGTGCACAAGATTTATTTGGGGAGGACATATTTATTTTCCTAACTTCATCAACTGTTACAGGTTCAAATGATACAAGTTGAGAATTAACTTGTGGAAAGTCCACACTGACATTACTATTATGACGTGGGAAAGCAGAACGAATAATACTGATTTTATTCTTGAAGTGACTAGAGAACGAATCACATAGAGACTTAACTGACACATGATCTGTCCGTCTGTGTAGAATGTTATTGATGCAGTTCCATAACTGACGCGGATTATTAGACTTATTTATGACCATATCTGTAAAATAATCTGATTTAGCTTTAGCCATTTGTCTGTTACAGAGGTGACATTGCTTAGAATAGCGCGATCTATCTAATGGCGAGCGTGATTTGCGCCATACACGCTCTAAATAACGACGACGCCTTTTAGATAGTATAATTTCGGAAGTCATCCATGGAGCCGGTGGCCTTTCTGACACCCATTTGGATTTTATAGGTGCATGTTTGTCAAGTAGTGCATTGAGTACTTGACAGTACTGTTTATATAAGTCAGATAGATGTTTTTTGATCTGTGATAAGGTCAGATATAAGAATATCAGCCATTAAAGCTGTAATGTCAATCCTATGAATGGCTCTGTGAGACACATTGTGTTTCGATTGTAAAGGGGCTGTAGAACCACTAATATTGGCAATGACAGTATGGTGGTCTGATAACCCATTGAAACAGTAGGTGCTTGGATATTATTACAAGTTGAACGGGTTATCAAGAGGTCAAGCCAATGGCCATGTATATGTGTCGAAAAGGTAACATGTTGTTTCAAATCAAATGATGCCAGAATATCATCAAACGTAGTTGTAGTTGTAAAAGGTATATTCAAATGTAGATTAAAATCACCAAGAATGTAAAATTCTGAATGAATAACTGCCAGATTTTCCAACATATCCTGAAAGTCTTCAAAGAAATTGGCCGGATGTCCTGGAGGACGATAGATACAAAGTGTGCGGAGAAAGAAGAATCTGAAATGTCAGCACAGATGGACTCAAAACTAGAGTATTCAGGGTTAGGATGTAATTTAACTTTGAACTGCTATGATATAAAAAAAGCCAACACCACCTCCACGGCCAACTAAACGTGGTCGATGGTGAAAGAAGGGGAAACGTCAGCAATGCATGCATGTGTATCATGTGGTCTGAGCCAGGTCTCAGTTACAGCTGGAATTTTTATTTTCTTTGAAATTAATCAATCACAAAGTGAGGCTGTCTTATCTCGTACAGATCGAACGTTTGTAGTGGCCACCCGAATGTTTCGTCTAACAGATGGCCCAGGATTGAGACTTACATCTCCTGCTAGTAATAAAATTATTGCTAATTTCAATGTTGGCGTAGAGCGGGGGGTTGGCAGTAACTTTCTATTATAACAAACATGAAGACATGGCAGACTATGTAAAAAACAAAATCGATATCCCTTACAGCAACAGAGCAAGACAAGCAAAACAACACCCAATAGGAATAATGGTGACATAATTATGTTAGATTATTATCATATTTAGTAGGAAATAATAGACCAAAATCATATCACTTTATATCATATAGATAATAAATAGTAAAGAATGTTAAACCCAGAGCTAAGGCTAAGCCTACGGCGTAACTGCCGTAAGTAAAAACTAAATTATATATATACAAGATCAGTAGAGTCTCAATTTTAACAATAAAGCCTACTTTATTTAATTAGAAAATGTTGAACCGGGGCCAACTCCGGTAACTAAATTGAGACTTACAGGCCTATTAAGGGAAGAAGAACTATTTATATTTATTATAATTCACTCAGTCAACCGTAGCCTTAGTCTTATATAAGCAGAAACTGACTGTAGTATCAATCACTCAGTCAATGGCAATTAACTGCACCATGATTCCTTTTTAAATACCGTATTTATTGTAATAATATAAAATGCCAATAGTAATCTAAAAGGTCAACTGAAAAAACCCACAGGCAGCATGTTTTGTAACTTCATCATTTAACAGTATAATTGGTACAAACGACAACATTTAAACAAACAAAAAACTTAACATTGCCGACCGGCGAAAGTGAGCGATAATCATAAGTTACATAACGGCTTTAACGCCGGTTTTATTAAGTTGAATATGACAGGACCAAAACTTGTTAAAATATGCTTATAATTTAAATATACTTAGCTTATGGTTGAATTCTTGATTCTGTAGCGCTTTACAAGTTACATAATATTAAAAGTAATCTATTCAAAATTATTAGTATGCTATAATTGAACATTAAACGAAGGATAAATTTAGAAAGTAAACATTATGCCACGCCCCCTAGCGACTAAATATATCGTATATATAATAAATAGTAAAGATACGTCAGATGAAAGCCTTTGCCAGGTAAACCAATCAACAACTGCAGTGCTTAAATCTTTTGCAAGACATGGATATTATCGTTTCCTGGAAAAACAAAAAAATTATTATTTGAAACTATAATACCGATAATTGTATACAGAAATATCGGAAAAAATTCAATATACGCTATAATCAAAACATAATACTGTCACCTGTATGTGCGTGTGTGTGCCTATGTGTGTGTGCCTGCGTAGGTGCGTGCACATGTCTTACATTTCTATTTTTCCACTTAATGGGTTTTACTTCTGTTACATAGCATTTTTAATCATCTTATTACATATTATCAGTCCTATTTACTTTTCTGTAGCCAGTTTCAGTACCCCCCAAAATATATAGTGTTAAAATTAAATTTTATTTGTGATTATTTTACGTCACGTCTGTAATATTCCACATGCATCACGGGACACAATTCTTTATTTGATAAGTTGTGCTCTATATGTTCCACAAACGTATTTAAATGTATTTACTTCTACCCGACTTAATTGTATATTTCATCAATCAAGTCCGTAATGTTTTACAAGCGTCCATCTGATTTAATTGAACATTTATGAATACAAATATTGTCTATAAAGTTCAAGAGGCGTCAGCTAGCGACCTTAATTTAATATTTTATTTGTCATGTCAATGATACTACAGACATCACCAGTCATCCAATATGGATGAATTGTTGATCGTTATACGTTAGTTACGCAGTGTTCCTCAAGTGCCAGCTATATCGTCCACCTGGATGTCAATATAATGTTACGCAAATATATTCATCAAGTGCCAGTCCGCATGTATGCATTCCAACCCCGGCAACCGTTATCCTGTCCGCTGGTTGTACCGCTGGCACGATGGCGTTCGCATGAGCGTTGACATCCGGCTGCGGACCTCCGACACCTGCCACTATAATATGTGCCACACGAGACGGACGAACGTGACGACGCTATATGTGCCACACGAGACGGACGAACGTGTCGACGCTATATGTGCCACACGAGACGGACGAACGTGGCGGCGGTGAAGGCGACACACGTCGTCCCGTACGTGGTGAGGAGGGCGCGGTCAAATATCATGGCAACGAGAGCCCACTCCTCATTCACCATGTTCACTTGCTCTTTGTGTACGGTACCCATGTTGAGGTGCTGCGGACAGGCAGCAATGACGTCACGTCGCCACCGACATGTATATGACGTTTAGTTGGCAACACCTCAGTTGACAGATCAATAATGAAGCATAATTTCGTGTGAATGCTTACATGAATGCATACGTAGGCCAAACACACACGTACGAATTAACGTATGATCGTTAGTATCGCATGTATTTGCATATGTGTATGTATGTGTGTATGTGTGCATGTGTGTTCGTTCGAATGTACGCATGTACGCATGTACGCATGTACGCATGTGTGTGTGTGTGTGTGTGTGTGTGTGTGTGTGTGTGTGTGTGTGTGTGTGTGTGTGTGTGTGTGTGTGTGTGTGTGTGTGTGTGTGTGTGTGTGTGTGTGTGTGTGTGTGTGTCTCGCACCACAATCAACACGTTCAGCCCACTTCCAAGCCTGGCGCACCTTCAGCGACAGGACGATGTTGCGCTGCAGCAAGATGTAGAGAGGCGTGCGATCTGCCAGTTCCTCTGTCTCGTCTATATGCGGAATGTCCTCTGACGGTCGACGGCTGTCCCCCGCCACAGTGCCACTGGAGTGCGCCTCTGCAAGGTTCGACAGGAACGTCTGTCGCCTTGCCGCCGCCTGCCAGACAAAACAGAGAAAAACCGAACAAATATACCCCTTCAGTAACTTGTTTAAATTAATAATTAACATGGTTGTCATCGTGTGCAAGGGTAGCGTAGGTTAGACATAGAACAGGATTCGTTATGCAGAGAAACGCTGAACATGCGATAATGTAATAATTGTGTAAACGGTTCCAACGTAGATATCGCATCAACAAAACGTACACCTTCAGTAACTTGTTTAAATAAATAATTAACAAAGTTATCATCGTGGGCAAGGGTAGCGTGGATTAGAGATATATTCGTTATGCAGAGAAAAATATATGAACTGAACATATGCTAATGTAATGATTGTGTAAATGGTACAAACACTTGTTTGTTGACGAAAATACATGTTGTTCTTATCCTCAGCATAACTAGATTCATTACAATTAGTATCAGGATATATTTACATACTACGTGGGGGCATTGTATCCAGCCTTCTGTGTCCCCGTCAGCCAGGAAGACTATCCTCACCCAAACATTGGCCCGCTCTACTCTTTATGTAGATTATTTTTTGTCAGGATTAACTTATTCTGGTACTATCCTTGGAAAAATAGGGTAACATTTTCTGTAAAGGGCCGTTTTTGGCAAATGGCGAAGGGATCAAGGGGGCAGTTTAGATCAAGACATATTTCAACATAGAAACTGAGGGCACTGCCACAAAGATTTATGATTTTGTATATATTACATTACTTTAATTTGCTCAACTTGTCATTCTGCTTTAAATTAGATACTTATCCAATACACGTGGGTTCATTTTTACTACAGTAACGCATTCCACCAAGGGGCGCGGTCTTAAAAGGACATTTTGATTTTCCAAAAGAAAATCTTCTTTAAAATGGCAATGGACTTGGGTTTGCTTATCCATTTCCGGACGTTGCAGCCTTGATGGATTGTCTATAGGCAGCTCTTTCGTTTGTCAGTCTCCCCATTCGCCAGACGTCTGCTCCCATCCATTCCTCAATGTCCTTCCCCCGTTGTCTCCTAGGTCTTCCTCTGCTTCTGCTGCCTTCCATTTTTCCTTACATTATTAGTCACTCTGGAGACTGATGCCGAAATAACTTAGTTTCTGTTTCTTTACAAAGTTAAATAAAGTCGCGGGTATAACACCAAGCTCATCTGCAATCGTTAGTTCTACGTTCAGTCCACGAAACTCGTAATAACTTTCTATAACACTTGTTTTCAAATGCATTTTGGAAATATGCAGACTCGGATAATTCGTAGTTTCATATCTTTGTTCGTTGCTTTCCACAGCTTCTTCATCTCCGTCAACTTTTTACACGCCATTGCCAACCTCCGCTTGATCTCTTTCGTCCCATCTCCATCCGCTTCTATCAGTGACCCCAGATATTCAAAACTTTCTACTCGTTCTATTTCCTCGCCATCTACTGTGACTTCTGATGGTTCTCGACATCCCTTCCCATCCATAATCTTAGTCTTTTTTACGTGTAGTTGCAATCCTTTCATCTCGCTGTGCTCTTTAACAGTAGTTATCAGTTTATACAATCCTTCTTTTGTATCGGATATTAACGCTGTGTCATCGGCATATCTCAATTCATGTATCTCCTGCCCATTCACTTTCAGTCCATTAAAAAACTTGCTTCTCGTGTCAGTCTCGACTTCTCTCATGATATTCTCTGTGTATAGACTTAATTGGTGGGGGGGGGACAAAATGCACCCCTGTTTCACTCCCTTACCGACTGGGAACCAATCTGTGGTACCACACTCTAATCTCACTGCAGACTGCTGTCCAACATATCAATTTTGGATAAGTGATGTAATTTTCTGGTTAAATCCCATGTGTATCAAGGTTTTCCAGAGTTGTTGATGACTAACATTATCAAATTATGAAACAGATCCTAAGGTCATGGTTGAATTCTCTGCATTTCTAAATTAACATCTTCAGGTTGAAAATGTGATCTCTTGTTTCTCTTCCAGTCCGGAAACCAGCTTGTGTTCTGTTGACTTCACATTCTAATTTTGTCGTGATTCTCTTCATTATGAATTTTAGCATAATGTTGCTCGCATGGCTGATGAGGGATATAGTCCTGTGGTTTGAGCATTCTTGTATGTCACCTTTTTCGGTATTGGTATAAGGATGGCTCGTTTCCAGTCCATGGGCCATGTTCCACTTTTCCATATTTTCTTGCATAATGTGTGATAGATATCCACGCCTGCTTCGCCACTTGCTCTTATTAGCTCTGCAGTGATGTTATCAGTGCCAGGTGATTTTCCGTTTTTAGACTTTTTATTGTCCACTCCACCTCTGAACGCAAAGGCTCAAGTTTATCTTCTGGTTCTGTCCTCTCTCTGCCTTCATCCATGTCTACCTCTTCTGTTTCTTCTTTCTTAAACATTCATTTCTGTTTCATCTTTAATAACGACAAAAAGTCCAGGTTTGTACGACTCTGTCATAGACTTGATTTCCTCGAACATACTGCGACTATCGTTCCTTTTCATACGTAGTTCTATCTTTTCGCATTTCGGTTGTTTTTGCCTCCTCTTTTTAGTGAAATGTTTGTCAGCTGATTCCATAATGATGTTCCTAATTTCTAATGCCAACTCCTCTGGTTCCTTCTCGTCAGCCACTGTCTGCAATACTACGAAACGGTTCATAACCTCTACTCGGTATCCTTCTTTGATATCACTGACGTCATACCTCACTATCTCTTTCCCTCTCTTCATCTTTCTTAATTTTATCGCAATCTTGGCTCTTACCAATTCATGGTCAGAGCCACAATCGGCTCCTGGTAATGTCTTTGCATTAAACACAGACGTCCTCCATCGTTTTGGTATCAGTATAAAGTCGATTTGATTTCTGTTCCGACCATCTGGTGTTGTTCGAGTGTACAGTCTTCTTTGATGTTGTTTGAAGAAAGTATTAGTGATCATCAGTTCATTCTCTATGATAAACTCAACAAGTCTATCTCCTCTCCCATTTCTCTCGCCTAGTCCATATTTCCCGATATTTCCATTTTCTTCTTCGTTTTGACATCTGCCAACTATTGCATTGAAATCGCCCATCAGTACTACCATGTCTCTCCTGTTTACCTCGTCAACTGTTCGTTGCAGTGTATCGTAAAAAGTGTCTATTACATCGTCGTCGGCAGTGCTCGTTGGTGCATAAATTTGACTACATGTTATATTCGTGGGTTTTGCTCGTATTCGTATGGTAATAATTCTGTAATTGACCGGATTGTATCATAATAGTGCATTTTCAGTTTTCTTTGACAGATAGAACGCAACACCACTCATCCCTGGCTTTGTTGCTCCTGAGTAAACAAACTTTCCTCCTGAATCCGGGCGAAAGTGTCTTTCTGCTTCCGATGTTACCATTTGCGAGGACTCGTTTTTCTGATATTCCATGTTGCCACACGGATTTTCCCTTTTAGCTTTTTGGTGCTGGTTTTACCTCCCGCATAGTCGGGCATACTATCGTCATCAGCTCTGGCGTTACTTCCAACATCTCCAAGCTCTTCTCCAGTATGTGTCGTCCTATCCAGCCTGGGGGGCTCACCAGTAGAACCTCTCTTACTGTCAGTATTCTCCATCAAGGTTTCTTGGGCTAATACAGCGGTAGTTTCCCATTGCTTTCCGCGGGTTTGTGTATGGTTAACTCCATTATTCCTTGACTAAAAAGTCTTACCCCACAAGACAGCGGGTCATCGGTCCTTCCACATGCGTCTTGGTAGGTATCTTGCAGCCTGGTGAAAGGCTGTTGCTGTTTCGCATTTGTAGCCGGGGATATAGCCAATCGGCTCAATAGGCATTAACCTACAAGCCTTACTTTGCTGGTCAACCGAGACCATTGCCCGGGGTGTGGCCACTGCCGTACATTACCAGTTCCTAGGAGCCAAACATGAGCTAGGCAGACTGTGGGAACCAGAGTTTAGAGCCTCCACAGAAGTGGAGCGGCTGCCCAGCACCAAAGGGACTATCCCTCCAGGTTCTACCCTACACCCCAATATTTGTATTAATAGATGGCAACATAAATACAAATGATCGAAAAGAATTGGTGCTATTAATTCAATAATTAATAAAATGACGGCTAAAGGTGTATGCATGCTGACAATGATCAAGCTACAAGCTGGCAGACCTTCAGCTCCCTGTCCCGGAACCTTTGCATGGTTGTTCCGAAGCCGAGCCAGCGCCCGAAGGAGAAGAAGAGAAACTTCTGCCACTTGGGCAAGCGCCAGCCGTGCATGCCGCGGTAGTGCATGTGTATGATGAAGACGCTGCACAGGGTCGACAGCGACATCATGAACTGCGTCACGCTCACGTAGTATACTGGACAGACCGACGGAGAAGACAGCTCTGTTACAGCTGCAGTGTGAGGGACATCACATAGAGACCACATGGAGACCGGGAATGACAGAACAAGAAGAATGCACCACCGACCTTCCGTAGGAGGGTGTGTGTGTGTGTGTGTGTGTGTGTGTGTGTGTGTGTGTGTGTGTGTGTGTGTGTGTGTGTGTGTGTGTGTGTGTGTGTGTGTGTGTGTGTGTGTGTGTGTGTGTGTGTGCGCGCACGCACACGGACACACTCACCTTCATACGCACAAACACACACACACACAGAAGGGTATTCACTGCTATGCAAATTACCCGATCTAACGATCAACGTCACTTGCCTGTACCATTTCAACAAAACAACATATTCTTTAAATAAATCTACTGCGCATATACCCTAAACCATTATCCATATACGAACACGTTTGTCGATGGAACAAATGATTAACGGTGGGACCTTTAAGAAAGGACGTATCACTGTGGCTTGAACCCACCTGGCGCCTACCTATTATGGGTATGACCTCCGACTGCGTCGGCAGATATTGCACGATGACGATGTCGAAGACCATCTGCGAGAGGAACATGGTGGCGGCCAGCGACGCCTTCTCGTTGCTCTCGGGCGGTAGGTAGAAGGTGAAGGTGGCGAGGATCGCCATGAACATGGACGGACAGATGAGGTTGACCATGTAGAAGGCGCCCTGCCGCTGAATGTCCGGCGTGAAGGTGACGGACGTGTAGTAGTGGGAGCCGTAGTACGTGCGTTTGGCGACGATCGGGATGTTGACGAGGTCCCACTCGCCGTTGCTCGTGTACTGAGTTACGTCGCCGTGCTCCGACATGTTCTTGAGGATGAGGGACCCGGACGAGTAGCCCCAAGAGCCAAACTGGGACAGCGGGGATAGTTGGGATGGTAATTAGGATGAGACGAAAACAGGTATATGTCACCGTTAATCCGGATGTGTTGTATAGGTGTTGCTGTAGAATAGGACACAATTTCCGACTTCGATGTAGATAATACACTTAATACATTCCACCAAAATACCGAATACATTGGTATTAAAATACGCACGAACTCCCTCACACACATACTCTCCCTCCATCCCTCCCTCCCTCCTTCCAACGTTCCCTGCCTGCCTGCCTGCCTGCCTGCCTGCCTGCCTGCCTGCCTGCCTGCCTGCCTGCCTGCCTGCCTGCCTGCCTGCCTGCCTGTCTGCCTGCCTGCCTGCCTGCCTGCCTGCCTGCCTGCCTGCCTGCCTGCCTGCCTCTTTCCAACCCTCCCTGCCTCTCTCCGTCTTTCTCTCCCTTCCTCCCTCCCTCCCTCCCTCCCTTAATCCCTCCCTGCAACCCTACGTCCCTCCCTCCTTCCCACCCTCTCTGCCTTCACTCCCCTCTCTCACTCTCGCCGCGCGCACGCTCGCATGCACACACGCACGCACGGACGCATGCGCACACACATACCGTCTTCAGGAATATACTGCCAAACAATTATACGTCACTATCCTGCAATAAAAAACTTGCAGTCCACGATTAAAACAAAACAAGCATCTGTAATACCAATGACTGGATGACTGGGAGAGCGGCTCTCTGGAATACTCCTACAGTATACGCTGCAACTGCTTCCTGTGTGAATGAGTCCAACAGTGGGACAGAGCGTATATAGAGCGAGTGCTGGTAGGTCGTGCATGAGGCTGGCAGTGTTTGTGCTTGTGTTTTAGTCTGGTGCGTCATACATTAATGTATGACTGTTGACACTAAGTTGGCAACATGTTTGTAACTGTAACATCTTAAACCTATTTTCATTCGAAGAGTGCCATTTGATCGACACCTCATCGGAACAACCTACATAAACTTGTGTATAAATACATTCTCTTGTAGTAAATACTTGTAATTCGTACCGTCATTGGGCAGTGTTGTCTGTCGAAGGGGAAGAAACGTGGGTTCACTTTGCACGCGATCACGTATGTTATGAGCGCGTTCCACCGCACGAGACCGTCACTGTAGATATGTGGCTGGAACCTTTCCAGCGGCCGCTCGTCCATTCGGATACTACCGACAGAGGCTGCGTTACGGAAGTGTACTTGCCATTACACTATTTCGTGTGCTACTTCCGCTCGGTACCCCCTCACCCCCAGTGTATATATGATGACTTGTGTTACAGAATTGTTCATGCAGCCCTTTCTATGTTTGTATAAAGTTACACCAACTATTGCGTAGGTTGGTAATGGGCAATCCAAATTTATTAATTCACAGGGATTACCACTGTGCACAGACAATCTATACAGTGTATTTCGCAGCCTGTGCACAGACAGGTACATAAAGATTACTGATCTATGTACCGCATATGCTATGTACTACAATTTGTACATATATATAATAATTTTCCATTCTAGCTAGTTAGTGACTGAAAAACCCTTGAATGCTGTTAGACATATTTACAGCACACGAACTGTCACATATTTACAATATATAATTCAAGGGAAAAGATACCTCTGTGCATACTGCACACCTTCTATATTACTAGCTAGATTATTTACCGCAATTTGCTATATACAAAAGTGGGGGGCTCAAACCCCCTTAGTGATCTGATATTGACCATGCTAAATTGCAGATATTATATGACAAACAATACATGTACATCAAAGACACACTGGGAGGGTGGGAGGGAATCAAAATGTTGCTGATAGTTGAAGGCGAAGTGTTCTGTACGGCAATGCGAATCGAACTGAACGAGAACCACGATTCTCTGTTCCTACTGCAAACATTTTCCCGCGCACGCGCTGCTGGCCAATCGCGTGCCGCTCAGGTGACGCGGTTTAATTAGCATTCTGGGCTAGCTTAATTAAGCGCTGGGGCGAATTAAAGGGGTGTGCAGTATTAGAGGGGAAACAGGCTGTTTTTACCACCTAGCTTATCCGCTAGGTGCTCGCTACGTTGTTACACAAAAAAGCTTTTCATCCTGAAGGCCAAAAATTACACTATATTCCGATCTCGTTCCGTTAGCAGTTCGGCAACAAGTACCTTAATGACCGGATGGTGAGGGACATCGGATGATTTACGGATGGACACGGGGAATAATAGATTGGCAGATGGCGGGTGGGCGTGAGAGCGAAGTAAGAACAAAGTTGTTGAACCAAAATAATATAAAGAAAGACGTAGGTGAGAAATAGAGGTAGTAAGGTAAGTTGGCAAGGCGGCGGACAAAAATAAATGTACTGAGAGAGAAACTGTTGAATAGAGCTAGAGAACAGACAAATACAAGTAGCTGGTGCAGGGACCACTCAAAATGAATTTCAGAGAGCAAAACATTTGAAAACAAAACCTAATATAGGCAGACCTACAGACACATAAAACAAAATAAAGACAGACATACAGACAGACAAACAAACAGAAAAACAAACAAACATACATACATACGCACCTACATACATACATCCTCCATTATTGACACAACTGTACGCAATCCTTGTGTTTCGTAATTACAAACCATACACTTACTCGTCATACAGAACGATGTCCGGCATCCATATTTTGCTTGTCACAATGTCTGTAATATGGTGCTCCGTCTCGTTCCAGCGGAGTCGCTCATCGTACCAGCTCTGTAACATGACGTGTGTCACAGTTACGGAACGGTTCGTTTTATCGCAATAATGACGCTTATTTTTTCATGGGCGTTCCCTATATGAAACTAGTACAAGCGTTGGATAGTATATACGCAATTTTAATTTAGTGGGATCGTATGTTACACCGTACCAATATACAGTCTTTTTTTACTAAAACTATTTGCGCTTTAATGTCCGTCTTTCGTAGTAAAGTAATATTGATATCTTCATAACCTTTCAATATTCAAAACATTCCAAATTTTTATCCTCACATTGTCTGCACTAAGTACGACAACTGTGACAAAGGGTTACAATGGGTTACAATGAAGAGGGAAGGGTAAAGGTACGCTTAGTTCACAATACTGTTTTCATAACAAATGAATTGTGAATATAATGACAGAAGAGAATAATAAAAGTATTTTGGTTAACAAACGTAAATGTTGTACGGCACGAATTAGCGTTAGTAATATTTAGGTTTAACAAAGAATAACATTCTCGCAAAGTTCGATACATGAATGGAACAATGTATCTATGAATTGTAGAAATACACAGCTAACACACTGTTGGACTCTTAATACGCCAGTGACTTCCTCGTTCACGAGATGCTTGGCTTGGCTGTTGCTGCTTTCGGTGAGAATCTCATTACATTAGAGATAAGCAATACGTAACCAAATAATACCGGGATCGGTGTATTGCAAAACTTGGTGTGTTTATAACTGTCAAGTGACAATACTTATTATGCACTGATGTCGTCTAATGAATGAGACACGGCAGTTGTATATATAGGTAACTTGCATTTGTACCCACCAATCGTAACCAAGTGTTTAGCTTCATCGACTGCTCTATTTCGTCCTGCGGCAACGTAAACACAGTTGACTTAGCAAAGGCATCGGACACTTCACTAATTTCATGATAAGTCGTACGCATTCGTTCATCGGACACTTCACTGATTTCATGATAAGTCGTACGCATTCGTTCATCGGACACTTCACTGATTTCATGATAAGTCGTACGCATTCGTTCATCGGACACTTCACTGATTTCATGATAAGTCGTACGCATTCGTTCATCGGACACTTCACTGATTTCATGATAAGTCGTACGCATTCGTTCATCGGACACTTCACTGATTTCATGATAAGTCGTACGCATTCGTTCATCGGACAGTTCACTGATTTCATGATAAGTCGTACACATTCGTTCATCGGACACTTCACTGATTTCATGATAAGTCGCACGCATTCGTTCATCGTCGTTGTATTGTTTTCCGTTAAACTTCCGGTGTCCTCTATTACATAATTTGTATGATACTGGTTTGTATTACTGTTGATAGCAGACACACACAAATACAAGTACCCGTTATGATAACCGAAGCCAGCTAAAAGGCCAATACATGGCAATGTCATTATAATGACACACGCACACGCACACGCACACACACACACACACACACACATATGATCAAGAGGTATAAAACATATCTGCATAAAGTATTATTATTCTTGTTGCATGTACGCGCACACAGGCACACCCTCTCGCTCGCTCTCTCACACACATACACGCACGCACACAAACGTTTCTGTGTATGTGTAATAGTAAGTTATATTTATTATTCGTATTCATTGATATGTTTCCTGATCTGATATTATATAGGAAGTAGACGGTTACAATAACCCTCAAGTATTAAGACATTGTAGTATTGTCATCATATTTATGAACATCACAACTGCTATTGCAAAACTCGTCATTGTCATTGTATCTCTCTAGAGCCCGACTCCTCTTATATGTCTCGAACCAGTGACTAACAGTTGTCTTACCATATTTATGATCCTATCTATAGCGAGGTCAATGTAGATTATTATCGGCCTCGTATCGGCGTTGACAACCGGAAATACATCGGCGTTGTAGTTCTCAAACAACTCCATATGCAGTGTCTCGTACGCAGTGTTAGCTGATTTGAACAAGTAGAATTGTATACCCAAGCATATATGGCGCGAACAAATCGACGAATTATTAAAGAGCAATAATCAAGATCAACTTGATTACATGTCACATATAAATATTATAATAGGGAGATTCGGGCACACGAACTTGTAACATGTAACATGTTGTGTGTTGGGAGTGTGCGCTACGTAACGGATATGTGTGTTACGGGGATCCCGGGATGCGGCGCTGTACGTTATCCGTTCTGAACGGGTAATCTCGATTTTACACGTTCGGTACAAGTTGCAAGATCATTGTTGTGTTATGGTGATTCCACACTTAGACAAATAAAGTCACTTTTCTTGCATTGCAATGGGACTTTACAACGAGTTGTATGTATGGGTAAAGCATAAAATAAACTTTCAAATTAATCGATGCAATATGTCGCTGGCGAACCGGCGCTATGCTAGCCGCTCGTATACACTCACAGCGACGGTGTCAATGCGAAGTGAATTATTTTGAATTTCGCTCCGAAAGCTAAGTCGACACATTTACTCGTTAGTGTATTTATTTGTGACAACCTTGCAATGCAAACACGTTACGCAACTTGTCTTCTTACAATTGCGAAACGTTCACTAGGACTAGACGCTACCAATAATGCCAATCGACGTACCGACAAAAGTAATAAACGTAAAGGTAAGTTCTTTTATAGCGCAGTATCCAGTCCTCATGACTGCCCAAAGCGCTTTACACTTTACTCACTGGCAGAGCTATTCAATCGAACACCATCTCGACTTCTCTGGGAATTAATGCGCAAAGAATATACGTATACAAATATCCACCACTGTCTGTAGCCAGGTACTCATTCATACAGCTGAGTGAACTGAAGCAATGTAGAGTAAACTAACTTGCCCAAGGTTCGACACCGCCGCATAGGATTCGAAGGTCTTACCGCTGCGCTACTGCGCTCCAATGTCGATGTCAAAACATGCTATTGTACTGTGTGATATTGTTTACTTGGTAAACTCACTTTTTTGCATGTTACTTGAAACAGAACAGATACAAGTACATCCAACTGCAAAGTCTCAAGTACGCGTACGGGGTTATCTCGGAGATTGATCTCGTTACGATCTTACCAGGTTATAAGCTTGCCAGAATGGAGTTCCTGAACCTCTTAGCGTGTACAAATGGGAATGTGTATGCGTAGCTCCAGCAGCTACACGTTACACGTATACAGGTACACTTTCGTGACGTGAAGCTCCCTAGTTCCACGGATTTACAACAAATCGGTTGTATCATATTTATATATACGTTGTCGGTTTGATACAATATTAAAGGTTTATGAAAGTGTTCGTGTCCAACTAGTGTTTAGGACAAAAGATAGGGTAATTCAGAACAGCTACATTGCAAATACACAATTGCAGTTGGCAACAAATATCATAGGTATTATCATACAACGTACGAAAGACAAAAGCAACAAAACGCAATAATAAACATGTTGGTGTTCAGTTGTAATTGGGTCAACATCCTGCTGATAGTAAGCCATATTACTTCTCGGCATTCTCGTCAACAACAACGCGCCATACCTTCTTTAGTCGCTACTCGTGGCAGTAATAACACTAACATGAGCGCAAACAAATGCAAGCTTCTACTGGACGTCATTGCCCGGCTACAAAACCCTAAATATGGCACAGTCTAACAGTGCACTCCAATGCACTCTGCGCTCGTAAATCCCTGATGAATGAAAAGGGAACACAAAATCATGACGTCATAGACATAAAATATACAGCGCCACCTGGTAGATAAGAATGTCATCGTTCACCATAATACAAGAGAACTGCAAGTAACCGAACTCTACCCTAGATGGGAGTTGCTGGGTTAGGACACAGAACACTATTTAAATTTCCATTGGTGGCTATGTAATTTTTTTGTCAGATTACAAAAAATCGTATCTAAAAAATTGTAATATGTTCACAGCCACTGCCATCATATCACCGATGTGCTGATCAAATTTAATCAAAATCACATATCTCCAGATCTGTTTAAAATGTGTGAGTAGAATTTGCTTTACGACCATTCAACAAAACGTGCATAATGAGTGGAACAGACAAAACTGGTAATTTTGGCATATTAAGCCTAATTTCATCAAAACTAATGATCAAGTAAAATATCGCAATTGTTTTTATAACAAATGCATAATATTATATGGTTGGTAACATACAGGCTACATAAGCAAAACTGGTTTGTTTTGTCCGTATCCGTGGCTTCGAAAGCAGATCAAATTTTTGGGATATCGAAAGTTTACCAAAATCTCATAATGATCCATACGTAATAAATGTTGAGTTTTAGCAAAATTAGAGCCTACGTATTATTCCATAAAATGCGCTCCGCTACACATGCTATTTTCAAATCAACCAATGTCAGCCATAATGGTTTCTTCTACCGTGTTCTTACCGTGGAAGTCAGAAAGTTGAACGAACCCTTTTCACATAGTTTGACACAGTTTCACAACGTTGAACGCAGTTCCATTAATTTTATATTAGTAACCAGTCCCTGCAACTGTAGAGGGTAAGTGGTGTGTAATATACATATCCATACATAGAGATCCGTACATTAGAATAGGCCTATATGATAAGGTTTGTAGTTTTCAGATATTGTTTGTTCGTGTGTTTGTACATCCTTTATATTTGTTTAACAATACTGCAGTTATAATCAAATTGACCGAATCCGGTGTGGTAACTAGTTGGGCGTACGAAGAAGGATTCATAGAATAGTAGTTCTTTGGTTAGCACGCTCACGAAGCCACGACATGGTTTTGGTCGAGCAAATAAAGTACTTATCAGTAAACACGAACAACCTTCTAGCCAAAGCGCTGAAATACCAATCCTACTTAGTTTGTGTAACAACATTATCCCTGGTTACAAACACCTGGAAGACAACATAACTTGACACAAGATATTTACAAATTTTATTTAGAAATATACATAGCAATAGAGCTAATTAACATTGTTATGGTGTTAAACTGGACCCGCAGACATACTCAGCCACGTGTGGGCAGCTGTAGTCTTAATGCCAGACGCAATCTCAAAATGAGTGTCCATTTCTTTGCCGACGAGTTACACATGTATACGTCACCGTTTGTCCCGACGAAGAGACCGTAACATGTCCAGAAGTTAGCCATTCATCCTAAGAACAATATACCAGGAGCCGAGATCTCATAGATAACACGTTGTACCTAGTCGTGTACTTCCTTGGAATGATGCATAATTAATTGGGGATATCGGCAGCGACTGCGACATTTGATAATCAACTCTAGAGGTCCCGGCGTTCTCCACAGGGCAAACAACGACGCTTGTGTAACGGCCATATTTGATTTTACGACATCACCAAAGTGGCACCACATGCGTACAGAAACTCTGCTTGGTGTGCGGCTTATGCACATCGCGGCGGCATTGTAGTTTGCTGAAGCCACACGGCGAGAGCACAGGTTCCACGTGCTCGTAAGTATACGAAAATGGAGACCAGTATTTGCGCAAACGAACAACGATCACTCATCTTGAGTTTAGTAGAGTTGCGTTCAGCCATATTAGTAATAGCATTTAGTCATATTGCGCAAAGTATTTGCACTCGGCTAGCGTGCTCTAACTAGATGCGCTGAGCTACGTAGTTGCAGCAACGTCAGCCAACTTGTGCACAGTAGAAAAACAGACGCAGTTATCTTAGACAAGTTAACGACTTTCATCACTCATAGAGCATTAGACAAGTAAATGACCTGGACGAACGAACGCGTGCTACTGTTAGTGAGCTGACAGATAGCACCCGAGCATAGTCACGAAGAAAACAACGACGACAAAGGAAGTGGCGAACAAAAAGAAGCGATCAATAACCTCGGAGACCAAGCCCCACTGCGCCCGCACTCGCTCCATTCGTATCTTGTCCGCCATGTCGTTCGTTAGATGTTTTAGCTGTAGTTTTATGTTCTTCTGTAGTTTCATATACTTTGTCGACTTGGTGGTCGATACCCTGGCCGTCATTGTGTTCAGATATAAGTTATTCTCCTTCGACGTGAGAATTCCGTCGATCTCCGACTCTAAGTGCACGGCTGTCTCCATCACGCTGATGCCTTGGAGGAAGACCCGCCGCTTACTCGCTGCCTGCAACACACGGCCGCATGTCGTCGTCGTTGTGGTGGTAGTTATGACGGTGCTTGTGGTAATAATTATGATAGATGTTGTGGTGGTTATGATGGTGGTTGTGGTAGTGGTTATGATGGTGGTTGTGGTGCTGGTTATGATGGTGGTTGTGGTGCTGGTTATTATAGTGGTTGTGGTGCTGGTTATGATAGTGGTTGTGGTATTGGTTATGATAGTGGTTGTGGTATTGGTTATGATGGTGGTTGTGGTAGTAGTGGTTATGATGGTGGTTGTGGTGCTGGTTATGATTGTGGTTGTGGTATTGGTTATGATGGTGGTTGCGGTAGTGGCTATGATGGTGGTTGTGGTATGGGTTATCATAGTGGTTGTGGCATTGGTTATGATGGTGGTTGTGGTGCTGGTTATGATGGTGGTTGTGGTGCTGGTTATGATGGTGATTGTGGTAGTGGTTATGATGGTGGTTGTGGTGCTGGTTATTATGGTGGTTGTGGTAGCGGTTATAATGGTGGTTGTGGTATTGGTTATGATGGTGGTTGTAGTATTGGTTATGATGTTGGTTGTGGTATTGGTTATGATGGTGGTTGTGGTATTGGTTATGATGGTGGTTGCAGTATTGGTTATGATGGTGGTTGTGGTATTGGTTATGATGGTGGTTGTGGTATTGGTTACGATGGTTGTTGTGGTAATGGTTATGATGGTGGTTGTGGTATTGGTTACGATGGTGGTTGTGGTTCTGGTTATGATGGCGGTTGTGGTAGTGGTTATGATGATGGTTGTGGTAATGGTTGTGATGGTGGTTGTGGTGTGCTGGTTATGATGGCAGTTGTGGTAGTGGTTATGATGGTGGTTGTGGTATGGGTTATGATAGTGGTTGTGGCATTGGTTATGATGGTGGTTGTGGCATTGGTTATGATGGTGGCTGTGGTGCTGGTTATGATGGTAGTTGTGGTAGTGGTTATGATGGTGGTTGTGGTATTGGTTATGATGGTGGTTGTGGCATTGGTTATGATGGTGGTTGTAGCATTGGTTATGATGGTGGTTGTGGTATTGGTTATGATGGTGGTTGTGATAGTGGTAGTGGTTATGATAGTGGTTGTGGTGGTAGTTATGATGGTGGTTGTGGTAGTGGTTATGATGGTGGTTGTGGTAGTGGTAGTGGTTATGATGGTGGTTGTGGTGGTGAACAGTGTTTTGGAGTTATGCTGAAAACACCTGACGTTTGACCTTAAGTTGAAAACACTCTAGAATGGTGTCAACGTGTTTTGGACGTCGTACAACGGGAACACTGTCACAGCCAGTGTTGGCAATGGTTGTGGTAAACATGAATATGATGTTAAGATCAATCGTGCGTCAGCGCTCACCTGTTCTGTGTTTATCCGGTAGAGGGCGACTTTTCTCGTATAAAAGACGAATTTTGCGAGTTTGGTGAAGACGACGTGGCTAAGCCAGAAGGGGACGTTCCATCCGTACTGGCCGTGGTCATGTATACAGATGACGATCACATTTAGGACGGTCGAAATCACTACGAGCACTTGAGCAACTATCATGCATTGCTCTATAAAAACATGAGTTAGAAAGACACATTTAAAATATATCACAAGTCTAGTTCGCCACAGTGGTGTTATCAATCCGAATATATTTGTTGTATTATTTTATGCTGTCATTGCTGCGTACTGGACAGAAATGATAATTATGGTGTTTTATTTAGTTTTTATATTTGTATTTATTCAATTATGAGTAGGCCAACATTTGAGTTTGAATGAGAGTGTACGTGTATGCATGCATATGTGCATACGTACGTGTACACGTGTTTGCCAACATAAGTGTACATAAATGTGTCGCATGAATATTGGCCTCGTCCTCAGTAAAGGATTACTTAAAATGCTCATTACGTGGCTTCTTGTTTTTCTTAGATCTTTCAGAATATCATTTATGTTTCCGGTTACTTGAACAACAAAACAAACCGCGCGATCTTCATATACCGTATTCATTCTAATTAGTATACGTTCCCTAATTAGCGTACACCCCCATTTTGGTGATGTCGGAAATCCGTATTGCAATGTCCTCACCCCCAATATCAAATTACTGCGACATTTGAATTTTGACGATCTTTTTATATAACATTGTTCACACATATCTGGAGACTTTGCAGCGTTCTTGAATCCTTTTCACTATACGTAAATATAAAAATAGCTGGTAGCACTAAGCAACCTACATAAATAGCACTAAACACGTAGTATATTCGAATGTTTGATCGAAATATGAATGTGTATAACTCGGACGACACGCTTACTTCGCGTACGCCATTAGCACGCGCAAACAGCGAGACGATGGTGCCACCTGGCGAATATACTGGCGAATGTAGTAAGGGACCGGCTAGTATTTATTCTCTTGCAAAACGCAGTTTCGTTGTGGCTGAGCAGTGCAGCTGAGTGCTCGAAAAATATTGTCTTCATTAAATAAAAATAACTGGGATAATATAAACACAATACATCAATAAATGGTCACAACATGATTATGTTACGACAAGAATGCAAGGGTATCAGTTCAAAATTATCCCAGGCATATTTACGTTTAGGAATATTGCGTCTTAGCGCACTTTTCACGCGTAAATAGCGCCCTGGTATGCATCAACATACGCTGTCGTATTGCTCATTTTACTCGCGCGATGCGGTAGCGCACGACCGCAGCGGCGCAGACTAGCACAAACATGGTGGTATTTTCGTAATATAGATATGCCTGGGATGATGTTGAATGATGAAACTAATGCACTGACGTTTCAAAGTTAGGCAGAACTCAAGTTATAACGGCGAAATCGAGATGGGTCCGGATTCGACACAAGTGCCCCGCTTGCTTGACGGATTCGCTTGCTGGCGTCGTCGTCCACTAGCTCACCGATGAGCGAAGCCGGATTCAGGTTAGCCACTTCCACAAGATGATGCAGTACATACGGCCTGATACGGGAATGTTTGCGACTTCGAGTTTTAATGTAGACCTCGGTGATTAAAAAAATTCAGATAACACACAACTTAATTACTTACAGTGGATTACGTTGCTTGTGTAGGACACCGTTGCTTTTCAAGCGTACTGTACGCTAATTAGAATGAATACGGTATGTACAATCGTGTCTGAATCCAAATACAAGGCTAAACAGAAACATTGCAGTTCGACACAATCTCCAAGACCAGAATATATTTACGGTACCTTTGTAATGTGACAACAAACAATTACAAAGAAAGTATACAAATTCTCGCATAACCTAAACAATCAGGAAAGTAATACAAATGAGAACATCCGCCCTAGCTACACTAAATCTGGGAGCATGCAGCCGGGAACACACACCCAGAGACATACACACACACGCGTGCGCGCACGCACACGCACACGCACACACTGGAATGGACATGCAGAACAATCATAATTTAGACTTAAACGTAGTAAGACAAGTTTGTACAACTTCAATCCGTTAACATCCTACCGAGTAGCGTTGACTGATCGACCTGGGCCGGGTCGAGGCCAACCGTGGCGATACTGAAGACGGACAAGGACAACAAGATAACAACGTTAAAGAAGATCTTCTCCCGACTCTCCGCCGGCAAGTAGAAGGAGAAGGCCATCATGATCATGAGCAGGAAGACGGGCAGAAACGTCTCGGCAATGTGGTTGGCCCCCTTGCGCTGTAGAACGAGCGTGTACGTGATACGTTGGAACGGCTTTGGGTAGTACGGCAACGTGACGTTTTTCGTCTTGGACGGAATATCGATCACCTGGGACAGACAGTCATTTCGAACACTACATCAGTCTTATGTGTGTCTTCATCTGGAATACTGCGTGGAGTCCATACTGTGTTAAAGATAATTTAGCCGTATGAATGAGTACCTGGCTATATACATTAATGTATGTTTCTGTACAAATAGTCTTCGCGCAGTAAATGCAGCGTGGCTGAAGGTTTCTCAGATAAGATGGCGGTCGATTGACCTAGTGAGGCAGCTTAGCAACATGATGTCGACATGCCGGACAAAAGCACCAATTGTTTTCCTGACAATCTGCGTGCCATGAATTCTAATAAATTTATTGGAACCAAGTCACCAGACTTAGAAAAAGTGGTAGAAGAAAACTTAAAACAAATCAGTTTTGTTCAGTTAAATGCTCTGCTTTTCATGTAATTCGGTATATATATATATTCTTTGGCATGCTCAACACAAATCTGCTATCGGCTTTTAATTCCGAGCCATATTGGGGTCACCAGAGGTCAATAAAAGGTCACACTGCTTCATGTTCAGCTTGTTTGAGCTAGCGAAGTGTACAGTGAAGTAGCTTAGCGAAATTTAGTGACATACAGACAAAAGATCCAACTTTGTTTCTAACACTTTATTAGTTCGTAGTCTTCAGTTTCCGTTTGGCTCGTTAAAAATCTTTATTATTGAATTTACCACAAAGTAATGGGATAGCAAAATATTTTCAATGATCTTGCTTAAACATTTCATAAGAATAGCTTGTTTTGTCAGATCAAAGTTTTGCGAGTTCGGTTATGTGTCGCATTTGGTCATATGTTGCATTTACAGCTGCAAAGCTCAGTGCATTTCCAGTGTGCCTTTTTGCACGAACACCTTGCGCCACAGCCACTCACGCTTTTGCACCCACACTTCACCAGTTTACTGCACGCTTTGGAGGCCATCGGTAGTGTGCTCCACACAGGAAGCCATCTCTTGTTCTCAGTTTCGAATGTCCATCACCACCCTTCTGGAGTACAAGTTTGCTGTTGGGCCACTTCACATATCGTCCAGATTCCATCTTGGTAGACAACGCGCCTTGAATGTTGTAGCAAAGCCTCCTGAGTAGGTGGAATGTTCTCCATCGTTTTGTTCTTCTTGCAGAACAACTCTCTCTCCGTACCTCATTCACAGATTCCAGAGTGCTTGTCTTGTCATAGATAACGACTTAAATTGCACCAGTAGTTGGAAGTGTTGAGAGTCCACTGTCAACTGGGTGTGTGGGTTTCCTGCCATGTAGTTGAATGCCTGGGTAACCTCAGAGTAGGAATTCCAGGCTTCTCATGTTAAATTCGTCCCCTTTCTATGGAGTGCTGACGTTGTGTCACACCCTGTGAAACTGTGGAAGAGGGGAAGGGCTGTGGACTTATATTTGCCCAGCCCATGGCAGATGGCATTGATATAGGTACATGAAGTTCTTCCCAGTGCCAAAAGCAACCCAGATGTCTGCAAAAGGATATTTGGTAACGATGGCGTGAAATTTTCCGATGAGGATTACATTACAACTACATCAGTGTCCACTGTGTGTGGTCCAAGCAGATGTTAAAAACCACTCTCCATGGCATCTTGCAAGTGGATACGTATTCTTGTATCCACTTCCTCGTGGTCACACGTCGATATGCAGTAGCTGGTGCCTCTGCTAACAACTGTGCTGGCAGATGTAACGAAGATCTGCTTGTCTTTTTTGCATTCAGCAGACGCAACCTTGCTGGAGAGGAATGCAAAGAGTTCTTGCTTATTGATGTTGTCACGCAGGAAATCTGCCCAGTTCCCTGGAACATTACTTTGACCAGCAACCTTCCTTCTGATGTCATTCCCACGTTTCTCCCTGGTTGACTCTTTGGTGCTGTTGGATACATACGTGTCCCAGACAACTCTTATAGCGGTCTCCAACTGCTGCATTATATGTGGACGAAATACGCGACTGGCATAGTCATCAAATGTGGTGATGTTAATGATTGGCAGGAGGTGCACAACAGCAGCACCATCAAGAATTTTCACATCGAACGATCTAGAAAGTTCTATCTGTGGCTCATATGTCTCTTGGGTCAGAATGCTCAGCTAATCCTACTTCTTCCCTTGTCGTAGTTTACATCTGTCAGAGAGAGATGGAGGATATGGATGATTGTCATGCTTGATCGAAGAAGGTTCCCATGTCTCCATCCCTTTTCTGCATGACTATATATATAATCTGGAAAAGAGTGACACATCATTCTTCAGCAGTGAGATCTGCCCTGCCTGCTTGGTCTTTGCCTTGGGTGTTGGACAACTAAACAGAGGCAGTGAGTTTTTCTTGATAGGCTAATGGGTACAGCGTTTGCGGTCAGTTAGCATTGGTTGACGGTAAGCGTTGTATTGCTCCCTGCACACTGCTTCCACGGTACGGACTGTGTTCACAACAGACTCGTCGAGGACATTCCGAATGGCCATTGTTAACAGTTCAGGGCTGGCATCTAGGAAAGGATTGCTCATCCCAGAGATAGCCTGAACAAGACCAAGTGTTTGCTCTTTGAATGTCTTCTGTGTTGGCTGTCCCTCCTCGTGGTGTTTTTTTGTTTTCTTCTTCTGAGGTAAACTCCTCCTCAAACTCTTGAAGAAGTCATGCTTGCTCAGGTCCAGCTATCACCCACTTCTTGAACGATTCTCTGTCAGTCCCACTGCACATCCTATACCCTTCACCAGGTCATTATTTTGTTCGTGAGCCTGGTCGATTGGTATGGATGAGATTCACCTGGATGTCTTCGAAACAACCCAGTGAGTTGCGTTTGACTTTGAATTCGTTTTGACGGTTTTCCATGTCTCGTATGTGTAAGTGAATCCACCTGACATAGTTCTGATGATCAAGGAAAAAGAAACGTTGGGCTCTTGCTGATCATATTTAGTCTCCACGTTTCTTTAGTCTTCTCATCGTGTTGTCTTTCAGTCATAGTGTGTGTGTGTGTGTGTGTGTGTGTGTGTGTGTGTGTGTGTGTGTGTGTCTGTGTGTGTGTGTGTGTGTGTGTGTCTGTGTGTGTGTGTCTGTCTGTCTGTCTGTCTCTCTCTCTCTCTCTCTCTCTCTCTCTCTCTCTCTCTCTCTCTCTCTCTCTCTCTCTCTCTCTCTCTCTCTCTCTCTCTCTCTCTCTCTCTCTCTCTCTCTCTCTCTCTCTCTCTCTCTCTCTCTCTCTCTCTCTCTCTCTCTCTCTCTCTCTCTCTCTCTCTCTCTCTCTCTCTCTCTCTCTCTCTCTCTCTCTCTGTGTGTGTGTGTGTGTGTGTGTGTGTGTGTGTGTGTGTGTGTGTGTGTGTGTGTGTGTGTGTGTGTGTGTGTGTGTGTGTGTGTGCATGAAGGCATCGTTCTGGAGCTTCGCCAGGGCCAGAGCACTCACTTGGTGGGCATGTCTAGTCCTGGTGAGGTGTGATGCGTTGAGTAAGGAGTCAGCTGTTCCACAGGAGGCGATTCCTGCTTGGGTCAGTGCGGTTGTCCACCCAGAAGCATTCAAGTAGTCCCCGAACGTTTTTCACATTTCAATATGGAGACCACCTAACATGATTACATACTTATCCTCGCCATGTGTCTGAGGCCAGTTCCACTGGACAAACTTGGTCAGTGCATACAGTGGTGCATCTAAAGTAATAACTGGAATCCCTGTATAGATGATTATATTTCAGCAAGTTACCAAACACCAGCAATGTTATATGGATTAGTTTTTTGCAAGTCAGCCAGTTTTAAGAACTACATATCAGCTAAAACCATCGTGCACCCAGTAGCGAACAGGCTAAAAATGAAGAAAAATAACCCTTTATTGACCTCTGGTTACCCAAAAATGGCTCGGAATGGAAAGCCGATAGAAGATCGTGATTAACGTGCAAAAATATGTATAGATCTCGAATTACACGACAATCGGAGCATTTAACTGAAAAACACAACTTTTCAATGTTTTGTTTAAAAAAAAATGTTAATGGCTGAAATAGGCTCCAGAAAGATGACATGACTTGGTTCCAATAAGATTATGAAAAGTTATGGTATATAGATTGTCAGGAAAAAATTGATGCTTTTGTCCAGCATGTCGTGATAATATAAAAATGTGGCCCTAAGCTGCCTCACTAACCAGGTCTGCCAGGCAGTAAATTTGTAAAGTGCTTTGCACAGTCCTTAGGACTGGATACCACAAAGAACTTAACTTTACTGTTTTACTTTTATGTAAACCTTACAAGCTACGTGCAATGCAGAACTAGTTTTGTGCCATCCTTGAAAAACAAGGCATGCGATGAAAGTCTGCGAACTCGAGGAGTTTACTCCATGCAAGTTCGCGGACGGAGGGAAGACCTTATTGCACAGTTTCAACAACTTCAAAAGAAGACTACACAACCGACTGAGTCCAACCAACAAGAGTTCATTTGTTAATGATCCATACCACACCGAGTAAGGCTACTCGTTTTTGTCAATTGCTGGAATAGTTTGCCAGAAAATTGCGAAGTGTGGTGAAGCTCAAAATGAAGCTTAACAAGCTATGGTATAATAACTGAAATCTATAATTAATACATTACTGCTTGGGCTGTCTGGCAATATCAAGAGTGGGTGTACGAAAATGGGTACTTAATAGGCCAAGTCTAATTGTATAGGTAAGTGTTTATATAGCGCAGTATTAAGTCCTAATGACTGCCCAAAGCGCATTACATTTTACTACCTGGCAGACCTGTTCAATCGAACACCATCTTGACTTTTCTGGTAAGCATTCAACCACACTGTAATTACTGCGCGAACTGGAGTAAAGTAGACTGGACCAACATGCCCAAGACTCGTAACGGTAGCACAGAATTCGAACTCAGGTTCCCTCGATTGAGAGTCTGATGATGTAGACACTGCGCCACTGCGCTCTAGATGTATTCCATACGACTAAAAGTACAAGTACAAGTACCTCCCAGTCGCCGTTGCCGATTAATTCCTCGAAGTCGGCCTGGTCTGTGCCGCTCGCGACGGTTTCCGCCACGCTGCCGTAAGAACCAGAGCCGAATTCGAATGGACAGTGTTGACGGTCAAACGGAAAGTAGTACATGTCCAGCTTGCAGAATGTTCGATAGACTGCGGTCGCCTGCCAGGTCACGTGACCCTCGTGACTGATCTTTTTGAAGATGTTCCCCAGTTTGCGCTGATCAGCCCGCATGCTGCAATCAATTAAACACACGTAACAGCCACAAATGATTACATATATGTACAGTATGTTGTAGCTAACCTTCAATATTGTTCAATGTCGACACATTGGCAAACTCAATTAGTCTACACTCTTATCTAGAATATTTGCTTGCGAATACAAATATAAAATTGCTGAACGGAATGACCGTGTTAGCGAATTGAACATGTTGTATCAATGTGGTGTATGTGCGCGTGTGTTTATTATTACGAACATGGTACACGCTTGACGACATACAATATAATATTAAAAAGAAGCAAAAGCTATGCATTAACTTGTTTAAGCTTTTTAACTTATACTAACATATCACATGGAAGAAAACATGGAATACGATTAATATAATAATATGTAAAGTAAATATGTGAATATTTATATATATATAAAGTCAAATTATTTTCAGTAGAGGATCAGATTAAAACTTATGACATGGTTTGCAGAACATTCTTTAGGATAGTTAATTTCTATGCAAATTAGTTATTTTATACATATCCAGTACGTTAATATATGTTTACATTGTAGCGGCTTTCGTCAGTGTAGCACTGAAGGAGTTGGTGTGCTACACCGACGAATGCCTCTACAAGGTAAACAAAAGTCAAGTATTGGATTTGTCTAGAAGAACTAATTTGTATAGAAATGAACTATCCTGAAGAATGTTCAGCAATCTGAGAAGGAAGTACTGACACGATTGTGTCAAAGATGTGAGAAAACTCGAAGAATTGGCCAGAACAGCTTCGCGCCACAGAAATCACCTTGTGTTTACGCTACGTTGCAAGGACATCGATGTAACACCTCCCAGTCTCAGCCTGAAATGCCCCCACAAATACGGCAAATGCGAGGAGAATAGTGGACAAAGTCAGAAAGGACACGTTTAAAGAAAAAAAACCTCGCCTTAGAAACGAAATTGTTAACTTCGTTGCCCAGGGAATATCAACAAAACGTCACTCGCCCAATCGCGCATGACAACGAGAGTACGCACGAGAAAACAAAATAGCGACATATTCAGAAGATTCAGCGCCTTACTGCGAAGAGAGAAAGAACTAGAGAAGCGGATCTGACCGGAAAACAGCTGAAAAAGTGGGTGATAAACCTGTCTAATTACAAATTGTCTGAAGGTCAAAACAAGATATTAGCGAAGGGACTAAATTACGCGGTAGCACCGGAGAAAGTACCGACCGAGGAGTTCGTTGTAGCGGCAGAACAAGCAACATGGAGTTTGCCATAATATCCAAAACACAAACTTCGTGCATACATCGCGGGAGTTCTGAAGTTGGCTAAGGACCCAAAACAAACCTAACCAGACAGGAAAGAACGGCTCTAAAAGAACTACAGAAGGAGAAATCAATCACCATATTCCCTGCGAAAAAAGGGAAGGCCACAGTCGTTATGGAAACGAAAGAATACCAGGAGAAAATGAAGTAAATGCTAAATGACCAATCGACGTATGAGAAACTAAAGAAGGATCTGACCAGGAAGTACAAGGCAGAACTGATCAGAATAATAGTTTTTTGGAGAAGGAAGGGAAGTTCACAAAAGACCAGTACTGGTACTTATACCCAACGCTTAGAAAAGCACGACGCCAAAAGTGCATAAGGAGGGCGTACCACTCCGACTAATAGTGGATTACACACATACCATAGCATACAGAGTGTCCACAGACTTGGCCAACATACTATAACCTCTAGTGGGAACAACAGAACACCACACAGAGAACTGACAAGAATTGGTGAAAGAGATGACAAAGCTAAAAGTGGAAGATGGCGAAACATTTGTGTCATACGTTGTTGTGTCACTGTTCACGAAGACACCTATCAAAGAAGCATGTGAAGTAATTCGAAAGAGGCTACATAATGACAAGACACTCAAAACGAGAACCAACCTGACAGTAAACAACATCATGGAGCTGTTGAAATTCATCTTGGGACTACATACGTTAGGCTTGTAGGAGAAATGTAGCAGCAGAAGTTTGGTGTAGGCATGGGCAGTCCTATATCCCCGATTGTTGTGAACTTGTACATAGAGGATTTGAAGCAGAAAATAATTGTCACAGCACCAAGAAACTGGAAGAGATATGAGGATGATGTTATCTGCCTAGTACGTACAGAAAAAGCAGAGAAATTGCAACAACACATGAACATTATTGACCCTACGGACAGCATAATTTTCACAAGAGAAGAACAGAACAACAGCATGCCCTTCCTTGGTTCTAAGTTCAACAGAAAGGAAGATGGCAGTGTGAAGTCTACAGTGCATCGGAAGAAGACACACACTGACCAATACCTCAACTTTGTGTCCTACCGCCCCAAACACCACAAATTAGGAGTCGTCAGAACCCTGATGATCCGGTGTGAGACGATAACTTCGGAAGTGGGGGACAAGAAGGATGAGGAACCCTGAAAGTATGTGGTTATCCGTCCTGGGCCTTGAAAAAGGTGACGGATAGAAACAAGAAAAAAAGACGGAAAAAAGAAAGCGGACAAGACCTATAGAAGCCAGGTAGTCATTCCATATGTGGAGGGAGTCTCAGAGAGGGTACACCGAGTACTGAAAAAGTATGGGGTAGCAACAGCCATGCGTCCCATGCCACCATCAAGCGCCTGTTGGTACAGGGACAGGACAGAGTGGAACCAGAAGAACAGGGCGAACTGGTGTATCAAATACCATGCAATAACTATGTTGCTGAATATATTGGGGAGACGGGAAGATTGTTCAAAACGAGACTTGAGGAACATAGATAGAATTTGACAACACAAGGAAAGATAAATCTGCGGGGAGCGAGAAAAAGAACAATATCGACCATCAACAAATCCACCCCCACAGAACACGCAACAATCATATCATATACTAGGAGGGAGCAAAACTAGTGGACAAGGAAACCAACAGAAGAATACGACAAACAAAGAAGCCATATGGATAAAAAAAAGGCCAGGACACCAATCAACCGAAGCGAGGGGAATTACGAACTATCTCAAGTGTACGATAACGTTATACGTCACATGTACTGAAGACGTTGGTGTGCTACACCGACGAAAGCCTGTACAAGGTAAAAACAACTCACGTATTGGATATGTCTGAAATACCTAATTTACATACTTATGACGTGGATATATTCAATAAATGTAACTCCTCTCGTACCAACTACAGTCAGCCAATAACATGACAACTGATAGTGAGAGAAATTATACACATTGCTTAACTACTCTGGTAATGTAGTTAATTTTCAGCCAACTGATGATAAAATAGTTAGCAAAACAAGATTCGCTCACCAAGAAAACAAGTTGCGGCTACGATAATATATCCTTAAGACATGTAAACATATTTAAAATATGAATCACTAAAGTATCTCATTATAGTAATTAAATACAGGACTATTTCAACCTGAACTCAAAATCGCTTTTAGCACACCAACATGGTTTCAGAAAAAAACACTCAAATGATATGTCAGTATTAGAACTAGTTAATAGAGCTTCTATAGCCTGATATAATCCCATTTGATATCGCCTTGATTTATCAAAGGCGTTCGACACCTTTAATCACAATATTCTCCTATATAAACCACGTGATTATGGAATACAGAATGACGCGTTACATTTGTTTAAACGTTATTTAAAATATTGTAGGTAATACGTAAAAATCAACGAACCGAAAACAAGTTGTCAACATAACCACAGTGATACTATTTATATCATATATTAACGATTCACCAAATGCTGGTGAAGTTGTTAATTTCATAACGTATGCAGATGACACAACTCTGTCCAGTACTTTCAAGTCAGTATATTTAGCTAATTCTGATATATCTATGGAAGACGTAGCGAACAAGGAACTGAACAGTATAAATAAATTACTCAACATCAACATTTTTTCTCTCAAACTAGGCAAATCAAAAAATAAAATACAAACAACGAACGTAAAACCCGGCATATACGTCCTGACGCGACTGGGTTTTAAGCCCACCATACACGTCATTACGCGACGATTTGTCTTCGGTGATTTTGTCGCGACGATTTGTCGCGTTGTGACGTGTATGACCCCCATGGTGAGGAGCATACACGTCACGACGCGACCACGACGCGACCGACGGCTGCGACAGGTTGATGTATGTATTCCTGTTGGTAGCGGCTGGAACTGTTGCCACTGCCCAGCGCAATCCAAAATGGACGCTATTACTGTATTCTTTTGATGTACAATTTATTGTATAAAACATGCCTTTCCTGCAACAGTTCTTGTTGTTCCTCTTCCAGATAAAGATGCCCAGCGGTGCTAGCCTAGATTATCCAGGCGCCGTGAGGTACCAGCCCAGACTTCCGGCCGGCCCCTTGTCTTCCTAGCGCAGCCGGGAGGGCGAGAGTCGGTTAAGTGAGACTAAAGCGGTGCTTGAAACTCGCGCCATTTTCTTCGTCGTTTTAAGGGACAGCCCCATGACTGATTATCGTTTCGGCTGTGGTATATCCCAGGTTCATATCTCGTATGAGCCCGTCTTTTATTTGTACTAATTCTTGGTCTATTTACTTGTTGTAAAATAACGAATATAATTCTAGTTCTATTTCGTTTGTGAGTATCAACAAACAATCACCTCAAAACGTCATTAAACATTATTAAAACATTGTATATATTTACAATGGCAAACCTGTCATAATTAAATAGGGCTTACGTACATCAAATAACAAAGGAATAATTATAATTATTTTGTCTTCACATTTACCTCCTGATTGGTCTAGTGCCTGAAAGATCTTGGAATGCGTAAAAATTCATCGTCGACGCGTCGCAGACGCAGATTGCACCAGTATACACGTCACAACGCGACGATTTGTCTGCGACGAATTATCTTTGATATTAAACATATTTGATATTCAACAACGCGATAATAACTGGACAAAGTCTGCCCTCAAAACAAGTGTCTCGTCGCAAGGGGGCATACAGAAATGTAGCAGCAGAAGACACTAAAACCCAGTCGCGTCGTGACGTGTATGCCGAACGTGTACTGTGGTACGATCTGCGTCTGCGACGCGTCGGCAACGTGATTTTTGCATTCCGAAATGTTTGAGGTACTTAGCCAAACAATTATTAAGAGCTTTATAGAAGCCATGAGACTGTCCCTGAAACATGGAGAAAATGTCGCAGGTGACAAGCGATGTTTGGAATACAGAATTAGAGGAGAAATTGATAAATCTTTCGCAGGAGAGGCCTCGCTTATTGGACGCGACATCCAACAAAAAGGTAGCAACGTAAACCAGAAGGCGAGTTCCTGAGAGGAAGTGACAGTGCTCGTTCATATCCTCATCCTGTTGCGAATAGGATGACATGGACGACATTGACATCTGTAGAAAATAAAATAATGTCATTTAGTTAAAAATAAAAGCCGTTTTTGAATAGTTCCACAAGAGTCCGCTGAGCAGTAACAGCAGTTCCAGCCACTGCCAACAGGAGTGCATGTTTCAAGCTGTCGCAGCCGCCGGTCGAGTCGTGGATCATACACGTCACGACGAAATATAATAGCGCAAACAAATCGTCGCGGACAAACCGTCGCGTCGTAATGTGTATGCCGAGCTTTAAATCAGGCACATACTATCCAAGGTACCCGCTCACTGCAATAACATTGCCAACAAGTTTTCCAAAATGATGGGAACTTTAAATAAATCTAAACAGTCTTTACCAACTCCAATTAAACTATTTAATTCTGCCAGACATAAGACATTACATCCACATTACCAGCGTAACCAAACACAATTACCGTTACAAACGAACAATTGTATGCACCACCATAATACGCCCCGTCGTAAGACCACCTGTAACGGGTGCCCGACGGATCGCCACCTTGCCGGAGTCGGGGGGCTTGAGAGCCAGTGAGAGTCTTAGAGCTATGCCGGCGGGAGCTTAGCTTATGGAAGGGTCACCCATGCCGGACAGGTCAAATGGGAGTGGTCAGACAAAGAGCAATCCACCGGTCCTCCAGGTTCGGGATTTGGGCGTCGGGTTCGCAACCCCACCCTGTAAAACAGTCTGTGCTACAGAGACGTAAACAAAAGTTCAAAGAACCTCAGCCCTGGAAGAGGAAAGATCTTCACAAAGAAGACGTATGAAACCGTGTGGTGAAAGCCGGAGAAATTCTGACGCCGCCAGGCCGACAAACCTTCTACCAACAGGGAGCGCCACCAACATAGGAACATGGAATGTGAGGACCATGTTCGAGACAGGAAAGGCCTCACAAGTAGCAGCAGAGAAGCGAACCTACAACCTTAGCATCCTGGAAATAGGCGAGACACGTTGGGCGCAAACAAGACAGAAACAACCGATGATAGGCGAGATGATACTCTATTCAGGTCACGAAGGAGACAACGTCGCCCACACAGAAAGAGTAGCACTGATGCTGTCCGGACACGCACCGAAGGCACTGGTAGGCTGGGAAGCCCGTGGACAACGGATCATCATTGCTTCCTTCGGGACAAGAAACGGATTCAAATGAATATCGTCCAGTGCTATGCTCCCACAAATGGAAGCAGTGACAATACCAAAGACTACTTCTACGCCAGGTTGCAGAACATCTTAGAGAGCCTGCCACAGAAAGACATCAACATCGTCATGGGTGATTTCAACACAAGATCGGCTCAGACAACATAGGCTACGAAGACTTGGGAAACCAGGGATTGGGAGACATGAGTGAGAATGGAGAAAGATTCGCGGACATGTGCGCCCAGAACAGACTGGTGATAGGAGGCTTCCCCCACAAGCGTATACACAAGGCAACTTGGGTGTCACGAGATCATCGGACTGAAAACCGGATAGACCATTTCGGAATCAGCAAGACTTTTCGGCGATCACTACAGGACGTTAAAGTAAGAAGAGGAGTTGATGCAGCCTCGGACCACCATCTGTTGGTGGTGAGGTTGAAGATGAAACTAAAGGGAAACTGGACGGGAACATCAGGAGTGAGGCAGAAATACAACATCAGCTTACTGAAGGACATACAGAAGAAACAAGAATATAGGCTGACCCTTAGAAACAAGTTCCAGACATTACAAGAGCTACAAAACAAAGAGGAGACTCTTGATGGATGCTGGAGAAAGGTAAAAGAAGCAGTGACATCCACGTGTCAAGCTGTGCTCGGACCGAGGAACACAAAGAGGAAGGACTGGATATCAGCGGACACCTTGAATAAGATCAAAGAGAGAAAACAGAAGAAAGCAGCTGTGAACAACAGCCGTACTCGAACATCCAAAGAAAGAGCACAGGAAAATTACACAAAAACAAACATGGAGGTAAAACGGAGTGCATGGTCTGACAAACGGCACTACATAGACGATATTGCTGAAGAAGCAGAGAAGGCGGCAAGAACTGGCAACATGAGGAAACTATACGACACACCAAGGAAACTGTCCACTAAATATGCCAAGCCAGAAACTCATCAGGAACTTCTACAAAGGAATGACCAGCAGGGTCCTCCATGGAGGACAGCTCACCCAGACCTTCCAGGTAAATACAGGAATGCGACAAGGATGCACGTTAACGCCGTTCCTCTTCCTCCTGGCCATAGACTGGGTCATGATGACGTCACGGAACAGAGAAGAAATAGCATTCAGTGGATGCTGTAAAAAAACTGGATGACCTGGACTTTGCTGATGACATAGCCCCTACTCTCTCACAATTACCGACATATGCAATACAAGACAAATGCACTGGCAACCATATCTTCGCAAATAGACCTCAACATCCACAAAAACATAAAACATAAAACCTCCGCATCAACCCCACCAATAGAGATGTAATCACAGTGTCCTTGAAGAAGAGGAAGCATTTGCCTACCTCGGAAGCATCATCGACAAACAGGGAGGAACATATGCCGACGTCAGAGCAAAAATTGGCAAAGCCAGAACCGCCTTCCTACAAATCACGAACATCTGGAATACCACACCACACTAAGGTCAGGCTCTTCAACTCCAATGTCAAATCTTTCCTACTTTATGGGTCCGAGACTTGGAGGACAACAAAGGCAACCATCAAGAGGCTGCAGACCTTCTCCAACAACTGCCTGAGAAGAATACTTCGGGTTAATTAGCCAAATAAAATCCAAAGCGTGGATCGGTGGCAGAGGTCCAGTCAATTTTCTGTAGAAAAGGAAATCAGGAAAAGAAAATGGGGATGGGTCGGGCACACCAGACACAAACCTCACCAAACAAGTGCTGTCCTGGAACCCGCAGAGAAAGAGGAAAATAGATCGACCACGAAACATCTGACGCCGAAAACTTGGAGCAGACACCAGCAGGACGGGCATGCATGCATACTTGCATACATACATACATACATACATACATACATACATACATACATACATACAAACATACAAACATACATACATACATCCATGCATACACACACACACACACACACACAAACACATGCATACATACATGCATACATACATACACACTTCGAAAACCAGACACAAACCTCACCAAACAAGTGCAGAGAAAGAGGAAAATAGATCGACCACGAAACACCTGACGCCGAAAACTTGGAGCAGACACCAGCAGGATGGGCATGCATGCATACGTGCATACATACATACATACATACATTCATACATACATACATACATACATTCATACATACATACATACATACATACATACATACATACATACATACATACATACATACATACATACATACATACATACATACATACATACATACATACATACATACATACATACATACATACATACATACAAACATACATACATACTTACATACATACATACATACATTCATACATACATACATACATACATTCATACATACATACATACATACATACACACACACACACACACACACACGCACACATGCACACATACATACATACATACATGCATACATACATACATACATACATACATACATACATGCATACATACATACATGCGTACATGCGTACATGCGTGCATGCGTGCATACGTGCATGCGTACATGCGTACATACGTACATAAGTACATACATACATAAGTACGTGCATGCATGCATGCATACATACATACATGCATACATACAGACAGGCAGGCGCAGACGTACATATTTCACACATACACTTTAAAATGATCAATCTGTAATTTAAATGCCAAGATGGCTCCCATGTTAGCGATCAAATCTGTTCCTAAATTTGAGTCTTTCTGATCCATATATGATCCATCAACTATGATGCTTAACTATACATTCTTTAACACATAATTACAATGTAAGACAATGATCAACTACATTGTTTAATTATAATATTATTTTCCTTAACAAATAAATATTGTGGATACGTTACACGTATAAAAGGTTCAGATAATATATTCACGTTACTGGTAACATGGATCAAAATAAAGTCGTATCGTATTTATTGTAGATGTCGTCGCAGTAATTACAAGTAGATTGTAGATGTATCCCTATGCAATACCGGATAACTTAACTCGTGGTCGATAATAAGACGTATCGCCACATACCCGTCTAATAAAACGACACCAGGTGTCCATACTGGGTACGCGGTCACCAGTGACGTGATGTTGTCGTGAAGAGATGGTGTCCAGCTCAGGCGTGGATCTATCCATTCCTGCCGAGCACCCGGGCTTTTGTCAACATTCAATCAATTCAACATTAATTAAGACTAAGAAAACGAAGTTCCAAACAAATACGTCGAAATTGAAGCACCAAGATCAAAAACAACTTAAGTCCATTTTTCCTAAATTTATATCTTGGTACAAGCATATAGCTGAAGACCCAACGCACCGTGTGACATCAAATAGAACATTAGTCCTAACATCCAAGCCGTGTATGGCGATCGCTAGATTTGTCGCTGCTTTTAAAACAACGTAATTCCAAAGCTCATATAACTCCACCAGATGTCACTGGTGGAGTTAGTTGGGGAAATGGCTGACGACGTGGATTTGGCCCAAAACGAAATTCATCCTAAAAAAGGCGAAATGAAAGTAGTTGGAAAAGAAATAGCATTAAAAACAAGAAAGTCAAAAGAAAAGAACATACCCATTTGAAGTGGGGTGTTCTGCTAGCTCGACGAACTGGGGATGTGTGTGGGTAAGTGACGAAGTACATTTAACCCTAATGGGCGGTATTACCATGGCCACTTAATGTCAATGTGTTACGTGTTTTGCATCGAGCTATGCAGCAATGCCAACGGCAAACCTATGTTATTCTTTAATGTATTCAACATGTTATTCGTTGTTAGTGGCATTATTATTATTCTAACCGTTGGCATGTTTTGCTCTCCTTTGTCATATTAGGAATACTATAAAGTGATTTGTGCGATTAATATACATGTGCTTGAGAGCACTAAGCACGCGGGTGGAGTTGATTCTGAAAGCGAGGTTTGGGATTCAGATTGAAACTCAGTCACTTTACAGTGTAAAGTTGAAATGAATGACTCATTTACTGTTACATGCTGTGCAATATGGTATTTGAATGATAAAATAATCATGATTGATTACAATGACACTGTATACTTACCATGCATGCTTATTCTCAGATACCTTCATACGATAATGTCCAACTTGTACTTGCAGACATTTTCACATGTTGTGGACGTGCTTTACATATTATGTTTACGAATAAACATGTTTCTACCATTAAATAATGGTTCTATGTATGGTTTTGTTCATGGTAAATGTAGCGTTGTTGTTAAAACAACAACACTGTAAATTGCCCCCCATCCCCCGCCGATCAGTCCCCAGAAACATAACGTTCATTATATACATTTAATGCTTTACTTGTGCTTTTCCATATAATTACAAAAAACTAGAATTTCAGTTGATATTGACATTAATAATCAATTTTTATTGATTTACTCAAAACTACTAATTTGTGACTTGTGATGTCTTGATCTCGATGCTTCAATTCTACAAATCTACATCTTAGAATTTGCATGTAAAGTTAGCAAACACATTTATATCAAGTAACTGATGCAATTTATTTAAGAAGAAGAATTTCAGTTCCACAAAACAAGTTTTTTATACGGACTCCGAACAATTCTACACTTTTAGCCACCATATTCCGTATCATAAGATATAATAATATTCTTCGTAGAATTCCTCAGAACAATACCACTATACTAATCATCACTAAGAACAAACTAATACAAATTATGAAACCTTAAAGGCAACGTGGAATATTAAATGGATCAGTGTATGGTATACGCGTCAACATCATATGATTTTATTTCAATCTATATAGAACACTGCTTTGTGTCTATGAGAGACACCACATGTGTTCATACTCTTTCGTCTCTCAGCTCACAAGCGCATCATAAAGCGGTTCAAAGCGGTTCAAACCACGAAACTACTAACGTCTGACAGTGTTAAAATGTCACTTTAAATGGACTTGATTAAACGAAATGTGATGAACGAACACTGCCAACTTTAAAGCTGTCAAACTTGCTCGTGTGGGGAGACGAAATAATCTCTTACCGATCGTATCCATACACTTGTGTCCAATAACTGCAAGTTTTCATCCTGAAGTGTATGAAACGAATTATATTTCGTCGACATTATTTCATGAACACATTTGAAGTAAACAATACCTGTCGATTCACACACGTTGACGACAGTCATCGCATCCATCAAGGAGTTGCAGATATTTTCGTTATACTTTCAATTGAACAACGTTTGTGTAAATGTCCCCGGTAAATGCGATATTGCCATGACGTTTGTGCAAATTCATCGACAGCTCAAAATAAACATTAATGCATACAGTTGAGCTACCACTCGGGTAATAATTAGTGTTTAAACACGACAGACAACATAACGTGAAGTTATGTAAAGCTTTCTTTCTCGGTTGATGGAAAATCACTAGTGGTATTCTGTGTTAACAAATTATCATTCTTGTCAAATTCTTCTACCTTGCAGCAATGACAATAACATCGATATACTTTATTATAAATACCCGATGAAATTAAAGTTGAATTAGTTTAATTATGATAGATGCAATGAAGTAATAGCCAGGGTTCTGATACAGTTTAGCGAACACAGCAAAGCCTCGTTTTCACGCACCAGTTTTATTATCCGGTAGAGGGCGAAGGTGATCTTGATGTCTACCCGATCGCTGGAGTTTGCGATGGGCTGCACAGCGGACTGGTAATGCCTGAACAGCATTTCACGCAGCTCCTGGCTTTTGGTCAGTCGATTTGACTGCACCGTTCCGCCTTTTCCTGGTTAGAACAAACACCATCCGTGGAGAATCACCTAACGCGGCCACTAATAAACGTCCGAACTAATTTCATGTCAGAGTTCAAGATATTGGCAAATGCTCTTCTTTGATAGACAAGGCGACAAAGGTTCAGTAGATAACTGCATCCACACAGCACACGTGCGTAGAAACACAGCGCTACAACGTAATTGCAATGAACTAAATGTGTCGTAATTATTTTTAAAATTATTATTATTATTTCATAGCAATATTTTATACATAATTTATGATATAACAAGTACTGTTTTTATTACAACGCCTTTTTTACACGTTTTCCATATATATGTATATATATATATATATTATTTTATATAGCACCATATCCAATGTAGTCAATGAAGTTCAAATTGCATTACGAATATATATATATATATATATATATATATATATATGTGTGTGTGTGTGTGTGTGTGTGTGTGTGTGTGTGTGTGTGTGTGTGTGTGTGTGTGTGTGTGTGTGTGTGTGTGTGTGTGTGTGTGTGTGTGTGTGTGTGTGTGTGTGTGTGTGTGTGTGTGTATAGTTCTAAATTATTATTATTAATTCATACTAATATTTTATACATGATTTATGATATAACATGTATTGTTTTTATTACAACGCCTTTTTTTTACATACTTATGGAAAATGTGTAAAAAAAGACGTTGTAATAAAAACAATACTTGTTATGTCATAAATTATGTATAAATTAATACTATGAAATAATAATAATTTAGAATTGTATATATATATATATATATGTATATCCGTAATGCAATTTGAACTTAATTGATTACATTGGATGTGGTGTTATATAAAATAATAATAATTATTATTATTATTATGAGATAACAACGTAAAATTGGGAAACACCAAATACACAGCTATGTTACATCCAATGACATTATGTATTCATAAATGATTCCCAAGAACCAGTTACTATAGGTGCATGTATGTACACCAGGTACACACACAAGAACCAGCAAGACGATGGGACCGCAATGACGATGCAGCTCATGCATCCTTCAGACACATGTCGAAGGTAAGAGGAAACACACAATGGGACAATGTATTAGTGTGGGGCAATAAACTTACACAAAGTAGTGTTCTGAACCTGCAATTGTTCATATTTAAGCAGACGAAGATACTAACAACATCCGACGTATTATACCAACGAATCTGAACATACTACCAGCAACACTGCAGTAAAGATACATACAAGGACGGTATCGCTTCTCTGTAGAGGACAACACAATAACCAACAAGATATAAGGGTGACATCTCGAAAATATTGATAACATCTGCATCAAAACGGACTTAACTGTACTAGTAACACGACAACGCGGACATTTCACAATTATTATGATGAGGCTGACTACGAAAAACCGCTTGTAAGTTTAGACTGAGAAACAGTATTTGCTCAAGTGAACACGCATGAAGCTATACACAAACAAGAACACATCACCAAGGGAAATATGAAGCGCAATGACGTATTTCAAGCCAGTATGGATGACCCAAATATGGAAAAGGACTGTGCAGAGGAAACATAGTTCGTGGAGTCGATACGTAAATATTAACAAAGGGAGGACTATGATGCCTACATCAGATATAGAAACTCACTTCAACCCGCAATCAGAATATCACGTTTGACCACACGCTTGCCAAGGAATGCAGAACGATTCATAAACGAATATGGAAATACATCAGAAATATATATTCAGGGACATCAGAGTGGAATTTGGACATCATCTCAAGGATGAAGGTACACATACACAACGTGACATCGAACCAGCAGAGGTATTGAACCAGCTGTGCTGCGGATCATTCCCAAAAGAAGATACCACCAGCATCGCACACAACGCACACAATACAGCCACGAATCACTCATGACATTCGACGTCAATGAAGAAGTGGTTAAGAAATACATACACCAAATAAAAATGGCTAAATCAACCAGCATTGATGGGGTTCATCCATGAATTCTGAAGAAGATAACGGAACAACTGTGTGTACCTCTCAGTACCCAACTCAGGGAAAACACATAAAACTGACAGTAGCACTGGTATGCTACCGAGTATGGCATTTACGTTAATTAATCTTCCAGTATCTATCGTTTTCGTTAGCATAACCATGGAGGGCATCGTTGCAGAAACCTAAAAAGCCATAGCGGACTTCGCGAGAAAGACATACCAGAAACAAGCGCGGCCAATAGCAAGGACGCAAGAACTAGCGCTGTGTTGCCGTACTGCAAGCAAGTGAAAGCCATTATTCCAAAGTCAGCCACACCATTCGCGGTGCATGATGCACAAAACTTGATTACGTCAGACGTGACGTCATAGAAGACGTTGCGCGTACCGCGCACATTTTTCTGCTCGGTTTTGGCTGAGCGTAGACTGCTCTGTAGTTACTTACTGGATTCTTATCATTGCTGAGTTTGTGAAGAACGTCGTGTTATGCTGCATGTAATGTCTTTCTACGGAATTACGCGAACTTGCGTTCTTTCCTTAGTAGCGACTTCAGGTGAATCTATTCAGCATATATACCTAATTGCATCAGTTGTGACTGTGCCTGTTTGTCAAGCGACCATTATTAATTAGGGGATCTCTCCGTGATGGCTTGTGTACTCGATATGTCGCTCCGATTTTTTTCCCTTTAGCCCTGGAAAGTGGTCCTCGATTTGTGTTCTCCGTCTTCCTGCACTGCCGCCTCGTTCACCCGTCTCCACTCCTCCGCATCTCGATCTCAGTCTCGCCAACTCGCTTCTGACGTAGTCATCCCACCTTTGTTTTGGTCATCCTTTGTTCTCCTTACACCCCCACTCTGATGGCATCCATTTACTTCGATACCAGTTTCCCTTCAGTTGGTTCCACAACTAAATTCGACGCCTCGTCCGCTTCTTTCTGATACTTCACCTCCATGTTCGCTCGTCTGCACTCTTCATTCTGCATTTCTACAGTTCCAGTTATTTGTCCAAACTTGTATTTTAGCTTGTCGTTTTTCAAACATCACTTTGGTGCCTAGGTTGTATAGTTAGACTGGTGTTACGCACAAGCTAAGCAACTGTGAACGATGAAAAAGTATTATTATTATCGTTAGTGTTATCATTAGGGTTAGCACAATCTTATTTGTTATTCTGTTACTTTGTGTTTGTAGTTGTTGCTTTATGACCGGCATCGTAATCGGTACTGTTGTGACATTAACGTTATAATTAGTATAGTGATTATTAGCATTATCGTGAAGCGATGAACGTGTCTAATCCTGCAATTGTCGCTTTGATGCAGTCGTCAGCGCTATGTACAACTCGACAGCGTTGAACGCGAAATTGTTCTCCATCTACGACCCGAAGGTGCCACCTGGAGACGACCTAACCAATAACCCCATCGAGGTGCAGATCGGCATGACCCTCATCAGGATCATTACGATGGTAGGCCACATTTAAGCCTTGAGCCAAGACCCAAAATTTGGGCAACCGGTACATTTTAAAGGACGAATGCTCATAGTGAATTTTAGCTAGACCTACATCTCGAGAGATGGAAAATAGGTGATAGCATTGCAACGCTACCAGCTTTCTGTGAGAAATCACTCTTTTTTCACATTATCCCCATATCCGCGACAACAAGTTTTCTATGAAATTGCTAATGGCGGCCCGTACACAAACTACTATGGAATATTTACTAGACATCTCAGTAAAACAAAAATTGGACACGATAGGGTTTAAATGTCATGTTTAAATGTCAAAATTATTTTCATATCTTGTGAATTGTAGATGTTGTGGTAATTTATCTACCACATCTCAAAATGCAATCCACGGCATTCAGTTAAAATTCTGGCTAATAACCACGTGTAACTTCATTCGAGGTTCTTATTGCACCAGAATGTTGGCTTACATAACTATATATATAGAAAATATGTGATAGCATTGCAGTACATACATTCTTTTGTGTGACATGTCTCTTTTTAATCCTTCCCCATTTCCGCGAAAACAATTTGTCTGTGCCAATTGCTGAAGGGGTGGTCACACACACACCATTATGCAATAGTTAGTATACGTCTTATGGGTATGATAATTGTACATAATATGGCTAAAGTGTCATGTGTCATATACATACATGGGAAAATGTTTTTTTATTGCATTTTATCTACTGCGTCTCAACATGCAATCCACACCATTCAGGCATTCAACAAAAGAAATCACTTAAAGGTCTGGCTAGTAACCTCATGTATCCACATTCAAGGTTCCTGTTGCAACAGAATGGTCACTGGACTTAAGTTTTTATAATGTACGCACAATCTGTACGTTTTATTGCAGTTATACGTATTATCATGACATTGGAATTTGTAGTTGTCATTGAGATAAAATTTAATTTTCTTATGTTAGTCACCTAAAGTTCTGACTGTAACACTAACCTACACACAATGGACTTGTTATATACATTCAAATTATACAGGTACCCATTATTGACTTGTGGCGGTAGTAATGCATACTATGCACTGTGAACATTTCACGTGCTCAATTCACCATGTCCTTATTGAGGTTAGAGACAGTGTCTAGACATCATAGCCATCATCCAGTTCATGCTCAGCTACACCATTGTCAGCCCTAGACACCTGATTGTGAAAGTCTTGGAATCTGCACATATCAGTACATCTGAGTCCATTTGCCAGGCAGATATACTTTGGCAGTTTGCCTTCAGTTTCTAAAATACTGCGAACAGTTTATATAGAAGGACTTATGATTTTATACAGAAAAACAATATATTAAACAATAACCAATATGAGTTTTGTGAGAAACATCCAACAACCCATGCTATTACCTTCCATTGTGTCTAAATATGTGCAGAACAATATTGTTTGCTGATGACACTACTATGTACAAAACTGGAAAACAAATTAATGAAATGTATAAAGATACATGAATAACGAACTTGAAATATTATCCAATCGTGACATTTATATTGCGCCGTTCCAACAATCGTTGCTCACGGCGCCGAAGCTGACTGGTTTCGTGCCAATAAACTATCTTTAAACATACCTAAGACAAAATGCATGTTATTCTCTATATCTCGTCCTGCTCAGAATCATTATTATTATATATATATATATATCTAATAACATAATTCAGCGAACAAAACGTATAACATTTCTAGGCCTTCATATAGATGACAGACGTGATTGGCAAGAACATATAAATGCATGCAAAAACAAGCTAACTGGTGCTTTATACATAATCAATAACATTAACCGCTACCTTCCAGTAGCTGCACTTAAAACAATATACTACATTTTAGTTTACCCCTACTTGACATATGGAATCATTTTGTGGGGATCAACATACAAAACTCATTTTGAAAAAGTATTCATTATGCAACAACAATAGTTCGTTCCATTCTTAAAACAACCTATTGGGAACATTCACATCCTCTCTTTACATGTTTAAATTTAATAATATTGCATGATATTTATGAAATTGAAGTTGGAAAATTCATGTATAATTATGTCCACGGGAGTCTGTCACATTCATTATCGGATATTTTTACATTTACCTATGACAATCACTTTTACAAAACAAGACAAACCTGTTATATACGTCCTGTCATCTTCTTCTTTTTCGTCCCCTTGCTCCCTTGCGGTGTGGGGGTTCACGTCACTTGGTAGCTTCTTCTACTTTTCTTGTCAGTTCTTTCCACCTCTCTCTCTCGTCCGCAATGTCCATCCATTCATGGCTGTTCACGCCAACCCTCCCCAGGTCTCGTTTTATGCTGTCGTTCCATCTCAGCCTTGGTCTTCCTCTCCTTCGTCTGCCACCCTCTTCTACTTTCCACGCTCTTTTCGCCAGTCTGTCTTCACCCATTCTGTGTACATGTCCCGCCCATTTCATTCTGTTACCGGCTACTTTCCTCATTAGGTGTTTTTTCATTCCAATCTCCTCTCTCAATTCCTTCATCTCCCTTCTATCCTCTCGTGTTACTCTACATATTCTTCTGACCCAGTTGTTTTCTGCCACCTGTAGTTTATCCTCCTGTCTCTCTGTCAGTGACAGTGTTCCCAACCCATATATACAGGCTGGTACAACGCAGGCTTCTAACACTTTTCCTTTCAGTTGTTTCTTCAGTTTTCTGTCCCACATAATGCCTTCTACCCTCTTCCATGCTGCTGCTCCTGCTTGCACCCTCCTCTGTATTTCTTTACTATTCCTTCCATCGTCACACACTGTACCGCCCAGGTATACAAAGCTGTTCACTTGTTTAATGGTATTTCCGTCAATAACTACATGCAGATCTACCTCCGGTTCACCTATCCACATTACTTCAGTCTTCTCCAAATTCATTCGGCGGCCGTGTTTTCTGAAGGTGTCACTCCATTCTTGTAAGGCTTTCTGTAGTTCCTCTTTCTTATCAGTCACCACTGCTAGGTCGTCTGCATACACTATCTTCTTAAGTTCTTCCTGCTCCGATATATTTCCACTGATCAGGTTCATCACCATAATGAAAGGCAGGGGACTCAAGGCACTTCCCTGTCTGAGTCCTACTTCCACTCCAAATTGTTCCGATGTTTCTCCTTCGACTCTCACTACCGCTGTTGTCTCCTTGTACATGTCCTCCACCCTTCTGGCTTCTGCTTCTCCAATCTCCATCCATCTCATGACTGCAAATGCGAGTTCTCTCGGCACGGTGTCAAATGCCTTTTCCAGATCTACAAAACCGAAAGCTACATCCTTTTTAAATTCTCTCTTCTTTTCGATAATGTGTCTGATGGCAAACAATCCATCATCTGTTCCTCTCCCTTTCCTAAATCCCAGCTGATTCTCTCCGATTTTGTTCTCCAATGTAAGCCTCACCCTAGCATCCAGTATCCTTTCCAACAATTTCAGGGGGTATGGTGTTCTAGTTTAATCTCATTCAACTCCGAAACGTCAGACATATGTGTTTGATATAATGTTATTCTACTTAGGTATTATACCATTGCTGAAGTTTGGCATAACCACATGTTTTTTTCGCAAGACTACTTGTTCGAACATTTATGATCTAGTACTACTGTTATTTCATTTACATATATGTTCTATTGACCATAGCAACGTAACCAGCACACTAGACGTGAAATCATTGTTGATAATATTTATTTTGGGGATGACGGCGACCAGTTTACTTAATCATTATCATCTTACTTTGGAATAATTAAAACAAACTGGTTACAACCTTAATTGGCTCCGCTGTCAACCTGGAATTGTAAATCATTTTGTCGATTGTTTTACCGATTGTTTATGTTTATACGTATAATACTAATCATAATAATAAAGTTTATTTACACACCATCAAATACGGGACTAATGACGGGTGTTTACAAATCGGCAGTCATCTAAGAAGCATGAAAACGTATTTAAGAGAAATAAATAAGAAAAATAAATAAAGATGGGAAGCAAAATCCTAGTTTATATACATACACACACACACACACACACACACACACACACACACACACACACACACACACACACACACACACACACACACACACATATATATATATATATAAACCTATGCATAGTAAAATTACAGGTAAAGGCAATGATAAAATAAACGATTAGCAAAAGTGCTGAACAGCTAAACATACTGAATAAAAAATAAAAAAGCCTCAATTATATTAAATAAATTGATTAGATACTAAAATGTTATTCTGAGATAAATAATACTAAAAATGTATTAAAACTATATGAATGAATAATACAAAGGTTAAATGATGTCTGATTATATTAGTTTGCGAACAGAAATGTTTTTAATAATTTTCCAAATTGCCTAGTGTTATCAATCGCGCGTGGTTCCAGAGGCAGAGAGTTCCACAATGTCGGCCCAGCACATGCAAACGTCCGGCGACGTTCTAGGTTCACGCGTGTAACGTCCAGAAGCAGACTACCGCCAGAGCGTAGGGTCCTGTGTCGTGAGTGGCGATGTAATAGTGACGCGGGATACACTGGCGTGCCTGCATACAGTGCCGTGTGTACAACCATGAGTAACTTGTACTCGATGCGCTTTCTCACTGGGAGCCAGTGTACCTGTTGTAGGACCGCAGTGATAGATCGCCGGTCACCTCGTCGTAATTGCATCACAACACGAGCGGCTGACCGTTGGACTCTCTCTAGACGTTGCAGCAGACGGTCAGGTATACCAAACAACATCGCATTTCCATAATCAATTCTGGATATCACAAGTGTATTGTATAATACATTTGCAGACACTGGTCGTCATTGCCTCTCGTACCCGAGTAATTCTCGAGAGATGGTAGTAAGCCCTTCGACATACATTTGCCATAAATCAGCATCGATTGCAATACCAAGGTCACGGACGATGGTCGATGTCGTTATATATCGTACGCATATGTCGACATGATCAATGAGTATTGCTCTGCGCAAGCTCGATGAACGTACAACAATTGCTTCCGTTTTGCTCTCGTTGAGAACCAGTCTGTTGTAATAGAGCCACGTTTTAACTTCACTGGTGCGAGCCTCCATTCTGATGACAGCATTTGTATACTCAAACGGGGGGAAATCGACGCACAACTGCGTAACATCGGCGTACAGATGGTGTTGTACGTCGTGTCGGTTGAGTAAATTCGTTAGAGGCGCAATGTAGGCGCTGAAGAGCACCGGCCCAAGAACCGACCCCCGTGGTACACCGGATCTCATCATGGTACACTCAGACACTTCTTTCCCGACACGCACGGCAGAGGTACGACCATATAGGTATGACGCCAACCACGCATACGCTTCGCCGCGTATGCCATAACCATACAGTCTCCGTAGTAAGATATCGTGATTTTGTTATTGTGTCGAAGGCTGCTGTTAAATCGAGACGAACAAGAAGTACTCCACGACGAGCATCAAGCGCTTGCGCCCCATCACAGTGAATGCGTACGAGTGTTGTCTCAGCACTGTGGCGTGGTCGGTAGGCACTCTGGTAGACGCCCAGTGTGCTATTCTCGTTCAGGAAGCGTTGCAGTTGTCTTGAGACGAAGCGCTCCATTGTCTTCGCCATAAACGAAATGTTCCATATTGGGCGGAAGTTAGACAGCACATTATACCAGCACCTCGTTTGTTCAGTACAGGCGTTACAATGGCGTGCTTCATCGACTGGAACTATAGCAGTGTAGTGCGACGCATTAAAGCAGCTTCGAAACATCATTTGCGGCGCAAGGCTTCGATCTTCTCGGATAAACTCTTCTGGACTTTCACTACAATAACGTCGTCGGGTAGCGGCCGGTCTCCATCTCGACTAAATAGTGTGTTTGCGACCTGGTAGACAACAGCACTTGTGATCTCAGTTCCGTAGTAATGCGATCGAGCAGTCATGAATGATTTTCGGAACGCGTTGTGCAAACCGGTGTGTATTTTACGATGTACAGACAGTCCAGTTTGTCGCCAGTTACGCTCAGCACGACTTAATGCCGGCTTCTCGTCAGTTAGCTCGCTTATATACCACGGTGTCTTCGGCCTAACCGTGATAGTCCGCGAGATTACTGGGGCATGAGCGTTAACGATGCTACGTATGCATCCATCGTACCGAGTGAGGATAACTTCGGGATTTTGTTTAGGAACGTTACGATGTGAAGCCGCGAGATCTGCGGTAAAACGGCTGCCGTCAATGGCTAAGTACTTGCGGTATTGGACGCGTCGCGTCATGCGCTCTGGTTTAGGTTGGCGTAATCCGCATTCAATCACACGGTGATCAGTGAGAAGTGTGTTCGGCTCAAGTGTTGTGGCTATGACGTGAGATGTTCCCGACGTGATAACCAGGTCCAGGATGTTGCCGCGCCAATGTGTTGCGCTTTGCACATGTTGTATAAAGTCATTAGTCTCACGCAAATCAGCCATGTTCGTTGTTTCGGCGCACGTAGAATCACCTTATCGTGTATTGAAATCACCACACACGACAGTCTGTATAGGGTGGGCCGCGGCGATGAGTACAAACTTCCCAACGTTATCTAGGAAGGAGCGGAAGTTGGACGTTGGCGGTCGGTAGACGACGATCACGCGAGTGGTGCAACCAATACGGACATTACGCAGAATAACGCAACAAGTCTCACTAGCATGAGTATCAATGTCAGCACGACGGGCCCCACGGCGCGGTTGGTGAACGAACATCGCACAGTTCGGATTCGACAATCGTTTCGCCTTCTGCCAACCAAGTTTCAGTTAAGGCGACGACGTCCTGTTCATGCTCATCGATGTAGTCGCGCACGACTAGCGCCTGTTTGCGAACGGATCTTGTGTTAATCAGGTCGTACATCGCACAAATGTGAGAGGAGCTTCGCGCAATGGAAGACCCATTACTCGAGCCCATCGAGGTCAGTGCAATCAAGTTGGCACTGTTAACACCAGTTTGTTTATAAACAGAATTGACCTGGCGGCACCATCTGCTGGCCACCCTGGTTATTGGTCTGGATCGTCGTCTTATTCCGGCTGTTGTGCCCCGCCTCATTGGTCGTCGACACAAATGCAATCTCTCAACTGTTTCCGTCCACGGTTGACTAGGCGGCTGCATGCATGCATTTCCGTAGATTTACCAACAATGTTCTGGACAGCGACATGCTTCAGATTTAACAAGATTGCCACCCAGAGAATTAACTCTAGGTAGCAGGTGGACAAGGAAGCCCTTGGCTTATCGAGAGTCCGACCTTTTTATATATGTGTATCCCGCCCGTCTGAGGTATGTGTCGATTTTATTTTTAAACATATTCACGCTACTAGCACCCACACAATCAGCAGGTAATCTGTTCCATTCATTTACAGTCCTTTGTGAAAATGAAAACTTTCTTATATCCAATCTACTCTGCTCCTTTGCTAATGCAAGATCATGTCCTCTAGTCCTTCTATCTTTCTTAACTGAGAAAAACATATTTCTATCAATATTTTCATAACCCTTCAATATTTTAAACACTTCTATCTGATCTCCTCTCAATCTCCTGGTCTCTAGTGTTGTTAAACCGCATTTTTTTAGGCGTATTTCATAACTAAGATCCCTCAGATTTGGTATCATTTTAGTTGCTCTCCTCTGCACTCTTTCTAGCATATCTATGTCCTTTCAGCGGGCACTACCACAAGCAGGCAATGTTCTGGTACGGTGAGCGTAGCTTGGTAGCGCAAATATGTGCATGTGTAGTTCAAACAGCCACGCCCCAGAATAAAGGGCAGTTTTAAAAGTCACTGTAAATGTGGGATTAAAGATGTATATATAAAGTCACAGACTTTCCATTTGTACGAATTGTATGTTCACTACTTACACTACACAACACAAAGATAATCCCGGATTTCAAAACGTTGATAAATTGAGATTATAGAAAGCCCGGGAGCAGCCACACACAGCAGCGCTACAACCTCGTTTTCGACTATATGATTTTTACAATTCCAAATAAAGCCTACCTACCATCTCTTTCCAACTTCCAGCCTCTGCCAACTGGGGTCGGAGTCCTTGGGTCCTGCTCCAAACATCTTCTCAATATTGCAGCCTGGTAGTTTGCGCGTTGTGCATGTTTCAACAAACAGTCTCTGCATGGCGGCAGTTGGTGACTCTTTAATTCACCTTTCTTTGCACAAAACAAGCGGTATATGTCAGATCATTTGCGTTCAGAGCAAAATATTTTGGAGCTTAAAGAAGGCATGTAAATGCCTCTAGTTTGTCCATGAGATGAATGACTGAATGAGTCTGTGATCCTTTGTTACCTGTTAAGAGTTTCAGAGCGCTTGCCTTATCTTATTCAGCACATGCACTGACAGGGTCATATCCAGTATATGCGTGCAATCCAATGTACAAACATCTCTGCCAACAGAGGGTGCTATATTTCTAATATGAAGGATTCTTGTTCGGGTTCTAGTACCGTATTTCTGGAACAACGTGGCTTTAATTTTCTCATTGAGTGCCAGGCACATGATGAATACATTTGTGTCTTCTGAGCTGATTGTGACTGCTCCATAGGCAGCATGGGCTGCATGTAAGTGTCCATCGGCTTCCTCTTGCATACACCGTAGAGCTGAGCCCTCTTCGCTGCCTTCAGGAGTAATCTTGTAGCATTTGTCTTCAACGGTAGCAAAGAGCATTATTGTCCTGTAGCTGCTCTGTATATTCGGCCTTCCTTCATTCGTTGACCAGGAAAGTGATCAGACTGGTCTTTTTGTTGACTTGGCTCAGAAAGTTCCTCCACTGTCTAACAATGTGTGAGACTGTGATACTGTATAGCCTATGTCCATACGCTTCTCCTCTTACTGATCGTTCACTGTTCTTGATAAACAATTCCTTGTATGTGTCAAACACAACATCAATCCTTTTACTCTGACATCCATCCCTCAGTGCCATAGACAGGACTGATTTGGCCGCCTCACCAAAAGTAGTTTGATCACCTGTTACTCGCTGGACAAGGTTCATGCCATAAACAACAGTTGCAGAATGGTAGCTTCTCTGCTACTGTCACATTTTCCTGTAGACAAGTAGCTAAAGTGGTTTTGTTTGTCTTTCTTAGCAACCCATCTGGTGTTGACAAAGCCCATGGCAAAGGTCCCAGGGGATGGGAAAGGATATTTGTCGTCTTGAGATTGCGTCCTTGTGCCATCACAATTATGTATTCATCATGTGCCTGGCACTCAACGAGAACATTAGAGCGACATTGTTCCAGAAATGTGGTACTAGAACCCGGACAAGAATCTTTCATATTGGAAATATAGCAGCCACTGTTGGCAGATATGTTTGTAAAGCTCTCATTGGATTGCACGTATACACTGGAAGTGACACTGGAAGTGCATTTGCTGGAAAAGGTAAGGCAAGCACTCTGAAACTCTTGACAAGCAACACAGAATCACAGGACTCATTCAGAATGCTGGGCCAGGAATGGGATCTCTCTCCAGATCTCATGGACACTCTAGAGGCATTTACATGCCTTCTTTATGCTCCAAAATGTTCTGCTGTGAACGTCAATGATCTGAAATACCACCTGTTCTATGCAAAGAAAGGTGAGATAGAGTCACCAACTGGCACCATGCAGAGACTGTTTGTTGAAACATGCACAATGAGCAAACTACCAGGCTGCAATATGGAGAAGATGTTTGAAGCAGGACCCAAGGACGCCAACCCCAGATGGCAGAGGCTGGAAATTGGAAAGAGAAGATGGGATTGAGCAACTGGTTGTACACTGGATGGAAGGTCAGCCAGCACTCGAGGCCGTGTTGGATCTACTAGCATGCAGTTGTCCCAGGAAGTGTGAATTGCCAAAGTGTGTCTGCTTGTCAAATGGACTCAGAAGTACTGATATGTGCAAACTCAAAAAGTGCGATAATCAGATGACTAGTGCTGACAATGATGAACGTGTGGCTGAGGATGAATTGGATGATGGCTATGATTACTAAACACTGTCTCCAACGTCAACTAAGGACATAATGAATTACGCATTTGAAATGTTCACAGTGCATAGTGTGCATTACTTCAGCTACAAGTGAATATTGTGCCTGTATAATTTGATGTCTACAACAAGTCCATTGTGTGTAGGTTAGTGTTACAGTCAGAACTTTAGGTGGCTAACATAAGAAAATTACATTTGATCTCAATGACAACTGCACATTCCAATGTCATGATAATACACATAACTGCAATAAAATGTACAGATTGTGCCTACATAATAAAAACTGAAGTCCAGTGACCATTATGTTGTAACAAGAACCTTGAATGTAGATATATGAGGTTACTAGCCAGACCTTTAAGTGATTTATTTTGTTGAATGCATGAATGGCGTGGATTGCATGATAAAATGCCATACATTCCGCATTTCTCAAGGTATTAAAACATGTATATGACACATGACACTTCAGCCATACTATGTACAATTATTACACCCATAAGATGTATAATAACTATTGAAAAATGGTTTGTGTGTGATCACCCCTTCAGCAATTTGCGTAGAAAAATAGTTTTCGTGGAAATGGGGAAAGGATTAAAAAGAGAGATTTTACACAAAATAATGTAAGTAATGCAATGCTATCACATATTTTCCACATCTAGGGATATACGCCAACATTTTTGTGCAATAAGAACCTCGGATGAAGCTACATGTGGTTATTAGTCAGAATTTAACATTATTTTAGTTGTTGAAAACCTGAATGCCGTGGATTGCATTTTGAGATGTGGAAGATAAAATACCACAACATCCATAATTCTTGAAATATGAAAGTAATTTTGATATGTATGGAAAGCAAGACACTTAAACCACATCGTGTCTACTTTTTGTTCTACTGAGATGTATAGTAAATATTCCATAATAGTTTGGGTATGGGCCTTCCTATTAGTAGTTTCATAGAACATTTGTCGCGGATATGGGGATAGTGTAAAAAAGAGAGATATCTCACAGAAATGCAATGCTATCTTCTATTTTCCATCTCTATGGATGTAGGCATAGCCAAAGATCACTATGATCATTCGTCCCTAAAAATGTACCGACAAACCCTCTGGCTCATGGCCTAATTGTATTAGCTTCTTCACCCTGTTTGTTTGGCACGGTCTGCTTCACCAGACTGTAGAAGCAGTATGATTATCTACGTGACTTAAACGCACTGGCCAAAGTGACCCGTCGGTGTACGAATCTTCCTGGATGTTACACCCGACCCTCTTGTCCTATCTGTGTCCATACCGCTCTGCGGTTGACAGCAGGAGCCCAATTTTACGTACTATGTCCAACATCAGTTGTCGCCAGCACGGTCTGGCACGTAGGTATGGTATGGTAAAAATAGACTGGTGCATTCCATGCTGTTATCCGGCCAGTTTATTGTCTTATTGTATTACGCATGGCTATCAATAGCAGACGTCTGCTATGGATATATTAGACTAGTCTACGACTGTTGTGGTCTCGTGGATATCGCTGTGTTTGTTTCTCAGGATGAAGACACACAGGTCGCACAATCCAACGTCTGGCTGCGATGGGTAAGTAGCAGACACAACGAGATTCTGAACGTATCTATTTAAGCTTATGTATGGTAGCAAATAACGTGGTTTACATGAACATTGTCTTGGAATATTTTTATATTACTTGTTTATTGATGTTTGTCTTAATTTACTTGTTAACGTATTTATTTTATTGGCTTCTTCAGTTTTTATTGAGTTTACAATTATTTATTTTAATTTAATAAAACTGTTTTATTTGAGAACATTTTAATTAAATACCGAAGTTAGGTATCGCGCAGCAAAGAATTATTATTATTATTATTAAACGAACGTTTGGACAGGGACAATCATAAAACCTGCGTCACCTGTCGTAATGTTTGCAACACGTGTTTCGTGTTTCTTTCGCTGACTCGCGCATATTTTACAATTAATATATTTGGACAATCACAGTCGCAGGTGACATGGGTAATATCACTCATTCCTCTAGCAATGGAACGACAGTCGTTTGACATGGAATCCGGAGGATTACGGGAACATCAAGTCGTACGTAACGACAAGCGAAACGTGGATGCCGGACATAATGCTCTATGACGAGTGAGTAGGTCTGACCGACCGACCGACCGACCGACCGACCGACCGACCGACCGACCGACCGACCGACCGACCGACCGACCGACATTACGTGCAAGCAGACATGAGGTAGCCACCTCCCACCAATTTGCCAAAAGGTACCGAATAATTCGATAAATGGCTGTGTGAAGCCGACGTTGTCAAACTACACATTGATATAAACATATGCACGCTCGTGAGAGCAATAAACGAACTTTACATCGTAATATCTCTCAACCTGAAAGCTGAATTAACTCATCTCTTTGAATCCACTGACCCAGACCTTCTCATCCTATCCAAAACAAAACACGACCAAACCATTAAAACATCTGAATTCATCCCACCAAACTACAGAGTTTTCCACAAATATCACACGCGAGGTGCAGGTGGGGACATGCTAGCCATCAAAACAAAATATCCTGCAGTGGAGATTGACACACAAGCTGACTGTAAACTAATATGGGCCCAAATATCATTGAAACATAACCACACACTTTACGCGAGCGCCTTTTACAGACCACCTGACAATAAAACGCAACCCTTGGATGAACTAGAAAAGGCACTAAACACATTAGCACTCAAGAACTCAAAAAATGACATCACCATACTAGAGGGAGACTTTAACGCTGGAAACATAAATTGGGAAACCTTACAAGTAACACCTGGCACCAGCAACAAAATAACATCTGCCACCAGCAACAAAGTAACACCTGGCACCAGCAACAAAGTAACACCTGCCACCAGCAACAAAGTAACACCTGGCACAAGCAACAAAGTAACACCTGGCACCAGCAACAAAGCCATCAACGACAAGGTCATTAATATCCTGGAAGAACTTCATCTAACAAAATTCATCGTGCTCCCACCCGTGAAGGAAAAATCCGATATATTTTCTGCACAAACAAGCCAATTTTAACCAAGCACTCTGATTCCATCCCAGGTATATCCGATCATGAGATTATCCTCACATACTCAAATATTAGACATGAGTACACACAAAAAACCATCTCGTCAAATCCACCTGTTCTCGAAGGAAGATTGGAATAAAATTAGGAAAATTACATCAACCCCTGGTAATACATATTCCCAAGAGCATGTCAACCGGTCAGTAAATTAAAACTAGAATGCCATTAAAACCCACATTTCTACGATCATTAGCAAGTTTGTAAGATGTCATCTGTCAGATGTCATCTCCCTTGGCTGACAGGTGCTCTCAAGCATATGTGCAGGAAGAAAAAAGATTATATCAACGCGCGTAAGACCAGCACGACTGGGTAAAATTCAAAGACTTTAAAATACTTGTTGCCCAGGAGACAAAGCAAGGCACAGTGGAATTACATCAACGAGGTACTATCAACCAGTCTAGAAGAAAACAACACCAGACCTTTCTGGCGGTATATAAAATCCCAGAGGCAAGAAAACTCTGGAATACCTCCCCTGAGGGAGTCTGGCGTTGCTCACACTGACAGTACAACGAAAGCAGGTATTCTAAATAGGCAAAAGCTTCCCATCCATAAGTACATTGCATGCTGACACAGTTGGTATCAAGAAGCTACTGTCGAACATTAAACCCTCTAAAGCGTCTGGTCCAGATAACATTCCCTGTCGTGTGTTGAAGGAACTTGTAACTGAGCTTGCCCCAATTTTCACACTCCTCTTTAACCAGTCACTAAACACAGGGGAAATACAATTAGACTGGAAAAGGCAGATGTTATGCCGATACATAAGAACGGCAATGTCCACGATGCGTCCAACTACAGGCCTACATCGTTAACATGTGTTGCGTGTAAACTGATCGAACATATCATCTGCCCACATGTCCGTAAACATCTTGATGACTATGACTGTTTAATTCCTGTCCAACATTGTTTTAGAAAACAGCATTCGTGAGAGTGACACCTAGTAACAACTCTTCAAGATCTGCACAAATTCAGGGATAGTAAGATCCAAGTGGACCTGGCTGACCTCAATTTCTCTAAAGATTTGACACTGTAACCCACAACAAACTTCTTTGTAAACTCAGTCATTATGGCATAAATGGTAATATACATCGCTGGGTAGCTAGCTTTCTTAAACAGCGTACCCACAGAGGCCTTGCAAAAGGGAGTTATTCGGATAATGTCAATGTCGAGTCAGGCGTGCCTCTGGGTACTGTTTTAGCTCATAGAGCAACCAACATCATTGGCGGGATACCCAGCTGTGATTTGCCGATAATGAAACAGAAACAGGCACACACATTGAGAAATGCGTTGTTAGCGCTTCGAAAATATGAGGACACAATCCAGAACATTGAAACATCTATCAGCGAAAGCATTATCAACAAACTACTAAAAACACAGACATTTACTAACATGCTGATCAAGGCCATCATGGACTCAAAACAATTTATCGTAATCAAAGAAGATGTGTATCAGGCTTGCTGCATTGACGCAAGCATGACAACCGCAGAAGTAACGCCAAAATACGCGCCCTGGAAGCGTTCAGGAAAAACTTGAACAAGCGAATGTGGCATTGCTTGACCAATTAGATGAACAAGAACTAAACAGCCGTCAAAATTGTCTAAGTGCCCGAACAACAAACGGACACGACTACCGCGGTGACCGACCTGTGCAGCCGATTGCTCGGTGTGACGGTGGACAGTAGAAGCATCGACCGCAGCCACCGTCTTGGCAAGCCGAATGGAAACAACACTCGACCAATAATCGTTAAGTTTACCAGCTACGAACAGCGACAGAAGATCTTTTCCGCCAAGCGAAAGCTTAAAGGTACAGAAACAACTGTCATAACTGAGAACCTAACGAGGCGACGCGGTGTTTTGCTGTCGAAAGCGCGATCTGCTGCCGGAGTGACAGCGACATGGACAATGGACGGACGTATTGTCTTATGTCCTCCGGTCAGAAGGTAAATATTACCACCGAGCTCAAGCGAGTTCAAGAAACTTGGACGTTCAGGGTAATGTAGTGTCTCCAGAAACCAACCAAATTTGATTTTAATGTATACTAGAATGGCAATGTATCTGCAAGTTGTAGGCATTCTGCCAACATACTCTAGCGTTATTAATACGTTTACTCACACGTTTTTGTTTTTAGTCCTTCTTGTTTTGTTCTTTTGTAACTCTGACTATTTGATTAATACTATATCTAAGCACCTTTTGTCTAGGTGAATGTCACGGTAGTGTATGTTTTTTTCTCAAAATGCCATCATTGCACTTTTCAATATCTCTGATATTGCCGTTAACGTGTTTCATTTTAGTATCTATGCTCCAATTGTCGACATTAATTGTTGTGCAAACTGCTACTAATATTATGATGATTCACCATAACATATTGTTTATATTTATATTTAAATTTATATGTTGTAGGCCCCTATTCTGAATTTGTTCACCCCTTGTGGAATATAATTTGGCAGTTTACTACTTGTCAAAACGAGTCGTGAAATTATGGATTCTCTACCACGTAATAATATGAATCAAGAGAAAATTGATAATCTTAAAAATGTATTATCTCATTTATTGGAAGCAAATGTTGAATTGGTTATATCCTACTTTGTGAAAACTTCTTAAATGATGACAATGCATATCTCTATAAACTGCCTAATTATAACATGATTAATAAAAACAAGTATAACAAAACTGAAGGTGGTGTTGCTATATATGTGCATAATGATTAATATCATATTCGTGGTGATCTTGGCATTTTTAGAGGGGGAATTCAAGTCCATTTTTATTCAGTCCAACGATAAACGTTGTACTTCCATTGTTGGAGAGATCTACGGCATTTCCAATACAGAGGTTAGTTAATCAATTAAACATTATGAGTCAATTTAAAACAAATTCGAAACTCAACTCACCAAATTATATTTGGAACATATAAAAATGCCGACTATTTAAAATTGGACTCGCATAAACCCTTAAGTGACATGCTAGATATGTTTTTGGTGCTAACATGGTTTCTACAATTATTAAACCAACACGTATCACCCCCATACATCTGCAACCCTTATTGATAATATTTTATAAGACATACCAACTCAATTGTCCATTCTAGCATCCTTTATAACGACATATCGGATCACTTGCCTATGTTTTGTTTAATTTGTAAACGGAAATCATCCAAACCATTACATGAGCCGCTTATCTTCAAACATATGTCAGTTTTCGAAACATCCATCCATCATATAAGTTAGATATAAATAATGCATTTAAAGAATTTATGACACAACTCCGCAATGTTGTTGATTCCTTTGCCCCAGATAAAGTTATTAAGATCAAATCAAAAGATGTAACCAGGAATGAATGGATGACCCAAGGTCTAATGAAATCTTCTTAACATCCGGTAAGCTTTATCAAAAATGTGTTGGTAAATCAAGGACACATACCACTTACGTTCGTTATACCACTTACATAAATCTTTATCATAAACTAAAGCATGTTGCTAAAACAATTACTATTCTAATTTATTACACAAATATTCAAGAATTATTCTAAAAGACATGGCAGATACTTGGAACAATAATCGGGAAACAAAATGACTTAATTAATGACCCTGTTCAAATATCGAATACATTTTGTAATTTCTTGACAAACATTGGACCGAGTTACGCTAAATCAACCCCTAAGCTCCAAACCACTTTTACCGCTTACCTTAACAAAAGCCATGGTAGAAGTATGAATAGTATGTTTATGAATCCCATTCGTGCAATTGAAGTCAGCCAAGTAAAGATGTCTCTTCAACCCAAGAAAAGTCGCGGATCTGACAATTTTAGCCCGTACTTTATAAACCAAATTGGTGAAGGAGTGTCTCTACCAATAGATATTCTGATGAACAAGTCTTTAAGTGGGGGAATTGTACCAAACGAATTAAAAATTGCTAAAATTATACCAATCTACAAAGTAAAAGCTAAAAATGAATTTTGTAACCTTAGACCTAAGTCTTTACAAAAGGACCTATACTTTAAAAACAAAACAAATAACAACATCTTAAATAATAATCAATATGGTTTCCGATCGAAACATTCCACCATTAATGCGGCATCTACATTAGTTTCTGATGTTGTAAATGCGTTAGAAAAAAGATTCTGTCATCAGTGTATTTCTTGATTTACGTAAGGCATTCGATACCATAGACCACCATATTGTATTACATCAGTTAGATTAGAACGGAATAAGAGGTGCTCCTGTTTTAATTGGTTCAGGAGCTGTCATACAACTAGAACACAATATGTAAGTTGTAGCTACAGTGCTTCGCTTCCACAAAATATCACATTCGGTGTGCTGCAGGGCTCTATTCTTGGTCCACTTATATTTAGTTTATACATCAATGATCTCCCCTTTTGTCTGAGGCAAAGTAATGCATTATTATTTGCTGATGACGCCACGATATGTATGAATGGAAATCATATCACTAAATTTTACAGTGACACGAATAAAGAACTTCAGATATTATCCGACTAGTTTCATGCTAATAAGCTCTCATTAAATGTATCCAAATCACAATATATGTTGTTTTCTAGGTTACGACATCTACTTAGAGAAAAAAAATTACGTTAAAGATGTCAGATCAGATAATTTAGCCTACCCATTGTGTAAACTTTCTAGGCCTTCTTATTGGTGATAAACTTGACTGGCACATAAGTGTCTGCAGAAAAAACTTTCAAGTGCATTATATGTTTCTGAAGAATCCATAAAGACAATTTGCTATGCATTAGTATATATATGTTTGACATATGGAAAAATGTATATATATATATATATACATATATATATATATATACGTATATATATACACATATATATATATATATACATATATATATATATACACACATATATATATACATACATACATACATACATACATACATACATACATACATACATACATATATACATACATACAAGCATACATACATACATACAAGCTATTAATTAACCTATAGTCGACAAGAATGTGTCAGTTGCAAGAACGTACACAATACACTCACACGTGCTAATAATGACACTCGCTAACAACAGTAGAGTTGATATTTAAAAATACTCCAATAGTTCTGACACTAAATCCAACCATGCATCGTAATATCGACACATTCCACTGAGACGCCCTCACTACACCTACAGGACAACGGTACTATTATTTCCTTCTATATGTCCGCGGAATCATGACTGTTCTCGGTACACAGCGTGCGCAAATCTGCGCGGTCTCAAGAGACCTTCGAAGAGCGACTGCGGTGGGACGGCGTCGTATACTGGCAAGGTCCCGTCACCTACTACACGAGCTGCCATTCCGACACCTTCTACTTTCCTTTCGAGCTACTGCGCTGCCGCTTCAAGTTCGGCTCGTGGGCGTTCCACGGGGGCGAGATTAATCTAGTTAGCATGAGTGACACCGAGGACAAGAACCTGACTCTGACGAACGCTGAGTGGAAACTGGTGGAGATGCCGATTTACAAACATCGTAAGACGTACGGCTGTTGTCCTGACGTCTCTTACGACGACGTCACGTTTGTGTGCGTGCTGCAGCGGCATGGGATCTACTACGTGACGTCGCTGCTCGTGCCAGTCTTCTTCATGCTCCTGCTCGCCTGCTTCAGGTGAGGGCCATCACGTCGTCGTACTATATACATAGTGTCTCCGCTGTTTTCTGTCAGTGATATACATAAGAAAAAACACTTGACGGATATATATATTTACAGCCGTCAAGTGTTTTTCTTATATATATAAAATTTATTATATATATATATATATATATATATATATATATATATATATATATACAGTGTATGTATATGTATATATATATATATATACAGACGTCTAGTTTTTTCTTATTTATATATAATTTTATTTTATATATAATTTTATTATATATATATATATATATGCAGTGTATATATATATATATATACAGCCGTCTAGTTTGTTCTTATTTATATATATATACATATATATATAGTCGTCTAGTGTTTTTTCCTATATATATATATATATATATAAACACTTGACCGTGTCCTACACAAGATTACTACATAAAATCTGCAATGTGTTCTGGCGCGATCACAGTTTCAATCAGGAGCTGAACGACAGTCTACTACAGAACTCTACCACCGAATCTGGCTGAACATGTGATGCGCCACGATGAATTCTCCTTTGGAAACCTGAGGGCCCTAAGAGAAGAGGACGACCTAACACGACCACGAGACACACCATTTAGACGGACCCCGGTCACAGACGGACTTGTCTGGTTGTCACAATGTCTGACAGAAAACCTTATATGCATTTACATGTGTATATATATATATATACTACTATTTATTTTATTATTATCATTACCATTATTATTATTATAGTAATAATTTATGACATTACTCTTGCGGTCAGCTTCAACCTGCCGGCGGGGAACGGTGAAAAGGCGACGTTAGCGGTGATGATCTATCTCACTCAGATGGTCTACTACGTCGTAGTCAACCAGGTGATGCCGAAACACTGGAACATCACTTTCCTCGGTGAGTTGGCCAGCCTCGTGTCGACGTCTTTATAATGCAGTCTGCTGTTCATGCAGATAAATATTACATCTGTACAAGTTGTTTGTTAAATTATAATTCAATTATTATTTATTTTAACTCGGTTCGCAGCACGAACAAATATGCATATATATATATATATACGCACGCACGCACGCACGCACGCACGGACGCACGAATCACCCAGAACAAACCATTAATGCACGGTTCGTTTATAAGGCAGGTTCACGTATTATAGAGATCAGTGGTGGTGTTTGTGACAGATAGCAGTAAAAGTAATAGCAGCAGCAGCTTTAGGTGTAGTAGTAGCAGCAGCAGCTGCAATAGCAGCTTCTGTAGCAGAAGTAGTAGCGGCAGTAGCAGCAGCATTAGCAGCTGCAGTAACAGCAATACCAGCAACATAGTAGGAACTGAGCAGCAGCTTATTAAACACATAAATAGTAAATAATATAATATATATACATATACCTATATATATATACACATATATATATATATATATATATGTGTGTGTGTATGTATATATATATATGCCTATATACATATATATATATATATATGTATATATATATATATATAAAGCAAGCGATATTGACAACGTCTACCAGGTGTCTTCCTGGTGATGGCCGAGGGCCAGCTGCTGTTAGCGACGCTACTCAACATCATCGTCGTCCATTTTCACTTCCGGGGCAAGTTTGGTCTCGCCCCTCCAGACTGGATGCATTTTGTCGTCTTCAGCAAACTCAGTCGATTCTTCAACTTCAGCGATACCGTCGCAATGTATGAGGAGAAACAGAGACATGTGAGTGTGTGTGCGCGCGAGTGTGTGTTCGTGCGTGCGTGGATGCGTGCGTGCGTGCGTGCGTGCGTGTGTGACTTTGCGCTGCGTGCGTGCGAGTGAACGTTCCTTCTTTAATTCCGCCCCTTTTTCATTTCCCAGTCATCCATGTACTACTTGTTTTTATCATACGTAAATCCGTACGCTCATGTATTGCCCAGTCCATTTTGATCCTACCCGCTACGTTTCTTCGGAGTCGTTCTACGGCTTCGTACAAACACATACGAACGCCTGCTATGTTCGCTTCTGACGCAGGTGGACCAGATCCGCCAGTTGTCTCTGAAGGGAATCGAAGAGATGGAGAATGAATTCGTAGGCAGCCGCGGCCCATCGGTGGTAGCAGAGGGAGTCCACATCACCCCAGAAGACTTTGATTCGAACGAAAACTATTACATGCAGACTATGATCCTGGATCAGTTCAAACACATGTCGAACGAGATGCACAACCGAGCCAGGGTTAAAGCGACACGGCTAGAATGGGGAATGATGGCTATGATCATTGACCGAGTGTGCTTCTTCTTCTATCTGACAGCAATATGTGTGATGGTTGTAGCCACGCTTATAACGTTTGCCGTCCAGAGAATAACGGGAGGCTCTATTGAGAATGATGAATGAGACAGGTATTAATGGCGACGAAGACAGTTCTTTCTCTAAACTTTACTTTGTGTAGTGGTTGTAAAATATAAATCAATTATTGCAGATTTCGTGGGCGCGATATTTTATTCGAAGCACTCCGCAGATATGCCAGTGCAGTTTGTTAACCTTTAATGACCTTCACTGATAGAGACAGCTCTTGTTCTTTGTTTGAATCTTTGCTTTTATGTCCTCTTAAATCCATATACGAACTTCTATCTTGTGTTTCATCAATGCGAGACGTAGGCAACAAGTTGATGGGGCCGCACCATCTTCACTCACAATCAATAATAATAATAAGATAACTTCTATTGCGCCTAAATCCTTGGAAACCAAGCTGAGAGGCGCATCAAAACAAAAGGATTGGTCAATCTCAAAATCCATAAGTAGTATTCCAGTTGTCAACAGATGGGTCAAGGCGCTAGGGAGCTACGGTGGATAATCAAGGTTGTAAAGATTCTTGTAATATTTTCAACTGATATAACACTAAGAGGGAGCATATTCCAATGAGTTGGCACAGCAACAAAAAAGTCCTAGATCCAATGTTAGTGTTGACTCTAGGAACAAAAAGTAGGTCAGAACTAGATGATCGAAGTTGGATAGGTTTTCTTACAGGAGTAAGCAACGAATGCAAATAAGATGGTTGCTTACTGGACAGTGCCTGGTATGTAATGGTACAGATCTTAAATATTATACGATATCGTACAGGAAGCCAATGCAAAGACTTCAAAAGTGGTACGGCACGAAAAAAACGAGGAGATCTTGTAACTACTCTTGCTAGACAATTTTGGATACGCTGAATTTTTTTGATATCCTTGCTAGTGATATTATAATGTAGGGAATTGCAATAGTCAAGTCTGCTGCTAATAAGCGCTGTTGCAATAGTTTTAGCAACAGAAAATGACATATACCGGCGAATACGGCGAAGATCTCGAATATGATAAAAAAAACAGCAGCGACATGTTTGAGATACGTGTCTTCGGAAATTGAAGTTACCAATCAAAGATCACTCCTAGATTCCGCACCGAGGTTTCTGGCGTGATATCCTAATTCAAAATACGCGTAGGGGAAAAACATGTTTAGTACGCTGCATTGGAATACCAATAATGATCAATTCAGTTTTATTTGCATTTAATTTCCGGTGGAAGATATCTTGAAGGCAATCACTAGCCTGGCTAAGGGAGCGATTTGTATCCGAGGTAGCCAACGAAATGTAGATCTGAGTATCATCAGCATAAAGATGATGATCCAAGTTATGTCTTTGTATAACATAGCTTAGTGGTGTGGCGTAAAGAGTAAAAAGCAAAGACCCAAGAACAGAACCCTGAGGCACAGTTCAGCTGAAAAGCAGTTCCAAATTTTTTTAGTTTGGTATCTATCAGTTAAATATGACGAAAACCAGCTTAGAGATGTGCCAGATATGCCGTACCACTTTAATAGGCGTTCAATGAGAATGGTCAATGGTCAATCGTGTCGAAAGAGGCAGAGAGATCTAGTAAGGTAAGTGCAGTCACTTTACCATTATTAATGTTCAAGTTAATATCATTACGAATCTGTTGAATGAAACTGTCTATATGCTGATTGTGACACATTAGTTAACACATTTGAGCTAATGTGAGACCTTAAACGACTTGCTACAACCTTTTCTAGTATTCTGGAAAGAAATCTGAGGTTAGAAATAGGTCTATAAATGTTTAGGTCTTGTTTAGGCAGAGATGACTTCTTAAGAAGTGGTGTGACATGGGCGTATTTGAAATCATCAGGAAAACAGCCAGAGCAAAGTTACGCATTTATAATATTTGTTATGGGTCCAGTTAGTGTATCAAGACATGCTTTTAGCAGTATTGTTGGAAATAGATCAAGTGCACAAGATTTATTTGGGGAGGACATAATTATTTTCCTAACTTCATCAACTGTTGCAGACTCAAATGATCCAAGCAGAGAATTTACTTGTGGAAAGTCCACACTGACATTACTTAAATTGTGGAAATCAGAACGAATAATACTGTTTTTATTTTTAAAGTGACTAGAGAACGAATCACACAGGTACTTAATTGACACATAGCGATGGAGTAGTAACCAAGATGCACGAATTTTGGCAGTACTCGAACATTTAGTTTACAACTTGTCCGGTACTTGACCTTGACCTTGACCTACATCCGGGTACTTGACCTTGACCTACATCCGGGCATTTTTCCACTTCCACCGCGCAGCGCAAACCATGCACGGTACACCACCTATATTACTACTTCAGTCGTGGTAGAAATTGAGGAGTATCTAGCTTTGCCATGTTGTTGAATCAGCGTAAGATTATTATCGCAGTGGGTCAGAAATCGTTCTCGTATCAACGACTCCAACATGTTCGCCTTCTGGGAAAGGCACAAGGCTCTGTATTTCGCATAAAATTCCCACTGTTTTAGAATAGCATACGTTTCGACTCCCCGAAGCTACAATTTTGGGTCGCCTGCGTTAACGAACGTTTAATGTGCTGCTAAAATTTACGGATAGATCTTCCAACGACCCCACTTAAACTCCCATACATGTGTAGGTACAAATCTAGCTAGAAGCAAACGAACGAACACACACACCAACTGGGAGGGAAATGGAGGCAAATTATTGTTACTAAAATATTTGCGTTGTTCTGTCTTAATGAAGAGCAGTGGACTCACGAATGTGTGTCTTTGCAGCATTGCAATCATCTCTATCAGAATCGCTGCTGCTTGGTCCCACTTATATAGTATAGTTGCTTATCCATCATCCAGCTAGTGTGTGTGTTGTCTATGTGCTTCACAAGTCGTTGGGTTATCAAAATCAATGTACTTCCGCTTTAGCATTAACCCAACGTCAATGCTGCCTATACGTCCAGTCACAAATTACGCTTACTGCCGTTTATTATTTGCAGTTGTAGTGGCAGCTACTGTATTGGTCAAGTATGATTTTCTTCTGAAAGAAGCATCATAAATTGTCAAGATTGATCTATTGCGGAACAACTGTGCTTGTTGGTGTCCTACATATTACACGTTTATTTTAGTCGTATCGCACAAGAGCCTCTGCTGCGTACTGGTCCATGTATTGTACCTCCCAGGCCCCAACCACAGTGCAGAGGCCAGAAGGAGAATAACGTGCGCCGTGGCACACTCCATCGTTAACTGAGATAAAACTTATAGTTTTCATTCAGACTGGCATAAAACGATAAATTCCACACAAAGTTGATCACCAGAGTCTGTATTATAAAAAGGTTACGTTTTATATAATTTGCAATAACTACCGTTTCAGTACTTTGACATTTAGCAATTCGAAACTCGCAAGCGAGAACATTACGTCTCGCCTCTGTGGTTAACATAAACTATTTTAATCCATTTTATGAAGATTATTTAAATATTTGAAAATAAATACCTAAATTCTCAGAATGATATTCGACTGCCTTTAAATTAAGCTATTGCGTTTACTTTGGACTTATTTTGTATTATTATTAAGACATACATACATTCATTTAACATAATAACAACACCAAAATGCATTTGAAATAATATCACAGGTTAAGTTGTCTGTCAGTCACATGACCCGTCCTATTATGTTTCAACGATTGTGTGGCAATGAATTGAAGCAGACGTGGTGTTTACCAATTACATTGATAATTAATTCATAAGTCAAAAAGGTAAATTCTTATATAGCGCAGTGTCCAGTCCTCATGACTGCTCAAAACACTTTACACTTTACTCCCTGACAGACATGTTCAAATGAACACCATCTCGACTGAATTAAATGTAAGTACTTTTGATGTTACTATAATTTCAGTTATCACAATATTTAAATTTTTCATACGTTTGGTTTATAAATGAAGCAGTTTGGCATGAACGAGTTACTAATGACAAGAAAGTGAGAAAAAAACTTAAACAGGAAGGTAAGGTTAATCTCTCAAGGTATGGGCTAATAATGAGTAAACGATACGTGTATAATTTGTTATTTTTTTATTCTTTAGCAGCAATGACATCAAAATGCACCAACAGCAAGAAAATAGTTTTGCATGATGACATAAATAGATGGTGAGCTTTACTGCCGTCTATCGACGCGTTCAGTACTGACTTTCTGCGTCTACAGTCTTCATACTTATTTGCTTTATGACGTCAGATTCTCCATCAACAAACGAGTATAGAAATATAAAAAGCGCCACCTAGCAGCGCTTTGTTGAGCTGCTCATTTCCGGTCTACGCGAAGCTTTACTACTAAGCCTTGTGACTTGTTAGATTTATTTATCGTCATGCGCGTTAGAAATGTGCTTATAGGCGCAGCATTTATGCTAACGTTAGTCTTTAGGGCTGATTCTACAGGTCGGTATTTCGACAACACACATGAACAAATGTATACTGTCAAAAGACTATTACTTAAGTTACAATTTTAGCTATGAAAATTATTACACTAATTATGTATTTGTTAGCCTCACACTTGGTGTTCAGTTTTCTGTTTCTAATACTGAACATAAAGAAAATTAATACCAATGTGAAAGATTTATTGTTCTTTCCATGTATGTCCGGGGTGAGGATGGCCTCAATCCTGGTCCCCGATTTATATGTCATTTTCTTTCCCCTTCACTGATCTTGCAATGGTGGTTCTGCCAACTGTCTCCACTCCCCCTCTATCTATCGCCTTCATTCTCCACTCGCCAAATCATTCCAAATATCTCCTTACACAATCCTAATATAAATTATTGTCAATATATGGATAGATAGGTCGGGTGTAACAATAAAAGAAGTTTAAGCAGGTACGTCTTTAAATGAGTGTGAAATTGTATAGTATGTTCCACTAAGACGGAGCAAATTCTACAGAGTGCGAGAAAGCCCTAGTTAAAATATTGATATTATACAAATACCAAATATACAAAATAGTTGTGTCGAAATATGCTTGCAGGACAAGACGGGAACAATCCGTCACAGCGTGTTCTCACCAACTATGAGGCGCTGTCACGTGATCTGTTCAGCCAATACGATCCCCTAGAGACACCATTAGAATCCTCTGAGCGTCCAATCGACGTATACATTGACTTAGCCTATTATAGAACTGTCGAGCTGGTGTGTATAACAGGCCTACCACCAGCTACTCTAATAGTTATTACATTACTCATAATAATTTGTATAATCTATTCATAGTTCACATCACACATATTCCATCATTATATTGTCATCACAGTGTTATATCATTCAAAGTGTGACTAAAACGTTTTAGTTTTGAACATATCGTGACGTTCTCGACGTTCTCGAGATTCTCTGATGTCCTGTTCGTGGTGACATAATATCGAAAGCGAAAAAATGGAAGATTCATATTCTGGCAACGTCCAGCTTTGTCTGATTATAGCATACGTATATATAGTGTGTACAATTACACACTTGCTCTGTTTTTACAGAGTGAAAATGATCAGACTTTGGATGCGAGTATCTTTCTTCGATTGGTAAGTGTTACTGAACTCAATCGGAAACGAGAACTGATATTTATAAAACGTGATGTTTTATTGTATTTTAATATAACAAAACTGTAATATTTACTAATTACAAACAAACATTATATAGCGTTATACTAGCAACAAATAGAAAATACCGCCGCAAGCACGATTTATTTACAAGGCTCTTATGATCACGACCGCAGTTGATCTGCATTGGCATATTTCTGGTCCATGTCAAAAATGCACTTTTTCATGAATTCGGAATATAACATATCACATATTACACATACTGGTTATTAAATAATCCTATTAACTTTGGTAACTTCAGAAATGGAAGGACTATCGTCTCGTGTGGAATTCTTCTGAGTACAATGGCATCGATAGTTTATTGTCAAATGAAAAGATATGGAAGCCTGACATCCTGCTATACGAAAAGTAAGGACGCGATCTTTCCGTTGAGTGCAGTGTTGCAATCTATGGTTGCAGCATACGTGGTCAGTTTTGTGAATAATTACAACTCAAGTTGGAACATTATCTTATCGCTATAGCATGTGGTAATGATGGATTTATTATAATCATCATCACTAGTTTCGTTATCATGATTATTGTTCTCATCATCTCCGTCAACCACACCGCATCATCACCATCACTGTTATAATGATCCTCATTGTGGAGCGCAGTAGAGCAGTGTGTAGAGCTGCGGACTCTCAACTGTGCGGCGGTGTCAAACCTTGGGCACGTTCGTTCACTCTACCTTGCTCCAGTTTACTCAGATGTATAAATGACTACCTTGCTATAGACAGTGATGGAAATTTGTGTACGAACTCATCGCACATTAATTGCAGCGTGTCTGAATGCTTCCCAGAGAAGTCGAGATTGTGATCGATTGAACACGTCTGTCAGGGAGTAAAGTGTAAAGCGCTTTGTGCCCCGAGGACTGGATACTGCGCTATATAAGAACTATATAAGAACCTTTACTTTTTATCACTGTTATCAACGCCATCAGTATCGTCACTGCCATCATCTACGTCATACTCATTTAGTCAGTCAACATCACTAGGTATATTTCCAACTTCTTCACGCGATCATCAACGTGACCATCATGACGACACCCACCACCTCCGTAAGACTGGCTCCGTTCACGTCTGCAGCATCCGGACACTCGAGGGCCCAGTGAAAAACTTCCCGGCGCGACTCAAGTCTGACGGCACGGTCGTGTGGAACTCCCACGTCATCTCTCTCTCGATCTGCAAGATCAACATCTTCTACTTCCCCTACGACACCCAGGTGTGTCGCTTCAAGTACGGCTCGTGGGTGCACCACGGCGGTCAGATCAATCTCATCAACATGGGGCCGACTGGAGACACCAGCGAGTGTCTGAACAGGGGAGAGTGGGCCCTCGTCAGCATTCCCGTGCGTCGCCATGTCAAGGTAGAGAAGTGTTACAGCAATGTTCAGCATCCAGGTCAAGTAAACCCCCTCTAGTTCCATACCTTTGTTTATATACACGTCACGCTTAATAGCCATTTTTAAACAAATAGTAACGAGTGTTTGTAGAACATAACAAATAGATAAACCTATATAATTTATGCTGCCAAGTTGGCACAGAACCTGAAACACATTATTTTATTAAGAATTATGTTGAAAATTTATGCAAATACTTGGAGTATAATAAGAAAAGGTATCAACTAAGATATGTATATATATGTATATATATATATATATATATATATATATATCCTGCAACCAAAAATATAACAACTATTGAGTGCACACGGGTGGACAAGATGATTGTAGACCCCGGGGAGTATCGGTTAGTTCATTGTACGTGGCGTTCTAAGTATATTTAACAATTATACTGTTATTTCAAACCAATTGCGTATTTAAGAGGACATTGGACCCCTTTGAGAATTAACAAAAACCTAAATGACGTGTTGCACCACTATGGAGATAGGGGGAGGGGGGGGGGGCGCAGACATGGAACAATTGAGGGCAATGACAGCAAGAGTAGTACAGGAACTAAACCTCATCCGGGTACAAAGCTAAAACGAGAAAGGACGACACTGTTGCTACGTTCATCTCTCTCCGCGTAGATGTACTCGTGCTGCCCGGAACCCTACCCGGACGTGACGTTCTACGTGACGCTGAAACGCCGGGGCGGCTACTACGTGATGCACCTGATGATCCCCGTGTGCGGCATGGTGATGCTCAGCACGGCGAGCTTCTACCTACCGGCCGAGAGCGGCAACAAGACATCCGTCGCCATTGTTGTCTTCCTCTCGCAGCTCGTCTCCTACATCGTCCTCGGCAGCGTCTTGCCGATACAGTCGGACGTCGTCACGTTGGTCGGTAGGTCTGTCTAACTATCATCTATAACATGATCGGAAGGTGGCGTTAGTTATCTTCCACTTTCATATGGTTGTTAGATAGTGCTAGTTGTAGGGAAACGTTTCTTGTTTGTATTATGATCTTGTTGACGACTGTGCCAATAACATAAACATGTTCATAAGAATCTGAAGAAAAAATAGCAAAATATATCGGTATTGTAACTCCTTACCACTTATTTGTGTTATGTTATGCAAATAAATTGCCCCGCGAAAACAATTGCTGCGTTAAGCGTGCTAGCAGTTATAACCAATGAAAAACACATGTTGACGCACGTGACGTAATTGCCTTGGTACTTCACGCTCAGTTCTCGTAAGTCGTACACATATATTAGCGGCTAGATCTCGCGAGATTCGAAGCATTTTGAAGTTGGTCGGACAACGACCCGGTAACCATTCTCACAAAGCTGACCCCTTTCGTTTATAAGAAATGTGTCTACTTTGCATACTACGGTACCGAGATGCCCTCCGCCTTTTGGTAAGTGTACTTAAAGCGTACGCCATCACAGTTAGCCCACCTCTTGCTTGCATATGTAATGTGTATAGATGGTCCTACTCCTTAAACGTAGGAGGTGGCTTTACCTGTTCTTGTCTTACGCGTCCGCAAACAAAGAATGTGGCGGTATGCCAAGATCCGTATATGTCCTACTGTTGCAGGCCAGTATATGCTGGTGATGCAATTATTAATGGCGACAGCAATCATATTGAACATCGCTGTCGTTCAAGTTCACTTCCAAAGTCAGCACGCGTGGAAGGTTCCATGGAGCGTGCGAAACTTCTTCTTCTACAGGATAGGCCCGTGGATAAAAATGTCGAATAACATTGCAATGTGCAAGAAGAATCAAACCAGGGTGAGAAAAAAACAGTACCGAGAACGTGTAGTATTGTTGAATTGAATTGTATTCAACAACAAAAATCAAATATTCAAGTAAAGGTATAACTATACATTGTATACCACAGTTTAACCAAACCACAGCATTTGGATGCTATGATTACTTAACAGGCACGCTCACACACGCGCGCACGCACAACACACACACACACATTCACACACACACACACACACACACACACACGCACGCACGCACGCACGCGCGCGCGCACGCACACACTCGTTTATACTGCCTTTATATTTGTTTTGTGTTCTTGTAACACTCCACGTGAACACCTCAAGGGACAACACAGCACTGTCAATACAATTGTCATATTTATCATATCTGAATCCGCGACGGCAACAACTATACTGTGTGCAATCCCATTTCAGTTCAGTGTCGTAGTGTAGTAATTGAAGTTTGAGTTTGGTTCGCATGCTTTGTTTATAAACAGAAAAGTGTACTCCTATGTGGTAGAGATAGCACGAGGTTCGGTGTCGGTTACACTGATCCAAGTTAACCTATCATCTTCGCCATAAGGCGAACATGTACGTGAATCCCGACTCACTGTCTTATCGGCGATAGACGGCGCCGCATCATGTAGCATGAATAATCGTGGCTACTAATCATCAGCTTATCGAGATCGCAACAATGGTCTAGCCACGTTAAGCTCAATCCCCACCCAGGTGGATATTTGTCATTTTGGGTTTCAATCATATTTGCTCGGATGGCGTTTCTATAGCCACATTATGATAGATAAGTGAGGACAAAGTGTAAAGCGCTTTGAGCAGTCCTGCGGACTTGACACTGCCCTATATAAGAACTTACCTTTACCTTTTTACAATTTGTACTATGAATAATGTACAATAAATGATATGTAATCATTCTTGATGACAGATGAGTGGAACACGTCATGAATAGTGATTACATATTAACCATTGTACATTACGTCCAGTGCAAATTATATATTTTACCAACGATACGTATACCTTTTAGTTCATAAGTTAAGTAAAGTAATAATAGTTTTACGGTTTTTCATTACATAAACAATGGTTATTTTAAAAACAATCGCTATGTCGTTACTTTCGTAGTCATTCGACATACTCAATATGTGTTCTCAAAGGTGGTATAATTGTGTTGTTTTAATTGTGATGATACTTCGCTAACTGGTGTTGGCAGTAAGGCAGCATTTAACAAGTAGGGCGAGAACCACTAACACGTATGGGCTCACATTGGTATTTTTCACAAAATAAAAAATCGGTGACGCATTGTATCAAAACGGTCATAACAATTAAAATATAACGCGAATAGTTATCAAAACAATTAGCACTGACTAATTCCAAATATTCGAAGGCTATTTTTATACCGACTTTCTACAAAGTGTTTGTAGCAATATTCCACTGCATAAAAACAGTCCTTTTATTCGAATGTAGACCTCTGTACTGTACTATAAGCAAAGTGCCATTATATATCGATTCTTTAAAACTGGCGTATTTCTTCATAACATGTAGAACGTTATGCAGTTATTACAATTATTATCAAATGTTGTCCTTTTTAATCAAATAGTATTGACATGTGCGTCAGGTTTGGCTGTCACAACTCACAATACACATGGCTGTTTGCTAACAAATGTGCTGCATAGCATAATAGCTCAAATGTGCTGCATAGCATAATAGCTGATACGGTATCTGCTCTGTGTGTACCTCAAATGAGATAGTTTTACTTCAGATGAGGTAATGTTACCTAAAATGAGGTAATGTGGAGGAATACACACTCTTAGGATCGATAAAAAAAGTATAATGATATCATATAACGCCGTAATAATAATGAATCGATAAGTACAAGTTGATCCTTGTAACACAACTATTGTTGCCAGTCATCTTTGTTCCGGAAGCGGTTCCTCGCCGGCATCGACACCATGTTCGCGACGGCACGCGTTTCAGCGCTGGTACACCCGTCCAGCCTGAACACGGTCGGCGGCGACCCGAAGCAGCCGGCAGACGAGTACTCCCGCGCACAGAAGAACATCCTCGAGCAGGCGAAGGTTGGGTTGTTTAATTCTACATTGACGTTCAACAATGTTAACAGAGTTTGGCCCATGGGTCCAACTCGTACGCAGTCACGTGAGTGCACGCATGCACACACACACGCGCACGCACTCACATGCTAGCTCTATTATAATATATATATATATATGTGTGTGTGTGTGTGTGTGTGTGTGTGTGTGTGTGTGTGTGTGTGTGTGTGTGTGTGTGTGTGTGTGTGTGTGTGTGTGTGTGTGTGTGTGTGTGTGTGTGTGTGTGTGTGTGTGTGTGTGTGTGTGTGTGTGTGTGTGTGTGTGTGCTAGCTCTATTATAATATATATATTATAATAGAGCTAGCACTATCGCACTAATATATATATATATATATTATAATAGAGCTAGCACACACATATATATATATATATATATATATATATATATATATGTATATTATAATATATATATATATATTATGACATAAACAATACAATAATATATAATATAATAATATACTATATAAATAAATATATATATATATATAAGATACCATGAGCATGTCATTATAAGGTGATGGCGGACGAGATGAGTCGGAAGGCGTACTGGCGCGACGTGCAGGCGGAGTGGACTCTGCTGGCGATGGTCCTCGACCGAGTCTTCCTCTTGCTCTACGGCGTCATTGTCACCATGTTTGTCTGTGGCATTATTATCCGTATGAACTGCCCCGAAGACGTCGAGGACATAGTATAATCCATCACTGATATATCACCTTTCAGACTGGTGCATCAAGTAACATCAGTGAGAACTGATCATTAATGGCATCGTTAACATTGAGGCTTCAAATGTGGTCATTCGAATTGGTTTGAAACGGTTGTGAATAAAGTGAGAGGTTTCGACTTTGAAGTGTGGTCTATGGGTTGATTTCCTACTTATAAAGGGTGTGTAATGTGTAAGGTAACAAACACACACAACACAGATAAATGCACACACACACACACACACACACACACACACACACACACACACACACACACACACACACACACACACACACACACACACACACACACACACACACACACACACACACGTACACGCGGATGCACACACACACGCATGAATGCACACACATACACAACATACACCGTGGCTCTTCTCTCGGGCCCGCAGCTGCCGAAAGTCACAGGCCCTGATGGCCCGCACAGGTTTTGGATATATCTGCCGATCTTGTCATAATTTTCTTTCCGATTAACAAACAGGTACAACAAGCTGCAGGTGTGGAACGGTGACGATGTGTTCCAGAAGCATGGGCTGGAGATTTATGTAGATAGAAGTCGCGCGGTTGGTCACCAGAAAGAGGGGTCGAACACCATGGTTGAGGAGAAGGATATCAAGCATGCGGGTGCCATTGCGTAAGTAGTATAGAGACATTTTGGAGGCCCGTCCACTTCACCTTTGGTGACCTTTGGGCAAAACTTTACTAATAAAAAACGTTTTTATGACCCCTAAACGTTTTCGGGAACCTACTTATAAAAAAGATCAAAGGCTTCTGTGACACTAAACGTTTTCGGGAACCTACTTACAAAAAACGTGATGGATTACCCCCTCTAAGTACATTTGAGGTGCCACCTAGCGGTGAGCGCAGTGATTATTTTAGTATCCTCCCTAGCGATCAACGTCGTACCTAGCGTATTGTGCTTACGTAAGCAATAATGCGTTTATTGTGCGGTTATATAACCGCGCTAAAACCACTGCATAAGTGCCGGCGCCGGATTAGCTCTCCTGGGAGAGCGTTCGACTAGGGATCGAAAGATCTCGGGTCCGAGCGGCGGCGGCGGCGGCGGCGGCTCTATATAAGCGGTGACGGTAGCGGGTTACCGGTGTCGGTATGATATCGTCGGCGCCTATAAAGTTTGGCGGATCGCGCTCGTTCTTGTCGAATATGTTTGCGTGCCCATTGACGGCGTACGATCGGGGCTTCCGGTCCGTCGAGCACGCCTATCAGTATAGGAAAGCAATGTTCAACGAAGACCTCGAATGCGCCGCGTGTATCAAAAGAACGCGATCGCCTTATCTAGCGAAACGACTCAGTTACGGAATTCGAAAAAAGAGAACGGGAACCGAATGGAACGCCGTTAGGGTCGCGTGTATGAACGGGTTGTTGATGAGCAAGTTTGGCGGGTCGGCCAAGTTGAAGGCCGACCTGTTGGCCACCGGAGACGCCGAATTGGTGGAATGGGTACCGAGTAGGGAGGGTTTCTGGGGTACCAGGATCGGGGACGTTGCGGGGGAGAACAAGCTCGGTAAACTGTTGATGGAGGTGCGCGACGCCTATAAAGACGCGTAAAAAGCGTTCGCCAGTATCAGTCGTGGAAAATGGGCGGACCGTTGTTGAAGCATCCTTTTACGTGTATAGTAGCCGGTCCTACGGGGTGCGGTAAGACGACGTTCGTCGACCGTCTGATACGACACGATATGATCGATCCGCCGCCCGAGAAAATCCTGTGGTGCTACGGACAGTGGCAGACCGCCTACGCGTCTATGTCTCCGAAAATAGAGTTCGTAGACGGCCTGCCGGATCCGATACGTTTAGACGGTAAAAGGAGGACGCTTCTAATACTCGACGACCTCATGGAGGAAACTGATAGCAGGGTGACGGTGCTATTTACAAAAAAAGCCATCATTGTAGTACGTCGGTCGTACAACTACGACAGAACATGTTTCCGAAAGGAAAAGAAAACCGTACAATCAGCCTGAAAGCCCAATACATAGTGCTATTCAAGAGCCCCCGAGACGCCGGTCAAGTAGGTCACCTAGCGAAACAGATGTACCCGGGAAAGGTCAACTACATGATAGAGGCTTTCAAAGACGCGACGTCGGCGGCGTACGGCTACCTCTTCGCGGATCTGAAACAGGAAACGGAAGAGGACATGCGCCTGCGTTCGTGCATATTTCCGGACGATCGCCTTCAGTACGTCTACGTACGGAAGGGTAGCGGCGGCGGCCGACTATAAGAAGAGAGGGACGTCGCCGCGTACGCTTATTAGTCGCTATGACGGGACGCGCGGTGGTTGCGAAACGACGAACCGCGTGAAGAGACACATTTTCGCCTTGCAGCTGTTGGAGAGACATAAGCGGAACATCGATCTGCGAAAAGCTGTGCTCGGCCACTCGGAGGTCGGTCTCATTTGTAGTCTGTGCGATTGCGCGTACAACATTCTGAAAGGGAACGTGAAGGTGTCGCCGAAGCAGAAACGCGTGTTGACGAAATACAGGGATCACCTGCGTAAACTGGCCGACAAACAAGTTCCGGTTAAAGAGAAGCGAGCCATCTTGCAAACGGGGGCGGGTGGTTTTCTGACGGCACTGCTAGCGCCGTTAGCGAGCACCGTTCTCCTCCCACTGCTCAGACAGGTCATCGGGGGGTGATTGCTGCAGTACGCGAAGAAGATGGCGTTGGTCGACCCGCGATTGGTGGAAAGCCTCCTGCCACAGCAACCACCGCCGAGCAGCACGCCCCGATCACGTGTGCTGAGTAGCCTGGACAGCGACATGAAGGACATTCTAGAGCGGTCGGATTGATCCGAACGCGATAATGTGGCGTCGTACAATCAACTGCTGAGTCGCTACAACACGATAGAGGCGGCTCGTGCGGCGCGACCGGTACGCGTGTCAATGGTCAACGCCGACGGCGGCGAGATACCGCCGGCGGTGGTGGCGCCACCGCATTGTCGGAGGCCGTAGAGCGCGAAATCATAGCCAGCATGCCGAAAACGCTGAAAGGGAAGGCGGGTCTGCTTATCGCGAAAATGAAAGCCTATCCGTTGTGTCGATGGAACGACCGCGGCGAATTCGTGTACGCCGGTAAAACGATCGCGGGGAGTAACATGGTCGATCTAATGAACGATCTCATGCGAACGAGAACGAAGACGACACAGCCCTTTGGATGGCGAGAGTTCGGTTTGCGCATGAAGGGTATGAACATTCCTATGGAATTCGAAGGCAACCCGCACTATCGGGAGTACATGGAGCGGCGGCGGGGGCTACTAGAAGAGGAGGAGGGGGCGGAGGTCAGTTCAGCAGGGAAGCCGGAACGAAGACGACGTGGGTCTAGAAAGCGACAACAAGCGTTGGACGTCGCGTCGTGTGAATCGGTGTGACGATGCCGTCACAACGAAGGATAACGGCCATCGTCGTCAGCTTCGTCATCGCGATTATCGCTCTCTATACGTGTATAATAATCGACGACGACGAACTGAATGAACTCTACTTCGATCCGAAACGGGCGGGAAGTTACGGCGGCGTCGACGCGTTGCACCGGGCGTCGAAGGTCATCGTCCGACGACGACCGGCCGTCGAGAGGCGGCTAGCGGCGCAGGACGCCTATACCCTACACAAACCGGTTAAACGACATTTCAAACGACGTTGCGTCATCGTGGGCGGTCGAAACCAGCAGTGGCAAGCCGACCTGGTCGACTTGGCTAGGCTGAAAAAACACAACGACGGTATAACATTCCTATTGACGGTCATCAACGTCTTTTCGAAGCTGGCGTGGTGCGTTCCGTTGATGAGTAAGTCCGGCCCGTCGCTCGTCGCGGCCTTCGAGCGTCTGCTGAGCGGCGCGCTGCCGCCGCCGAAAGCGCTGCAGACCGATAAGGGGACCGAGTTTCTGAACCGACCCCTGCAAACGTTCCTAAAGAGTCGCGGCGTTCATCATTTCGTGACGCATAACGAGGAGATTAAAGCGAGCATCGTGGAACGATTCAATCGGACTTTGAAGACGCGCATGTGGCGTTATTTTACGAAACACGAGACGCTGCGCTACGTAGAGGCGTTACCGGATTTCGTGCATTCGTACAACAACGCCTACCACCGAAGCATCGGTAGGACGCCGGCGAGCGTCGACGCGACGAATCAGGAGACCGTATGGCAACGACTGTACGGCGACGGCAACGTCGGCCGGCGGCAAAAACTGAAACTGCGCGAGGGAGATCGCGTACGAATCAGTAAGACGAGGGGTAATTTCAAAAAAGGATACATGGCTAACTGGAGCGAGGAGCTCTTCACCGTCGTAGAGGCGCACCCGTCCGAGCCGCCCGTTTATCGCCTGAAGGACGACGCCGGGACTACGGTAGAGGGCACCTTCTACGAACCGGAACTACAACGCGTAGTCGTTCCGAAGGACAAATAGTATCGCGTGGAGGCGGTTCTACAGCGTCGTCGTCGTCGCGGCGGCGGGTCGGAGGCGCTCGTAAAATGAAGCGGTTAACTGACCTCCTTCAACAGCTGGATCGACGCCGAGTCGCTCGTGGACCTATAATAGCGCGGCGGCGGTTCAGGATAGCCAGTCATGCCTCGTTGGACTTGCCACTAGGGGTGCTGGCGACTGCACGAGGCGGGGTTATGCAGCGGATTTTCGTTCTTGTATAAGGGCCCCTGCTGTATCGGCAGACCGCAGTGGCGCGATGATGATCGACGGGACGACGAGGCACGGCGACGATACCGCTTCAGGCAAGCAGACGAAGACTACCAACGAGGACTCCGTCGACGCCGCCGCCGATGACTCCGTCGACACCGTCGTCCACGAACCAGTTCCATGGCGGCTCTGCGGTAACGAATGTCCTAAAGCCGAAATCGTATTCCTCTGTCAGGTTGTCGTCCTGTACTTCGTCATCGCCGTTAGTATATACAATCTGACAAGAGGTCAAGGCGATTCCAACCTGTGGACGGCGCTGTTGAGCAGCTGTCTCGGTTACCTGCCCCCGAGTCCGTCTATGTGTGGTCGACGACGACGCGACGATGGCGGTATCGTCTGACTTTTACCTGACGCTACCGAGCAACGCATCTATGAAGCGGCACCCCGAAAATACATTGACGCACTACATCACGACGCTGCCGCGACGTTTCGACCTGTCGGAGGAGTGGGAATGCGGACTTGTGACGCTACAGTATCCGCACACGTGGTACAACGTGAGAAAGGAGGACGCCTACTTCTTCCTGTCTTGCCCGCTGGGCGAACCGGGTACTTACACGACCGTAGACGGTATCATGCTATACCGACAGGGTACGATTACTCACGGTTTCTACAACACCGTTTACGGGCTGCTGCGCCAGATCAACGAGCAGCTAATGAAATTTTGCACTGATTAGGTCAAGGCGCGTCCAGAGTTCAGCGACGTTTCTAACCGAACGACGCTGCATATGTCGCCGGGTGTCACCTTTACCCTACCTCATACGAGCCGTCTGAAAGCCGTGCTAGGTTTCCATAACGACGATATCACGAGTCCCCCGATGATGGGCCCCGAGCCGGAAGTCGGCGTCGTTATCAACACCAGGGCCGTCGCGTACACGTACGCGTACGAAGGTCACAATACGGTGGATATGAAGGCGGGCGTCGACACCCTGTACGTGTACACGGTTCTTGTGGAATCGCGCGTCGTCGGTGACGTGTACGCGCCGCTCCTTCGAAACATCGCCGTCTTCGGTACGAACGGCAGCGTTATTTCGGAAACGTTCGACCGCGTCCAATACGTGAAGCTGCTGCGGCATCAATTCGATACGATCGAGGTCGATATAAGAGACGATCTCGGTCAACCGATACCATTCGAGCAGGGAAAGCTAGTGGCGACGCTTCACATCAGACGGTGTAAATCGAGATTGTTTTAACGACGATGCCGATGAACCCGTACGATGACTACTACGTTCGACAGGTCGGCGGTCAGCTGCCGGTCTTCGTCCGTGGTCGGGGGCAACGAGGACACGGTCTGGGCAATATCTTCGGGAGCCTGTTTCGAAGCGTCATGCCGCTTTTCAAGAGAGGCGCCGTGGCGTTGGTAAAACGTGCGCTCAACACCGGCGTGCGCGTGGCGCGGGACGTCGTCGCCGGCGGCAATCTGAAAGCGTCGGTAAAACGACGCGCGAAGGAGGCGGGCGTCGATCTTCTCGACAGCCTATTGAATTCGGCGGCGCCGGCGAAGAAGAGGAAAAATGTGCAGCAGCGCCTCGCCGCTATAAAGATTCCGTGCCGAGCGGCGACGACCGTCAGTAGACGGAAGAGACGGCGTCGACCGGACGATATATTCGACGAATAATGGCGTTCGTGAATAGCTGCGCATCGTGCGAGGGCGTGAAGGCCGAACTGGACCTGTTCAGCGGGATGGTGACGCAGACGAGCATCGAGAGCTGTCAGTGGACCGTCTACCAACCGCTGACGGCTCTCGACGCCGGCAGCCCAATCGAGTTCCACACACCGGGCTCGGGCAACGACTATACGGACCTGGCGAGCCTTCAAGTGTACGTCCGCTTCAAAGTGGTTCAGGGGGACGGTACCGATCTGGGGGCCGGCGCCAACGTGGCCCCGGTCAACAATTTCCTGCATTCGATGTTCAGTCAAATCGACGTGTCGCTGAACGGCACGCTCGTGACGTCGTCGACCAATACGTACGCGGACCGGGCCTACCTCAAGACCCTGCTGAGTTACGGTAGCGACGCGAAACAATCGCATCTCACGAGGTCGTTGTGGTACAAAGACACCACAGGACACATGAACGCGCGCGAGGACGACAACACCGGGTTCGTAACGCGGCGCAACCTGACGGCGGCTAGCGGCGAGGTGGAGATGATGGGACACCTGCTCGTCGACGCGTTTATGCTAAACCGCCACCTACCGAACGGCGTTTACACGAAAATACGCAAGGTGCGCTCGAAGGACGCCTTCGCGATCATGGGCCCGGCAGCCGCACCGGAGTGGCGTATCGTGATACGATCGATTCGCCTGTACGTATGAAAAGTGAAGTTGAACCCGGAAGTCCAGATGGGTCATATCAAAGCGTGGGGTTTGGGAACGGCTAAGTTCCCGATGTGCCGCGCCGACTGCAAGTCGTTCTCGATAACGGCGGGGACGCTGTCGCACACGCACGAGAACTTGTACATGGGTGCGATTCCGAAACGCCTAATCCTGATGATGATCGACAACGCCGCCTATTACGGAGACTACACTAGAAATCCGTTCGACGCGCGGCACAACGACATAAACTTCCTCACGCTCGTCGTCGACGGACGTCAGGTGCCGAGCAAGCCGCTGCAGCCGGAATTCCCGCGCAACCGGTACGTCCGAAGCTACATGAATATCTTCGAGGCCACTGGAAAGGCGGGCGAGGACGAGGGGAACGACATATCGCGCGAGGATTTCGGCGCCGGCTACACCGTCTTCGGTTTCGACCTGACGCCGGACTGTTGCGACGGGGACCATTTCAACGTCGTGCGTCAGGGGACCGTGGGCTCTGAAATGAACTTCGGGACGCCGCTACCCCGACCGGTGAACGTCGTCTTGTACGCGGAATTCGAGACTTGATAGAGATCGACAAGAACCGGAACGTCGTGTACGACTAGTGATAACGATGGATACGTTCCAACTGATGCATCGCCTGGAATGCGATGCGTACGCTAAACACATCGTCGTCGGCGTCGTGCCTAAAGACGAACTACTTACCACCATCACCACTTACCCGACGGCCTTCGTGGTGCAACACCGACGGCGGCGAACCGGGGGAGCACTGGGTGGCCGTCTACGTCGACCGTCCAGGCGGCGAGTACTTCGATTCGTACGGTATGCCGCCGCTGCACGCCGACTTCCGCGCATTCCTGCACCGTCACTGCGGCGACGCGTGGACGTACAACGAAAAGCGGCTGCAGAGCGTCGTCTCTAACGTGTGCGGACAATATTGCGTCGCCTACCTTTTCCTCCGATGTCGCGGTATGCCTTTGACGACGTTCCAGACCCAATTCGGCACCAATCGGGTGGCTAATGACTGTCTCGTATTCGATTGGCTAAAACCATTACATAATTAACGCTTCGCTTTTACGTGTATAGTAGTAGTAATAAAAAACGATGACAAAAATGTGCGCAATTATTTTTATTACCCTACCTACATACATACATACAGACCCTACCCCTAGACCGCCCAGTCCTTAGGTTAGTGGGCGAGTTAGACGAGTAGTTATACGAGTTAGACGAGTATCGGCGCCGTGGTGACGCCGTCGTCGAGCACGCGCCGTTTAGCGTAGAAGTAGCTCAACGCCGCGCGCTCTTGAACGTACGTCAACACGGACGAGTTTTTCACCTGGAAGCCGCGGTTCCAGCCGACGCCGCTGCGTCGGTCGAGCAGTACGGCGAGGAAGGTGTTCTCGTCGATGTCGTTCTGACGCTTGCTCAGACCCTTCGTACTGTACTTCGGGCCGTTGTCGCCGCCGAAGTAGTAGTACGTCTTGCTGCACAGCGCCACGATTCCGTCGCCGCGCCACTCTTCTTTGAAGAGACCTGGCGTTCGACGATCGAACAGACACCGGCGCGTGCAGCAGTCGGCGGGGACCTCCCACGCTAGTCCGGCGACGCGGCGTCGTACGTACGCGTCGCGTCATTCGTCCGGAAACCAGAGCGAGCGATTCCGGAAGTAGTGTTCGCGTCGTTCTTCCGGCACCAGCGCGTCGACGTCGCGCCCCGCAAGGGCGATGTATGCCGAGTCCGTGTCCATAGCGCAGTACTGGAAGAGCGGGCGGGGGATGTAGGCGTTGATGAAGTCGAAATAAAACTCCAGTATCCTCAATTTCGCGTACTGGTACACGAAATAGCCGATTTGGATCGGCAGGCCGTAGACGATGGTGCGCTTATTCAGCGCCACCTCGTACAGCGCGTCGTCGACGACGACGTCGAGTTGTCGGAAGCGACGGTTGTTGTCGAGCATCGAGGCGCCGACCAGCGTGGCGTACTTGATTTCCCGGTGCCGATCGACGCGCGTAATCGTTTTCCCGTACGAACTGTTGCCGAGAAGCTTAAAGGTATCGGCGAGGATCGATTTATCGGGGTCGACGTCACCCTCGCGTCGCGCCTCCGAGACCGTGTCGCCGAAGGGGCGAAAGCACGCGATCGGCACGTACTCGATCACATGGTAGACGCGCGCGACGACGAGACCGTGCGCCAGATACCACCGTAGGAGGGGCGTCGCGAGCACGATCTCGGCGCCGAAGTAGCTACCGACGAGCGTCCGTTGAGATCGGGTGAGGAGATCGTGCGACTCGGCGTAGCGGCGCATGAACGGGCTGAGATCTTCGCGCGCGATATCGACGTTCTTGAACACGGGCTGCATTTCGGCGAACTTAGCGCGCAGCGCTTCCGGCACGGCGATATCGCACTGCACCAGACCGAACAGAGAAGAGTCGCGTAAACCCTCCAGTATCGTCGAGCGCGTAATGGGGACCGCCGCCGGTCTCCATCGTGACGCGTCGGGCGGCGCCTCGGGCGGTCGCGCGGCGCGCCACTGACACTCCCACATTTCGACGACGTCGCTGACGAAGCGGCGCATGTAGGTTGTCGTCGCGGCGTACAGCGTCGTCATCGGTTGACCGTTGACTGCGTTCGTCGTCACGTGCGTCTGGCACGTCGGGCAGCCGTGAAAGTAGCAGCCGTGAAATTGGTACGCCGTTCGCGTGTCGGCGCACCAGCCGTCGAATCGGTACTTGCCGACGCGCTTCTAGCGCCCGTTCAACTGGTGACGTATACACGCGCCGGTTCCTGCCGCCGCCCACGTCAACCACTCCACGGCCATACGACCGTAGCGGTGCACGCGAAAGTTGTTCTCAGCGCGCCGGCGCGTGTACCACCCCGTCGGCATCTCCTGCATCATCGCCGATAGATAGAGGCCGTTTGCGTCGAAGCCGACTATCGAACGACACGGATGTGACGCGTCGCCTCGATTCGCCGTCACGCCGGCCTCGTGGTGACGCGCGAAAATGATCGACGGGCCGCCGACGATCTGCGACTGAAGCAGGCGGTGCAGGTCTTTGTTGAGTTCGTTGAACAGCGAGAAATGGATTGACGGCGGTAGGTCGTTGAATAGGTACAACAACGTCAACCCCGGTACGCTGATGGCGTCCTTGAACATGTCGATGCGCCGGCGCCGATAGAAGGCGAACTGCCGCTCGACGGCCTCGAGAAACGGCGCCACGTCTCGATTATTATACCACATCAGAAAATCGCGCATCGTCGTCATGCGCTCGTCACGCCACGCCGTCGCGCAAATCTCGTACGCCTCCGCGGAGATTCCCTCGCGTTTCATTTGGCTGTAGAAAGCTTCGCGCGGCGGCAGGGCGGTCTCGTCCAGGCGCGTCAACGCGTTGATATATTCGTACGGAAAGTACCCCTTCGTTGCCGCGCAGCCGTACGCTTTCAGAAAGCGATCGTAGCTAACACCGGGCGCGAGGTAATTGGTTATATCGAGGAACTTCAACGTCGACGTCGTCAGGCACATGTAATTATTCTGCCGTTTAATGGTAAACGCCGACGACATGTGCTGCGCGTCGCCGGTTATGAGCAGTGGGATCAAGTACTTTTTGACGACATTCAGATCGTACTTACCGGAATTGAATCCCAGTACGGGCATTTGACGAAGGTGCGTCCACAGGCGGTTGGCGAGTGCGGCGTACGGTGACGCGTCGTTGTCGTCGTTGCCGCACTGCCGCCGCCAGACGTCGTCGAGCGCACGGTTTCCAGGTCGTCGATGAGGCGGCGCACGAGTTTGGCCGAATCACCGGTCGTGACGTAACACCACGCCGCTTCGTGGCCGGGGACGTTCGACGCGACGCTCACGCTGAACAGTTCGTGTCGCGCTAGCCACCGGCATTTGTCGGTATCCAACGGCAGATCGTTATCGGCGAAATAACCTTCGAAATCGAACGTCGCGCGATACGGATAGTAGCGCAGGTCGTCGTCGCCGACGTCGACGCCTTCGTCGTCGAGTCGCTGTAATATGGACGGCGTCGGTCGGTAGACGCCGCCGGGAAACACGTGACGAACGCCCCCTTCACACGTCGCTACGTTACGTCGTAAATAGCACGGGTTACGCCAGAGAGAGTTGCCGCATTTTCCGCACTTGTACGTTTTCGCGTACGAGCGCAGGTCGACTATGTACGAGTAGTGCGTCTCGTACACGTTGACGTTCAGGGTCGTGGGGTGCGCTTCGAGCGACCGACGGACTAGTTCGGCGCGACCGTTCGGTGTCAGTCGATAGACGGCGACGTTGATGCCGAAAACCGTATCCACGCGTTCGAGTTCGTTCAGGCTGACACCGTTCGAGACCGTCGTGTGAGTGACGCGGCAATAGCGCGCGTGCAGTCGTTTAGCGATTTTCGTTAAACGGGTCGTATCGATTTTACCACCGCTCCGCGTTTCGCGTCGTCGACCGCCTTGCAGGTGGAGGCCGATGCACCGGAAGAGGCATAGATGATCATCGTAGGACGTGCCTCGACGATCTTTCGTCAACGTCGCGACGGACCTGTTGAGGCGCACGTAGGTGGAGAGCTCGACGCCAACGCACCCGATAGGATGGGCGATGATGGCGTTCACGAAGTAGGTGGCGTTCGTTACGAGCTCGACGACCCACCCCGAATCGGGACGCTGCGCGATGACTTACTGAAGCACGTCGGTCGTGCGCACGACGTCGAGGAATAGTTCGAACGAACGGCTATCGGTAACGAGGGCGGGGTTTTCGAGGAGGCGGCCGCAGCAGTTACACGAAGAATGAAAATATCGGTAACGGCTCGACACTTTGTGGCGCAATACGAAACCGTAGCTCACGTTAATTTTAAATGAATTCTTTTGCTCTCGAAACATCGCCCTCAGACGCGGTTCGCGCACCCGCGTACTCGTACAGGCGGTCATGCGATAGTTGTAGCGGGACTGCACGGCACCGCGCGCTACCGACGTCTCTATGCTACGTCGATGTTCGTCCACGACGCGTTGTAGAGCGTCGTCGTCGTCGACTGCCAGTGGTTCATTACTACTACTACCAGGCGACGGTGGCGTCTGACGACGGCGGCACCGTTCTTTCAGGTGTCGTAGCATAGCGGCGCGCGTAGTGTACGTCGCGCCGCATTTCGGGCACTCTCGTCGTTTTACGCATAGCGCGTCGTCGCCGCATCGTTTCGAACTCTTCGCGTGTCGCTCTAACGTCGACTGCGAAATAACCCCCGCATTTCGGACATTGCCACCTATTAGGCGGCGGCATTCTGTGCTGCTGCTTTTTCGAGCACCGCTACTTATTATAACAGGGGTGGTGGGGTGGTGGGGTTGGTGGCGCCCTAGCGGGGAAATGTTGTGCTACTTTTTGTAGCTGTGGTGGTGATGTGCGCCCTGGCGGGAAATGTTTTGGGTAACTTGTGCTATGAGCACCGTGGAGGCGTGTGTTTTGCGTAACTCGGAAACAGAAAGTACATTTTCAACGTTTTATTAAGCGTACTACAACATTCAAAACAACGGCTTTTCGTCCTATAGCAAAGCAGCATAAGCAAATGTTCAAATCTTAAAACAAAATCAGATTCTATTGTTCGTGACCGCTCCTGCGCTGGACGTACGTATGCACGGCCGACTCCTGCAGAATGCGGTTGATGTAGTCGCGCCAGTCCGTACCTAGTAACCAGTCCGACACGAACTGGACCAGATACAATTCCCTCGCACGACCTCGCTGACCGGTTCTCGCCGCCTTATCGTGCAGTAGTAGCACGAGACGCGTGAAGCTCGGTATCAGCGAACGACGCAGAAACACTTCCAACACGGCGTTGAAGTGACGCGTTACGATCCCCCCCACGTCGTCGTAGCGCTGTGCGTACACGCGGGTCGGACGACCCGCACGATAGCCAGCCATATGAACGTATGGACAGCCCTCATTCGGCTCGCATACGCCGCAATTATCGCGGGCCCTGTCCAGTACCAGCCCGCCGAGGCACTCGGCGAGGATGGTCATTGCGTGCCGCTCATAGCGACAGGCCAACTGGCCCCGGCCCGGCACGACGCGTTCTCGTTGTATCACTTCCGTCGGTGGGCTCCAACACGGAGCGCACGTCGGCCCCATCGAGAAAAGGCTTTCGTACGTCGGTGGCGGTGCTCGAGTCGCTTCGAGGTATCGGCGCGCAGCTGTATCGGATACACCAAGCGCCTCCTCTACGATGGCGTCCAACACGCTTGCGTCACGCAAGCCACTTCTGCCCTACAGCACAAAGCATGTCCTAGTCTTTACGTTCAGCGACCACCGTCAGCAAAGCGTCTACGAACTCGCGCATACATTCACGCCTGGTGCGCCGCCGCACTTCCTACAACACATTATTATGATTAGTCAGCATGATCGTTTTTTCGACCTTCCGCCTCCCCCACCGCTGTACGGTCCAGCAGTGTTCTTACGAACGCGGCAACCTCCTCGTACCTCGCACGTATCCTTTCGTTGGTAGCTAACATATCCAGCAGTACGCGGCGCACCTCCTACAGCATATAAACACAATTGTTAGTTACGGAATGCTACTAAATATGTTCGCTTCGTAGGCTAGCCAAAACGCCCTTATGTAATTTTCGGCCGTCTCGCATAGTAGTCGCGCGGCCTCCTCCTCACTTGTACGCCTCCGCGTCAACAAATCTACCAGTATCGGGCACTCTTCCTTCTACACAAACAACAACAACAACAACACATTAGTCGTCGTATCTCTTCAGTGTGCGCACGGTATACAACGGCTCCTCGTTCCAAGTCGTCTTACGCACGCTAACTCCACTTCCGTACCGGTTAATTCCAGCACGGTATCGCGTAACGGCTCCTCGCTCAGCTCCACCAAGTAGTCGGCCCGGTACTCGACGAGATTAGCCATGTGCGTGTCAAATAGCGTAATCCAAATATCGTCTTCCTCGTCCTCGCCATCCCTCACCATCACACGCAACGCGAAGAAATTCTTCCCCACACCCTGCTCACCGTGCGTTCGACATATGACAGGCCCGTGCTTTTCTGATACATCTTTCGCCGACACCGGGATCATCCCAAATACGTACACTTCTCTTTGTACGATACAGCGTCGATCATAACAGGCGTCTTAATTTTATACACGCCATTTTCGGCACACTGTAGATCTCTCAGACTCACCATTGTAGCCCGTGTCGATGCCTCGCCGCCGCATTCTCTGTCGAGCGACGCGCTCCGCGATACGACCGGCTGGTCCGCTGCCGCCTCGACGCTCCCCAAATCCTCTTCAACGCCTCGCTTACGCCCCGCTACCAGCGGCGCCGCGATGACCACCACGGGTCTCTTAGGAGATGCCCCCGTTGTTGTCGCTGATCCTGCTGCTGCTGCTGCCTCCGGCCGCCTTCGAAGAACCCTGTTTGCGCATCGCCTTCGGCTTTTTCGGTGTTGTCTCTTTATTGTCGGCCATTATCGCGGTGGGAGAACGTCTGCTGCTGAAACAATACGTTAGACCATTGGCGTTATACAACATAGCATTTTTCTCAACCGTGTTATACAGTTACAACATAAGGCGCATAGGCACTTAACACATACGCCGCATAACTGCCTAGTCTAGGTTCTCTTACAAAATAACGCGCATGCGTACTTAACGCATACGACGCATAACTGCCTAGTCTAGCGAGGAATTTGCTTTAGGAAAAAACGGTCAGTCAGTACATTCATCGTCAAATGTGGCCTTTCATCGAATTTCTCTAATATTACTACACCACACGATTCCTGAGCCCTAACTAATCATATACAATGCTTACTTTCATGCTTTTAGCTTTTCGTTTATTGTTTTTGAAATGGCATTGTTCTCTGTTCACATTCCGATCACGATAAACCGCCGCCTACTCAGTGTCACGCGCCGCCGTCGCCACTTTTTTGACGGCGCGCACAGTCCACCGTTTGCTCATTTCATGCGCAATTATGGAGTCGAAGCCTCGTGCAATACAGCGGTAAGTCTGCTTTTACGCATACATGCATGTATTGTATTTTATTGTATTTTATTATGTATTGTTATTATTGTATTGTATTATGTATTTTTATATTTATTTTTATATATTTTTATTATGTATTGTTCATACATATGTATTGTGGTTTATTTCACAGGGTCCAACTGCCTACAAGAACGACCGCCCCGTCGGAATCGTTCAGCGATGATCAAACACCAGTATGCGCGGTCGCTCGTGCAATACAGCGGTAAGCTTGTAAAATACAATACATGCATGTATTGTATTCTATTATGTATTGTTATGATTGTATTTTATTATGTATTGTTATGATTGTATTGTATTTTATTATGTATTGTATTTTATTATGTATTTTATTATGTATTTTATTATATATTGTATTTTATTCATACTTATGTATTGTGGTTTATTTCACAGGGTCCAACTGCCTACAAGAACGACCGCCCCGTCAGAACCGTTCAGCGATGATCTAACACCGGTATGCTCGATCGCTCCCACATTGCAGAGTCCTCGCCCTATTGCGTCGCCACCACCACCAACTATCAGCCACGACCCTGACGATTTTGAGGACGACACCAGCCTCGTGTCTTCATACTTACGACGCGGCAGGGATGGATTGTGGTATACGCCAATCCCACGGGACGAACTGTATCAGTGACGCGGTTTTCACGCGCCGCCAATTGTCGCTGGACGCGCCAGTATGTTGGAACGTCACCGTGATGCTGCCAATTGCCGCTGGACGCGCCTCCAGTATCTTGGAACGTCACAGTGATGCTTAAGCAAGCATGAAACATTTCTATAATAAAATACTATTCTACTACTACTACTCACGTCGATTCCACTCGTCTGTATCCACTGCATAAACATCCTATACGGGGGCCGATGAATATTTATGCATTGGTTTCGTTTTGATCGCACCATTATATTTTAAACGCACAACGCATTCCGTCTCACCGTTAGCCACAGAAAATGTATGCATTGGTTTCGTTTTGTTCACACTGCTAAATGTTAAACGCACAGCGCCTAATAGCCAGCTAGGCGGCAGCGCTAGGGTCATAGTCCACTCCAGCCGGTCGCTTAGCAACACTGCTGCTGCTGTTAACATAGGGTACGGCGGGGCAGGGCTGACGAGGGGCTAGTCTGCACACAGTGGTTTTATCGCGGTTATATAACCGCACAATAAACGCATTATTGCTTACGTAAGCACACGCTAGGTACGACGTTGATCGCTAGGGATAATACTAAAATAATCACTGCGCTCACCGCTAGGTGGCACCTCAAATGTACTTAGAGGGGGTAATCCATCACGTTTTTTATAAGTAGGTTCCCGAAAACGTTTAGTATCACAAAAGCCTTTGATCTTTTTTATAAGTAGGTTCCCGAAAACGTTTAGGGGTCATAAAAACTTTTTTATTAGTAAAGTTTTGCCCAAATTTCACCAAAGGTGACGTGCACGGGCCTCCAAAATGCCTCTATACTACTTGCGTACATTGGTGTACTGGTAGAATGATGTGCGTGTATAGGTGGCAGTGCGGCAAAGGA
>OZ023211.1:52146727-52159227 GCA_963995525.1 Escarpia spicata | reverse complement strand
CGTTGGTGGTATATCTCACCACCAAAAAAAACGAATCCACCCATGGCAAAACCTCCAAGACGGCCGACATTATACAGGGTCTAATATTCAAATGGATCTAATTTTGGAACTAAACAATATAAAAACACATTTCAGGTGTCATTTCCAACAAACTTTAGGATGTCCATTCGGTTGGTGACACATGTGAGGTCGTTAGAGGTCAAGGTCATGCGGTAAGGACAAGGTCAACCCCAACATTTACCAAAATTTGACCCCGAATTTGGCCAAAATGGTGTATATCCCGAGAATCAGGATCACGCTGGAGGACATCCGGAAAATGGGGTAACATACAATCATATTCCAAAAAGGACCCCCAATGCAGGTCTCGCGAATATCAAGTACACCAATGTCCGTACGTTTCCTCAGGACAGCCAGAACGCCAAGCTGAACATCATGTGGCAAGTATCGGTGCACGTGTCTCAACCTCGATCTTTGTGGTCCTCTGTAATCAAACATACCGGAGTGTCTAACCCAGGGAAGCAAGCAGTTGTTCCTACCCATGATCGATCTGACACCAAGTAACCCCACTTGTGTCCGTTTAATCCTGGGGTACCTGTGTGACACAGCTGTGCAGCTGGGTGTGACTCCCATCATCACCTTCGATCAACGGTTATATTGGCTCGCGCTCATGGTCATTGAGGATCAACCTATGTCGAGTCGTCTGCGGCGTATTGTACTGCTTCTCGGAGGGTTTCACACTGAGATGAGCCTACTTGGTGCGATCGGGTCCATCATGGCTGGGTCTGACCTGAAAGAGGTGCTAGCGCGGTCTATGCTGAGGGATCTGTCGACCAGGCGCCGAGTGGAAAAGCAGTCGCCTTCCTCATTGACAGCGCTCTCAACATCATATCTACATCTGCAGATCTCCAACTTCCCATGCCGGTTCTTGCAGGTAATTTTCATTTTCCGAGGAAACTAGTATTAATTAACACATAATTCCACTTATAAATAAATGACCTAACACTCTGCAATATAAATATATAAAGAACCGTATGTAAGTACATGCTAACATTTGTTAATATTCATGTTCAAATGTCTTTATTCCTCATTATATATCCAGTTGACATGCCAGAAGTTATAATATGGACATATATGTGATGTTCAGACCTCACCTCGGAGCAAGGCATGTCTGAGATTAGTAGGACCTATCCGCAATCGAGCTCCTCCGACCCGCCTAGGACCGCCCCTCAGGCACACGCAGGTCAGTTGGTTGTGTATGAACTGCACAAACTAGATGTCTACAATCATATTATATGCGTACAAACTCTGACATTTTTATGCAACTAATTGTATTTCCTATCAGCATTTATGGATAATATATATTATAACTTTCTGTTTTTTCAGTTGATTTAAACGCGATTGCTCTTCTCGCTCGTATCTCTCAAAGAATTAACTAAAGACTTTAGTCTCAGCTGTCCATGTCAAAACTGCTTCCGTGGAACGAATCGAGATGGATCCTCAGCGTACATACCAGCGTCTTCTTGTTATGGGTATCGGCAATATCCCTATGCCTCACCTCTTCAAATATGAGTTGTGCTCTTTCCGCCCATCTCTCCTCGACAATGACATGCGCATGCGGACTGGGGACAAAGCGGAACTCATAAACCATCTCCTGAAATTTGTCCCTGCATGCATCGTCTCAGCCACGCTCGACAAAGACATGTAGTTTATTGTTGATATCTGGCATGTACGCAGCAGCTATTGCCGTGCGTTGATTGTATTTGAAGTGTGTCACGGCCCCAGCACTAAGGACGATGCCCATCGTCGTAGGATAGGGAACGAAGTTGGTGCTTCAGTCTCAGTTTCCGCAGAAATGTGTTTAACCATGAGCAAATAAGCTTTCCTTGCCAATACACCAAACAAGCAGGCCCTCATTAACCTCCTTGCAGAGGATATGGTCAAAGCAGACATCACAGTTCAGCGCGCAGAAGGGGATGCTGACTACAAAATATGTATGTTGGCATGCCTTTCTGCGAAGAAAAAGCCAACAGCTGTTGTCGCAGAAGATTCTGAGGTATTTCAGCTAATGATACATCATGCTGATGCCACAGATAAGAGTGATAACCTGTACATGGTGATATCGAAACAGACGGTGTGCATCACTGCATTGAAGAATAATCTGGATCCAGCCCTCTCAGAAGCTCTGCTCTTTCTGCATGCTCTCAGTAGGCGTGATACCACGCCAAGGTCATATGGAATTGGCAAAGTGACCGTTCTCACGAATTACGCAGCACTGAAAACGTCCACCTTGCTCGAAAGAGGACATCGAAAAGACAGCAGAGGAGGCCCTTGTGGTGATATACGGGTGCACCACATCACCAAGCCTCAACTCCGCACAGGTGACGAAGTTCCTGCTGAAGGTTGCTACTTCTACACAGTACGTGTCTCTATAGAAGCTTCCGCCAACGAATGATGCAGCCGCCTTCCATACTCATCGGACTTATTATCAGGTGCAGGGATGACGTGGCAACGATATCTTCCCCTGAGGTTTGGAGTTGGATAGCATTTTCCGGTGGTCTCGTGCCTATCAGAATGTCTCAGCCTGCGGCACCAGAGCGACTCTTCATAATTCGATCCAATTGCCGTGGTCACTGCGATAAGAAAACGTGCACCTGCACCTGTAAGAATGTACTGCAGTGTGACCAGTGCACGGGCATCACATGCATGAATGTGACACAGTTGGAGAGCCAGGATGATGACTGGGATGTTGATCAGGATCATACAGGATTGTAAATAGACAATATGCATATATTGGCATTGAAAAGTGACTTTGAACTATAATCACCTGTAAAATGTGGTTTAAATGATTAGGCATTGTAAAGTCAGCTTATTTCCAACTTATTACATCAAATGTTGCTTTGATCTTGACCTTATCGTATGACCTTGGCATCTATCAACCTCAAACGTGTCACCAAACGAATGGACATCCTAAAGTTAGTTGGAAATGACATCACAAATGTGTTTTTGGGTTGCTTAGTTCCCAAATTAGGTGCATTTGGATATTAGATCCTGCATAATGTCGGCCATCTTGGATTTGAGCCAAAAAAAGAGGTTTCCTATGGGAGGATTCGGGTGGGGTTTTTTTGGTGGCGATATATATCACCGAACGAACCCATTTCAGGTGAGAAAACTTTGTTAACATTTTGGTCCAACCTAAATCGCTAGTAACAATACTAGCAATAATAATAATAATTGTATTAACACACCTGTAAATCCTTGTGATTAAGCTCAACAATAACTGTTCTGATAATACATTTACATGAATTTACATTAGCTGTAGCAAACATGTGGCTAGCGCTACATCTCATCGGCACACACACACATACACACACACACACACACACACACACACACACACACACACACACACACACACACACACACAAATATATATATATATATATACATATATATATATATATATATATTTATATATATATATATATATATATTACTGATATATGCAGTAAAGAGCTTTTTTATAACAGTGGAACAAAAATGAAATTTTTGCCATAACATTTTACGTTTGGTATAAGGAAGTCTCACGTTGGCTTGAATGTCAGCCTCATCCGATATGTCGTTGCAAGTGACATGCCCAATGTATTTACAATATATCCTTCTTCTTCCTTTTAAAGGGCTGGGCTCTTGCGAGCGTAATTAGCCCTGAGATGCATGTACAGTTGCGTTATGGTGTAGCGGCCTGTGCACCAAATATTTAAAATCATATTAAAACTTTGGTAGATTAAACTAGTCTAAAATGCACTTTGGCATGTTCCTCAAGGTGTTGCTGGCGGTGGCTGCAGGTTGTGTAAGTTGAGTCTTTTAAAGCAGTGTTTAAGTGAGGATGCTGATGTGGTGGAGGCTGGAAGATGTTTCCAGTCTGCTACCATCCGGGGGAGAAAGAATGATAAAGAACTGGGTGGTGGACATGTTCCTGATACAATCGTTGAGTGCCTCTTGTTCTTGGGTCAGAATGTTGGTAGTAATTTGAGCGAATAATATCTACTAATCCGTTATTAATTCTAAAGAACATTTCTAGTCTATTGCACCCTCTCGGCCCTGCGTACATTTCATCGCTCGTGACATCCTACACGCCGACCAGATCACTTAGATCGGCCGAACAAGGTCTGCTGACTGTTCCGAGGTATCACCTTGAACATTATGGCCGTCGTTCCTTCTCGGTGGCTGGCCCGATCCTGTGGAATGCCCTGCCTCATGCAGTCAGGCATGCAAACTGCGTTGCCACTTTCAAATCACTCTTAAATACACACTTATTTCGACAGGCCTTCCAAGAACTTTGCAGTCCGCATCAGTGATTTTATAAATGCTTTATAATAATAATTGTGATATCTTCGTTGTTGGAGTGTGGGCCATTTGAGTTGTAGCAGCATGGATGTGACACTGCCAGGTGTCCTATCTGTGTAATTATTAAAAACATATCTAGCTGCTTGACGTTGTACGCTTTCTAATGTCTGAATAGCTTTCTACTTATGTGGGTCCCAAAAGGATGATGCATATTCAAAAATGGTTCGCACCATTGTGGTGTAAGTTGCAGACTTTACCTGAGGAGTACATTGTCGAAAATTTCTCCTGAAGAAGCTTATTGTTCTGTAGTTAGTTAGAATAACCTTCTTGGATTTGTTAGGTAAGATTCGAATGACTGTACATTTGCTGGGGTTAAACTGCATCTGTCAGGTGTTTCCCATTCTTCTAGGGCATTGAGATCTTGTTGAAGCAAATGTCTTTTATGCTGTGAATTTCTGTATAGAGGAGGTTGTCATCAGCATATAACCGGGGTGTTGAGTTTTGTATTGCAGTAGGGAGATCACTGATATAGGCAAGAAAGAGCAGTGGTCCCAAGACTGTGCCCTGAGGCACTCCTGAGAGCAGGTGATGAATGTGTTCCTTCCAAGACAACTTGCTGGCTTCTATTGGTGAGGAACGATTCGATCCAGATAAGGGTATTAAGTCTCACTCCATAGTAGTGTAGTTTGTGAAGTAGGCGTCTGTGTGGCACATTGTCAAAGGTCTTAGAAACGTTAAGTAGGATAACATCGGTCTGTTGATTCTTGGCTATGTCGTGGGTGGTGATGAGGAGTTGAGTTTCACAAGATCGATGTTTACGAAATCCATGTTGTGCTTCAGATAAAACATGATGTTGGTCAACATGTTTCATTACACTGCTGTGAATGATATGTTCCAGTACTTTGCATGTAATGGACGTGAGTTTTCCGGTTGGTTCCTGTCCCCTTTCTTTCTTTCCAGTCACAAGGCACTTCTCCGAGATCTAGAGAAAGCTGCAATATCTTTGTCATCATTGGGGTTAGTTCTGTCGCTGCTGTCTTCAGAATGTAGGCTGGAATGGAATCCGGGCCTGTGGCTTTATCTGTACGCAGGTTTTGGAGGAGTTTGCGTACACCTGCTTCGCTAACTGTGATGTTGACCATGGTAGGAAAGGGGCTGTCGCCTTTGTCAGGGAGGTTGTTTATGTATTGTTTTGTAAACACTGATTTAAACTGGTTGTTTAAGATCTCTGCTTTGCCGAGGCTGTCGCTTTTAATGAATCCATCTTGATTCTTTAAGGGATATACTCCTGTTGATTCCTGATGCCTGCCTTTGACGAGTGACCAGAATTTCTTTGATTTGGATTTGAAGTCTTGGCTGATGATGTCTTCCATGTATTGTTTACTGGCTTGCTTAATGGCATATTTTGTTTCAGCTTGGAGTCTTCTATAACGATCCTTGTCTTTCTTCTTTCCAGATTGTTTTGCTTTGGCATGTGCTCGTTGTTTTCTTCGTATTTCTCTGCGGATTGCCGTGTTGATCCTAGGGTTGCTGTGCCTGCGTACTGTTGTTTTTGATGGGACATGGGTATCTATCACTTGCTGGAGTTTCTGCTTGAAGTCAATCCATACCTGTTCTGTGGATGAGGAGAAATCTGAATCAAAGGTATGTGCATACCATTCAAGATCCTGCTTTGTGGCTGCTGTATTAGCTTTCTTCCACAAGTAAATATTTCGGAGTAGAGGCTTTGCTCTGTGTGGGGTAAGTGAGGTGTCGTAGAGAATGATGTCATGGTCACTGCTGCCAAGTGAAGGCAGAGGTTTGCAGCGTATTTTGAAGCCTGGATGTGTGGTGAGTATTAGGTCGAGGGTTTTATCTTTCCTGATGGGGAAGTCTACTTGTTGTTCCAATTCGTTTTCTACAATTAATTCAAGGATGGTCTGGTTTACCTTAGCCGAATATTTATTTCCCTTGATGCTTAAGGTGGGCCAATCAAGGTCAGGGGTATTAAAGTCACCGCCTATTATCAGAACATTCTGTTTTGATTTCTTCTTTAAAAGTGTGAATTCTTCTTTGGTTGAGTTGATATATAGATCATCAGTTCTATTGGGACGCTGGGAGTATGCAGCAACTGTGATCTTCTTTTGTTTAGGAAGTTTGATTGTGCCACTGATTAGCGCGATGTCTTGAGATATAGTTATTTCACCCATGTTGAGCTCTTGCTTTACTGCAATAAGTACTCCTCCGTGAGAGTCTGTAGGTCTGTCGCATCTGTGCACATCGTATCCTAGGTAATTTGGAAACATCTCAGCTGAGTTCACTTGATCATTCAACCAGGTTTCTGTTCCCAAGATGATATGTGGTTCAGTGACATTTCGAAAGTTTATGTTTAAGATGCGGAAATTTCTTCTTTCTTTATTCTAATTAGTTTTTCTGTTTTAGGTGAAGAGGTCATTTCTATTTCGGAATCACGTGGTGTGCTGTTAGTGGATGACTGAGTAGTGGACAGTTCGATGTCTGTTGTAGATGACTGACTTGGGGATGATATGTCTGAGATGTAAGTGTTATGACATGTAAACAGGGTTTGCTGAGAGGGAAGTGCTAACTGTGTCGGCAGGAGTGATGTAGAGGTTTGATGAGGTGTTGATGCTGTGACATTTTGGGCAGGTCCAAGGGTCATCACAGTCACCAAGTCGGATGTATGATGATGTTGACATGTTAACACAGATTTTATGACTCCACTGATCACAGCTGTCAGATGCTAAGGCCTTTTGGTTTGAGTTGCTAGCTTTGAAACATATTCCGCATGGGAATCTTGGTTGACGAGGGCCAGGATTGGGCTCAATGCCACACAACAATAGGGTTAGTCTATGGGAATTCCTCTCTGATTTAAGTAGTGTGTATTTTGCCAGATTGTACATATAATGAAACCATAACATCACATGTACAGCAGTGGGGAAGTTGATTTCATGAGTGGTAATTTCAAACAAAGGAGGTTGTGAGTCTAAATCACAGTTGTAAAAGGTTTGTGAAGAAGAAAAGAAGTCAGTACACACGTGTTCCTGGGTGACATACAGCACAGAAAGGCTCATAAGAACCATGCGAAACAACCTGAAAAACGTGAAAGGAGGCTTCCTTCTGGAGGTCGCCATCTTGATTCTTTGTATCGTAAGATAAGTAAGTTCCGCAGATTAGGCGGAGAATTTTTTTCCAGAGCTTCACAACCTGTAGCCAAGGCACTTATTTAACAACTTATATAGCTAGTTTAAATGTTTATCTGTTATAATCACTAAAAAGTCGGTGTCTATGGACTGACTTTTAAAATTTCCAAATGATCACAATAGGCACAGTATCAGGCTACAAACCGCTACCGCTATCCGCGCACGCGCAGTTATGTGGCTTTATTTAAGTTGTTTCCTACTAAAGTAATTTTCCTGGCAAGAATTGAGTTTCTAGAATCGAAGTACATGATCAGGGATTTACCAGCATCATATTGAACATCGTGCTCACACCCATAAGAGTGACATATATGCCAAATAAAGCTTGTAGTCCCTTGGCGGAAGGAGCGAATACATGTAGGTCATCAGCGTATATTAGGTGATTAGCAACCATAGTACCCAGATTACAACCAATGTGTTGTTTGTATAGTTGTACACTCAAATTGTCCATGTAAAAGTTACAAAATAAAGAGGATAACTTTCCACCTTGCTTAACACCGTTGTCCACTGAGAAGAAATCCCAGTAGGCAGAACCCCATCGGATACATACAAATTGGTTATAGAACTCATTGCTGAGTATTCTTAGAATATATTTCGGTACATCGCGTTGTTCTAATTTCGTTAAGAGCTTATGTCGATTGACTTGATCAAATGCTTTTGAAGCATCCAGAAACGCAACATGCATAGCTGAACCATGTTTACTGTAAAATCTTAGTAATTCCTTAAATGTAAACACACAGCTACGTTCCATGTTTTGGCTTAAATCCAAACTGATGAGGCGTAGTTTGCAAGTACGTTTCCATTCTGTTGAACATCACAGTATCTATTATCTTGGAACATATGTTAGAAAGGAATATTGGCCTGTAATTACCTTTGTCATTTACGTCTATTTTTATCTTTAATAACCCGTACAATAACAGACTCTGAGACTGATTTCGAAACATAATCATGCACCATAATAGAGGTCATAAGGGTAGATAACAGCACCACACCCCCTTTAATTAATTAAGTACGCTTATTTAATTGTAACCAATCAGAACCAGCGACACAAACATTTGTTAATACATTTCGCTGGTTCTAATTAATTAAGGGCATTATTTTAATGATACAATCACGCCTTCAACGTTACATACGCGTACAATTAAAAGCATGCCTTTAATTAATTAATTAAAGACATGCCTTTAAATACTTAAATGTGAGCTTGATATGCTGTCATAATTATTAGTAGTTATTTGCAATAACCCATCCAGTAGTCAACTTAGTAACACTGAACTACGTTTCAATGTCAGCACTGTCACCACGCTTGTACGTATTCGATAAAAAAAAAACAATGTATGTGGATTGTAAGTGTATGGGTGTAACTGTAAAGCCATTTTGCGGATCCTTGATTGCAATGTGACATTTGCATCGTGGTTATATGCAAACTGTACTGCAATAAATTTACATGGATTTAGTACGTTTTAGCGAACTGCCCAGGCATATGTGTACATGTTTAACGAATGAATAGCAAACACGTCATATCGGATGCCTGCAGGTCACAGTTTCTTTGTATATATATATATATATACAAACAAACTGTATGTGTCTATGTATGTATATATATAATTATTATATATGTAATATACATATATATATATATATATATATACAAGCAAACTGTATGTGCCTATGTCTGTATATATATATATATATATATATATATATATATATATATATATATATATATATACATGTATATATATATATAGTTACTACATGTAAGAGATACAATGTAATGTTTGTGATATAAATTTGTTAAGTAGGTCTTACATTGTCAGTCATACAGCGAGCAACAATCGGGCGTTTTATTGAGTGATTGCAGTTTTAATATTCATGTTATTAATCTATAGTTCTACGTCACTACTGTTACAAATATATCGGTTATCCTTAGTGTGTTTGGAATATTACAAAATAGCACATCATGTATAACTTTTTAGATGTGGGTTGACGACCGTCTCACATGGAACATTTCTGATTACGAGAACATAACGGAAATTCTGACAAGTCATACTATTTGGAAGCCAGACATCACCCTTTACGGCGAGTAAGTTCCGCAGATTAGGCGTAAGACCCATGACAACATACACTTGCTTACAAATAAAAACAAAACCTACTTAAACTCATGCAACTGTTCTTGTATAATATCCCAACTCGGTGGTTCCCTATGTAGGCAAATTCCCAAAGTATTGTTCTTTAAGGTATGATATGATAGGCAAAGTAGGGTAAACACATATATTTAAAACAAGCCGACGGAAAGAGCTACCTTATTCGGTCGGAGAAGTTTGGGGAATGTCATGAATTTCTATAAGCATCGTGTTGTATAATTAGTGCTCTTCGAACAATCACACCACAGCACAACACACCCGACAGCATACAGCGACATACTGGATGAATGGTTCACCAAATGCAGTGTAACCTTCTTATTTGCAGCATCCGTTCAGAGGAGCGTCCGTTGGATCGGTTCCAGCCACACATATCATACAATGGTGAGGTTTCATGGAAGGCGAGCATCATCTATGAAACGTACTGCAAACAGAATGCGTTCTACTTCCCGTTCGACAGACAGAGGTGTCATCTCAAGTTCGGATCGTGGACGTATAACGGCAACCAGGTATAACCACCGTATAACCACCGAATAACCACCGTATAACCACCGTATAACCACCGAATAACCACCGAATAACCACCGTACAACCACCGTATAACTGTATGCAGCCAAAGGAAGGGGAAGGGTACAGAGCGATCCTGAGAGAAGGAGCATAGGCGAGTGGAAAGCAGCGAGAGAAAATAAATCGAAACAGGACACAGGACATCCATTAAAAACCAGGGTTATCCACCAACCCACTCAAGGTAACAATGAAGGACCTCCTAAAACCAAAGTATCTGCAGGAAGCCTAGAAGTTATTGAACATTTCCTGTACTTAGGGAGTCACCTGTCCCAGAAGGCCATCATCGAAGCAGAAATTTAGTACATCCTTCAGTAATTTGCTCCACCGATTATTCGATGACCTCAAGAAAGAGACTAAGGTGATGGTTTACAAAGCCGTTTGTGTTACCACTGTACTCTACGGGAGCGAGGCTTGGGTCACATATCGTTGTCACCGAGGATGAGACCCTGGAGAAATTCCATCAACGATGTCTCAGGAAGATTCTTTGCATTCGGTGGGAAAACAGCCGCACCAACACCAGCGTCCTCACTGATGCGAAGACAACCATCATTAATGCAATGATCATGCAGAATCAGCTCCGCTGGACTGGTCACTGTGTCAGAATGCTAGACTCCCGCCTTCCCCGATATGTTCTGTGTTCCCAGCTGACCCATGGTTCGAGAACCCGTGGTGGCCAGAGAAACGATTCAAAGACACAGCGAAATATTACATGAAGAAAGGCCAGATAAACACCAATACTTGGGAGGACATGGCTGCGGACCGTTTACTTTGGCACCGCAGCATCCACCAGGCAATGGGCCAATTTGAGACCGACCGCCTACTACACGAGGCGGAGAAGCCGCAGAGGAGAAAAGAGAAGGAGATGTCTCAACATCTACACGTCTCCCTTCCACCCGGAACTGTCTGTCCACATTGCAGCAAGATCTGCATTTCAAGAATCGTGGCTCACTTTAGAACTCACAACCGACCTCTGGCGAACGTCATCCTCGTTTCGAAAGACCGCTGATGATATCCATAGGAATCTCTCGCAAAATGCAAGAATCATTAGGTAAAATCGTGACCAGGGACGCGTAAGAGCCATCATTAGAGCATGGGAACGCCGACGATTTAGGACGGGAACTATAGCTTCAGATGATTTTAAAGTAATAGGAAGTTGATTCCAGATTTTGAGTAAAGCTATACAAAGAAAGTGTTATTTTGCTGATTGATGTTTCTTGCTTTTGTTTTCATGATTTTAGCTAGTTGTGATAGTTGTACAATCACATTTTCTGTATAAATGGTATTGTGGTCAGTGTCAATAGGTACTGATGCTGGCACACACACACACACACACACACACACACACACACACACACACACACACACACACACACACACACGCACACACACGTACGCACACATACTTGTCGTAGTCCATGAGCCAGACAAGATTTTATTTTCAAATTGAGGGACTAATTCCCACTCTGATGTTCAGTTACATTGATACCTCTGGTGTTCGAAAATGGGTGGTGGACATTTCAAAAGCGTCGCTTGTTACCTTTCTGGACGTTATCTTTAAACATGGCTGCTATATTTTCAAGCGGGTGTCAAAGTATTCTAAACTGATATCCTACAGCCAAGTCTAGTGATTTGATATTAAAGTTACATTGAAAAAAGTTGTTCATCATAAAATTTCGAGTACGGCAATAATCATATAATATATTTTATTATCATTATTGTTAAAAACATAGTGAAAAATGTCAAGGAAAACGCAAACAAGTTGTCACTGTATTTTTTACTTCAGTTTTTGTAACGTTTTAATAACACAAATGATATCGTGCTTGCTGTAGGTCGACGTCACGAACGCGACGGTGGCCGGCGACGTGTCTCAGTACGTCAGCAACGGCGAGTGGGACTTGCTGGACATGCCGGTCGTCGTCACGCAAGGGTATTACCCCTGCTGCCCGGAACCCTACCCGGACGTCACATTCATCCTAGTGCTGCAACGGCGCGGCACATTCTACGTGATCAACCTCATCCTGCCCGTCTTCTTCATGGCCCTGCTGACGACCAGCAGCTTCTATCTGCCGGCGGAGAGTGGGGAGAAGGCGTCGCTCGCCGTCACAATCTTTCTCTCGCAGATGGTCTACAACGTCGTCGTTGTCCAGTACCTGCCGACACAGTCCGAGAACACGCCACTCATAGGTAGGTTAAGTACACATAGAGGTAAGTTCTTATAAAAAATAAAATATTTTTTATGATCTCAACTGCA
>OZ023211.1:52121727-52144227 GCA_963995525.1 Escarpia spicata | reverse complement strand
ACATGTTAGAAAAACAAAATAACCATAAAACAAACCGTTTTTCGTTTTCACTGCATCAAAACAAAAATCGAAATACGACTGCAGCGCCACTCGTTTTTTCGTTTTTGCACTTCGGCTGCCTTACCGCTTCGGCTAGGCGGCAAAAGTTGGTGGCTTCGGCGGGACAATTCGGTCGCACTGGCGGCATTTTCTAAACAAATTCGCTGAAATTGTATTGTCGCCGAAATTGCATCGTTGCCGAGCGTGACAAGTACTGGCGAATATTGGTCGTTTCGGCGCCGTTGTTTTTTTGAAAAGTTTAAACTACTAAATTAATTATACTCAAATGTCCGCGGTAAACTACTTTATTAATTATTATGTTTATTTTATTTTAATTATTATATTTGAGATTGTACTATTATGTGAAAGTGCTTGAAGATTGGTATTTTAAACTGTTCAGTGAATATATTGTATGGGGTATGGTAATTCATTAAACTGTTTTATTTAAATTAAAATATGGGCGATCTCAGAATGCAACGTTTAATTTGAGTATGTTTTCCAAAATACTAATCTTTGCATTCAAATATGCTTTACGATCATTTAGATTTTCAAGCACTTTCACATAATAGTACAATCTCAAATATAATAATTACAATAAAATAAACATACTAATTAATGTGTATATATATATACTATATATATATATATACTATATACCACTTTCCTCCATATAACTTTGTTCACGTTCTATGCGATTTTAAGATAAAACGGCGTCAAAGATTAATAATATATCCGCGTGCCATATTCAGTAGAAAATACGTGGCCACCGGTAATTTTGAAGAAAAAACCCACAATTTATGAAACACCATATGTCATTCTACAATAGGTCATTCTACAATGCAACTTTAAATTCACAAAAGCTGACTCTAGTGCAAGATGTAATCATACCTCATTACTATTTGGATAGTATTTTTTATAAACAATCATGTACAATGTCGCAAGTAATAGGTTACCCGTAAGTTTTAGCCTTTTCTGTATAAATATCAGCTTCGTTTAAAAAAAATGACGCCACTAGCTAACTATCTATAATCCAGATGTGTGTGTGTGTGTGTGTGTGTGTGTGTGTGTGTGTGAGTGTGTGTGTGTGTGTGTGTGTGTGTGTGTGTGTGTGGGTGTGTGTGTGTGTGTGTGTGTGTGTGTGTGTGTGTGTGTGTGTGTGTGTGTGTGTGTGTGTGTGTGTGTGTGTGTGTGTGTGTGTGTGTGTGTGTGTGTGTGTGTGTGTGTGTGTGTGTGTGTGTGTGTGTGTGTGTGTGTGTGTGTGTGTGTGTGTGTGTGTGTGTGTGTGTGTGTGTGTGTGTGTGTGTGTGTGTGTGTTCCTTGTATAACTTCCACACCATCAAAAGTTAGATGAAGTGGTTTGGTACATGTTCGTTTTATTTCTGTATCATTCCATCTTGTTGTAACCCAACCAGCTGGGTGACCATGTACTATTCCATCCGAGCAGTCAAATAAGTTATGAAATCAATTATGTTGTAACATTTTACAATGTACTGTACACACAAATAAAAAGCACTTACACGCGCGTACACACGTACACATGCACGTAACAAACATAATGAATGTTTATTTTTCGAAAACAAAAACATATTTGTAAACAATATTATGTTTATTATTTAATAGTTGAAACCTTTCATAAAACAACGGCGCCGAAACGACCAATATTCGCCCGTACTTGTCGCGTCGGCAACGATACCACTTCGGCGACAATTCACTTTTAGCGAATTTGTTTTCAAAATGCCACTAGTGCGACCGAATTGTCCCGCCGAAGCCACCAACTTTTGCCGCCTAGCTGAAGCGGAAAGGCACCCGAAGCTTCCTAAGTGCAAAAACGAAACATGAGTGGCGCTGTAGTCGTATTTCGTTTTTCGTTCTGATGCAGTGAAAACGAAAAACGGTTTGTTTTATCGTTAGTTTGTTTTTCGAAAATGTATTAGAAATACCGCGAATAGTCGATTGTATTCGTTTTTCGTACTTCAAATATAAAAATGAAAAACGATTATTGTTTGCTTTTTCGTTTTTCTTTCGCCAATTTTAAAGCGTAAAAGGAAAAGACGGTATATACACGGACCCTCGTCCGTCTATGTACATAGTTGAAAACATATTTGTGTAGTAGAAACATGCAGACTTTATATCTCGCCCGTCTATGTACATACCTGAATACATACGTGTGTAGAATCATGTAGACTTTGTATCTCGCTTGTCTTTGTACATACATGAATACATTCATGTGTAAAACCATGTATACGTGTGAAACTTTGTGTGTTGAAAGTGTACAGATGGTGGCTGTCTGTGCAAATATAATCTACGTCGTTTTTTTAAATACAAAATCGGGGTGCACGATGGCTTTAGCTGATAGGTAGTCCGTCGGACTAGCTTACTCATAATCAACTAGTCGACCCTGATATTGTTTTATTAGTCTTTAAAAATAAATGTGCCAGGTATCATCAATCATATTGCATGTTGTATCAGGTATGTGACAGTTATGGCACGTAGTAAAGATGGTTTTTATTTCACAAAGAAAACAAACCGTTTCTCATTTCAATTAAATGTTCAACTAAGAAGAAGAAATAACTAGTTTAATCAGGGGCAGCAAACAGCAGTGGTGGACAAGACGATGCCAGTAGAATTCGAAGCCTGATGGCGACTAAGGACAGACATTGTCGGACTAAGTTGCATCATTTGGCCTATACTTTTCATTAGCGGTTCCTTTTCCGAAGCCAACTAAACAATCAGTAACATTGCTGGCGCTTGGTAACTTGCTAAAATAATCACCCTATGCGGGAATAACGCAACTACGATCACGATGGGATAGCACATAACGATGTCTGTAACCTGCGCAAGTATCGTGTTTGTCCATGCATGTCGCTCATCACTCATGGTCACTAGGCGGCACTATCTATCCAATGCTAACCGGTTGTAAACAGCCGCCATTTACATTCACCGCGTTCAGCAAGTTTCCCATTCGACGGTCGTACGGAATAGTTAGCTGCGTGTCATAAAATGCTACCTTATTGTCTTATTTTGTTTTATCCGTTAAACAACACCCAACTACCATATGCACAGCGTAAATTAATTCACATAATCACAGCTAGTCCGATGGGACTGCTCCACTAAACTAGTCCGATCACTGAAACTACTCGACAAAAATGAAAAAACACTGACAGCAGCAGACAAACGACATAGAAGTACTGACTAGTATTGCTTCAAGGCCCAAATAGGATGATGCAATCCAGACATTATCTGATGCAATCTGATGCAATACCGTAAAATGCTTAAAAATCGTGCCTGGTCTTAAACTTTTGCAAATGACTGTATATATACATGATTGTGTCATGATTTGATATTGAGAATTTAACATAGGTAGCTATCGACAGTGGAAGACTAAAACAGATGTTATCCTGTATATATATATATATATATGTCATGATTTGGTATTGACAATTTAAAACGGGTAGCTATAGACAGCGGAAGGAACGGTGGTATTGGAATGTCGCTTTAATGAGGATTTATATACATGTTGAATGATTGTATTACATCATTTGTATATAATGTGACTCAAATACATGACATATTTGCACAAATATTAAGATAATTAAGTAAGAGAATATATATTATAATATATAAAATTGTATTAAAAGATAAATTATAATAAATAAATTAAAATATATTATATAATAGAAATAAATTAATTGATTAAATACATGTTCATAAAAAAGTGTCATACAGCACAGTTCCTCAGTCGAAGTACGCCTGCTTAAATGGACACGTTTTAAGGCAAGTTTTGAATTCATAACGTTTATTGGCAGAGCGTTCCAGAACGTAGGTCCAGACACGGAGAAAGCTCGTCTGCCGTAGCCCTCAAAGTTGTAGCGCGGGACTACAAGCAGATGTAGAGCGGCAGATCGGAAGTTACGGGTGGGCGTATACGGTATTATAATATCTTGGATATACGCTGGAGCAAGACCATGTAAAGCCGTGAAAACAAGGACCAGCAGTTTCTACTGGATACGCCAGCGAACTGTACCATCTGCAACTTATTCATAAGTGCCTCGGTGATGCCGTACAGAACCGCATTACTGTGGTCCAGCCGCGATGTCACCAGGGCGTGGACTAGTGTCTTACACGCATCAATAGTAAGACAATGTCTTATTTTTTAAATTGCATAGAGGTGGTAGTACGCTGACTTGCACATCCGTGACACGTGTGACGACATTGTTAATCCAGAGTCGATTATAATCCCGATGTTGCGGATGGTCGGTAACGGAACAATGTTGCATCCGCTAACACCCGAAACGTCATGCAGGTGTTTACGATTTGGTGCCGTGATAATAATAGCCTCGGTCATGTTTTCGTTCAGCAGTAGATTGCGGTCTTCCGTCCACTGCTTCGCTTCTTCGATGCATTGCTCGGTGCGGTCAACTGCATCAGCGGCTTCTCCATCCCGCGTTCCACTCAGGTCATCATACAGTTGGGCGTCATCTGCATACAGATGATAGTGCAGCTTGTGCCTTCTGAAGATAGCACCCAATGGCAGAGTGTAGATGGAGAAGAGGATTGGGCCCAGCACAGACTCATGTGGGATGCCAGACTCGAGCAATGTTCTATGTGAGTTGTGACCACTAATGCACACTGACTGAGTCCGGTTCGAAAGGTATGACTCCAGCCATTTCAGTGCGATGCCTTCAATGCCTATGCTGCGCAGCTGGTTGATTAACATCGAGTGGTCAATAATATCAAACGCCGCTCTCAAATCGAGCAGCACTGCTAACACACCTTTCCTTTTGTCAAGGGAAGCAACAGTCATCAGTTATAAGTCACTCCGCTAGATTGGCGTAAAGCGTGACGCCAGGGGTTGCTTCCGACGGTGGGAGACGTCTTCGGACTTCACTGGACAGCTACCCCCCGCCTTAAACTGGGCAGCTCCCAATCAATGAGGTGCTGTCCCGCAACAGTCTGCCTTCCCAATTGGGTACATGTGGATCAGGGAAAACCCGAAAAGCTGACTGAAAACACCGTACAAAAAACAACAAAAAACAGTGCAAAGAGACCCACTCTAAAACTGGGATGTTAGAATGTTCAGACTATACTGACAGGCCTTTCAGAAAATGTCCAAAACATTGATGGTGTCAGGAAGACAGCTATAATAAACGATGAACTAAGGAGACTTCACGTGGACATAGCCACTCTCCAGGAAACACGCCTGGCAGGATCTGGTAAGCTAAGGGAGAAAGACTACACCTTTTTCTGGCAGGGGAAGGTTCCTGGCGAGCCCAGACAGCATGGAGTGGGCTTTGCAGTAAATAATTATTTGCTGAAGGTAGTGGAATCAGGCAACAACGGGTCAGAGCGGTTGCGAACTATTCGTATGCATACCATTGAAGGCCCTGTCACCCTCGTCAGCGTGTACGCTACCACAATGCGTTCCGCACCTGAGGCTAAAGACGGGTTCTATGAAAACCTAGCAGCAATTATTAGAAACATCCTCGGATAAGAACAAGTTATTGGCCTGGGAGACTTCAACGCCAGAGTGGGCGCTGACCATGATTCTTGGTCCTCTTGCCTGGGCCATTTCGGAGTTTGAAAGATCAACGAAAATGGGCAACGGCTCCTTGAATTCTGCGCCTATCATGATCTTTGCGTAACCAACTCCTACTTCCAAACCAAGCCTCAGCACAGGGTCTCGTGGAGACACCTTCGTTCAAAACATTGGCGCCAGTTGGATATGATCATTGTCAGACGCTCACTCCTTACGTTCCAGTTACTCACTCGCTCGTATTACATTGCAGACTACGACTCTGATCACTCCCTGGTATGCTGCAAGATCAGATTGCAAGTGAAGAAACTCCATCGCCAAAACAAGGAAGGAAACCGCGCATCGATATCAGCAAGATGTCACACCCTGAACTAGTTGAGCAGTTTGCCAAGACGTTTGAGGATGCTCTGAGTGCCTCACAGTCCGGAGACTCTGCCACGGAGAAATGGGAACATCTGCGGAACACTATTCACAGCATCGCTTTCGCTACCTTTGGGAGGAAGATCTCGAAGATGAAAGACTGGTTCGGAGCCAAGTCACGTGAGATGACTCCCGTCATTGAAGTCAAACATGTCACCCTGGTAAAATACAAGCGTTCACCAACTGAAAAGACCATCCAGATTCGCTCGGCCGCCAGAAGCAAAGTCCAGCTGACTGCCAGGCGCTGTGCCAACGAGTACTGGCTACAACTCAGCGAAGACATTCAGATTGCAGCATAGACAGGCAACATCAGAGGTATGTATGACGGCATCAAAACAGCCCTTGGTCCCCAGAGCAAGATGGCCCCCTCAAGTCCACCAACGGGGACGTAATCACTGACAGAGGCAGACAGATAGAGATATGGGTTGAGCACTACTCTGAGCCCTACTCCACAGAGAACACTGTCATTCCCTCAGCTCTTGACGCCATCGATTGTCTACCGACTATGGAAGAGCTCGACGCAGAGCCAACATTAGAAGAACTGAGTAAGGCTGTTGACAGCCTGGCCTCCGGCAAGGCACTAGACAATGATGGGTTTCCCTCGGCCTTGATCAAGTGCTGCAAACGTGTGTTACTGCACCCCCTGCATGCAGTTCTTAGCCTGTGTTGGAGAGAAGGAACTGTTCCACAAAATATGAGAGATGCCAAGATTGTCATCTGGACAAAAACAAAGGTGACAGAGGTGACTGTAACAACTACAGGGGCATATCTCTTCTAAGTCTTGTTGGTAAATTTTTTGCACGCGTCATTTCGGCTGCAAAGACAAGCAGAACGCGTCTAACCTGAGTCGCAGTTTGGATTCCGCGCCGAGAGATCTACGATAGACTTGATCTTCTCCCTTCGTCAGCTTCAAGAGAAGAACAGAGAGCAGAACAAACCCCTCTACGTTGCCTTCATTGACCACATCAAATCATTTGATCTCGTCAGCAGAGATGGACTCTTACAGATCATCTCAAAACTAGGCTGTCCTCCAAAACTACAAAGCATGATAGAATCGTTTCATAAGAACATGCAAGGTACAGTTCAGTACGATGGCAACTCATCGGACTCCTTTGACATCCGCAGCGGCGTTAAGCAAGGCTGCGTCCTGGCCCCGACCCTCCTTGGCATTTTCTTTGCCTTGCTTCTGAGACATGGATTCGGGTCGTCCACGGAAAGCGCATATCTTCGCACCAGATCGGACGGTCGGCTATTCAACATAGCACGCCTCAGAGCCAAAACTAAAGTACGAGAAGTACTCGTTGGAGAAATGCTGTTTGCGAACGATGCTGCAGTTGGCGCACACATTCAGCAGCAGCTCCAGAACCTAATTGATCCCTTCTCCCAGGCTTGCAAAGACTTCAGGCTTACCATAAGTCTGAAAATACAAACGAGTTAGGTCAGGATTTTGAGGCACCTCCAATCATCACCATTGACAACTACGGATTGGAAGCTGTTCACCTGTTCACTTATCTGAGGTCTACTGTCAGCGATAGCCTCTCCCTGGACACCAAAATCAACATACGCATAGGGATAGCTGCAACCACTCTTGCCCAACGTGTCTGGGAGAACTCAAAACTCACCGCCAAGGCTAAAACTGCAGTGTACAACGCCGTCAGTACACTGCTGTGTGGCAGTGAGACCTGGGGAACATACGCCAAACACGAGAAGAAGCTCAACACCTTCCATCTACGATATCTGCGGGGAATCTTAGGGATCTCTTGGAGAGGCCAAGTGACCAACCCTGAGGTCCTTTCTCGTGCTGGCCCCCCACCATTTACACGCTGCTCAGACAATGCAGGTTACGCTGGCTTAGTCATGAACGAATGATGCAAGATGGCCGCTTCCCCAAAGATATTCTCTGCAGCAAACTGTCTTCCGGCTGGAGGACTATTGGACGACCCCAGCTGCGCTCTAGGATGTCTGTAAGCGTGACATGAAGGCAATACATATCAACCTTCAGTCCTGGGAGGAGGTGACCGCTGATCGCACCAGGAGGAGAGGTGTTCTACGGAACCATCTCGGGGCATGCGAAGAATAGCTGCGGAGCCTGGCAGAACACAGGAGAGTTCGTTACACAGAGACGACCTACAGATGTGACCCCTGCAGCATCGGTCTCATCAGCCACAGCCGACGCTGGCCAGGACGCAACAACGCCAACTAGGGCGCATCATCCAGGGTCGATTCCTGATCGACGGAGGCCTACTATTGTACACCTGAGTGAATGTTAACTTATATGTATTGTATTGGTTATCTGGTTTATATTGTTAAGGATGTGGGCGAGGATATATGAATCTTGATTAGTGCGACGATACTGATGACGCGCATAGAGAGAGCGGATCATCACTTAGTTTAACAAGATTTAACAAGATTGCCATCCAGAAAATAAATTACTCTGGATGGCAGTTGGACAAGGAAGCCTTTTGGCTTATCGAGAGTCCAATACGTTTTATCTACATGTATCCCGCCTTTTTAAGGTGTGTGTCGATTTTATTTTTAAACATATTCACGCTACTAGCACCAACACAATCAGGAGATAATCTGTTCCATTCATTTACAGTCCTTTGTGAGAATGAGAACTTTCTTATATCTAATCTACACTGCTCCTTTACTAATGTAGCTTCATGTCCTCTGGTCCTTCTATCTTTCTTAACGAGGAAAAAATGTTTCTATCAATATTTTCATAACCATTCAATATTTTAAACACTTCTATGTGATCTCCTCTCAATCTCCTGGTCTCTAGTGTTGTTAAACCACATTCTTTTAGGCGTATTTCATAACTAAGATCCCTCAGATTTGGTATCATTTTAGTCGCTCTCCTCTGTACTCTTTCTAGCATATCTATGTCCTTCTTGCGATATGGCCTCCATGCTTGTATACAATATTCTAAATGAGGCCTCACTATTGTTTTGTACAGCGGTACTATTAATTCTTTTTTCTTATATGCTATATTTCGCCTAATTAATCCAAGGATTTGATTTCCCTTTGACGCTGCAATTCCGCACTGCTCTGAAACCTTCATATCAGCACTAATGGTTAACCCTAAGTCCTTTTCTTTTACAGTAGTACTTAGAACAGTACCCCCCATTGTATATTTTACCTCTTCATTCCCATGACCTGTGTGGAGGCATTTACATTTCCCAAAATTGAACAGCATTTGCCACTTTTCAGACCATTTGATCAACCTATTAAGTTCATCTTGTAAATGCTGTCTGTCTCCATCACTTTTAATCCTTCTAAACACTTTTGTATCATCCGCAAATTTTAACACCTTGCTTGTTATATCATCGTCCAAATCGTTGACATATATTAAGAATAATATAGGTCCTAGTACTGATCCCTGTGGTACCCCACTCAATACCGATTTCCAGTTTGAAGCCTCCCCATCAACTACTACACGTTGTCTTCTGTCATTCAGCCATTTTTCTATCCAGTTTATTATACCATTTCCTATGCCATGGGCCTTTAGCTTAAGGAGTAATCTTTGATGTGGTACTTTGTCGAAAGCTTTTTGAAAATCTAAATAGATGATATCTACTGGTGATCCCTCATCTACCCACCTAGTGATGTCTTCCAAAAAACATAACATATTTGTTAAGCATGACCTCGCTTTTAAAAACCCATGTTGAGATGGGTTTATCAAGTTATGTTTAACAAGAAAATCCACCATGTGATCTTTAATTAGTCTTTCTAATAATTTGCAAATCACTGTTGTTAAACTCACTGGTCTATAGTTCTCTGACTTGTTTCTCGAACCTTTTTTAAATAACGGTATAATGTTTGCCTCTTTCCATTCTAAAGGAACCACTCCCTCTTCTAATGACAAATTGAAAACTGTTGCAAGCGGTGCGCTAATTTGTTCTACAATTTCCAATAGTAGTTTGGGCGGAATCCCGTCCACTCCAGGTGATTTATTATCCTTCATAGCCCTTATTTTCTTAGCTACCATTTCCGAGGTTACAACTAACTGTCCTAAATAGTCTGAATCTGCCCCCTTGAACTTAGCCTCTGGTACTGGCAGTGAACTAATATCTTCCCTGGTAAACACTGAACTAAAATACTCATTCAGGTCTTCTGCCATTAAGAATCCCTCTGATATTGTATTTCCAGCACTATCTTCTAGAGGACCGACCTTATCCTGAACTTTCTGTTTGCTTCGAATATACGCATAAAAACTCTTACTGTCATGTTTTATATTACTAGCTAAATTTTTTTCATAGCTTCTCTTTGAATTTCTAATTTCAGCTGTAGCTTGATTAAGTGCTTCTTTATTAATGTTGTAGTCTTCATCATTTCCAGTACATCTATATGACTTCCACATCATTTGTTTATACTTAATTTTTCTAATGGCTTCTTTCGATAAGTGTTTCTTTTTAGACCGTTTCCCTTGTTTTTTGAAAGGTACAAATTTATCGACTATGCAGTTAATTTCACTATTTAAGATATTCCAGCATTCGGTTGCTGTCTTATTCTTCAGTGTGTTATTCCAGTCTATCTTTGCTAAATATTTCCTCATGTCCTTATACCTTCCTTTGTGGAAATTTCTCCTATACTGCTTTTTACTATTCCTTTCTGATTTTACTTTGATGGTAAAATGTATCTGGTTGTGATCACTACTCCCCAGTGGCTCACATATCTTGACATTGTCAACTAATTCTTTCTGTGAGGACAAAACTAAGTATAACACATTCTCTCCCCTGGTTGGTTCTAGCACATGTTGAGAAAGGAAACTATCTTGTACTAAAACTAAAAACTTGTGGTCCTCACTCCCCATACTCTGTAGAGATTTCCATTGTATATGCCCATGGTTAAAGTCCCCCATAATAATACAGTTCCGTTTGCTTACTTCCCTTATAGCGTTTTGTATTTTTTCATTCTCTTCTATGCTTATGTTTGGACTTCGATAAACTAACCCAACTGTTAACGTTGAGTTTCCTGTAACTATGTTACACCAAACAGCTTCTTCGCAATCTGCTTCTCTTTCTAATTTTATTTCATAAGCCTGGATAGATTCTTTTATATATAAAATAACTCCACCTCCCTTTCTTCCTATTCTATCTTTCCTAAACATTACATATCCTGTTAGTCCCAATTCGGCATCTGATATATCAGTGGTGGCCCACAATTCGGTTATACCTATTATGTGAGGGTCAATATCTTCTACCATAATGTTTAGTTCACTTCTTTTGTTTACTATGCTCCTTGCATTTAAACAATTGCATTTATATCCTGATTCAGAACAGTTTTCCAGGCTGTTCTTTGCCGATTTATTTCTGCTGTCTTTATCTATGCCTCCAGTTTCAGGCTTCTCTGTGAATCCCCCCTGCGAATCTAGTTTAAATAGATGCAGCCTGTCCCACTGTCAACAGATTGCAGCAAGTTCTCTGAGAAAACTGCTGCCCCCTTTCCACTTAGATGTAGGCCATCTCTCATGTACATATCTTCCCTCCCAACAAAGTATCCCCATAAATCTACGAATCCCACCCCCTCTTCTTTACACATCTGCTCAACTAGTGCGTTGATCGCCATCCTCTTGCAGTTTCTATATGTCGGCCCCCTTCCTCCCATTACTGGCAAAATTCCTGAGAGGATAATCTGTTCTACTCTTGTCTTCTTTAACTTCTTCACTAACTGTCTGTACTTCTGAACTATCCCAGTTGTTCCCTCCCTCTCTGCGTTATTTGTCCCTACATGTACTAGTATAGACCCTCCCTTGCCATGCCCCAGTACCTTCTCTACCCTTTCAGTTACATGTTCTATCCTAGCCCCCGGTAGACAAACAACGACGTCCTCCCCCTCGCTTAGAGTCTTATCTGTCTTTCTCATAATCGAATCGCCCATAAACACCCTCTCTTTCCTCATTGCCCCCTCAATCACTGCCTCGGTGTAGCTCTTTCTACGGTTTGCATCTGTCTGGTTGTAATCTTGTTCCCCTGTCTTCTGCTCTCCCGTCACAATCTCGTCCGTTCCATTCTTTCCTGACGCTGTTTCTCTTGTCACCTTTCTTCCTGTCATCGTCCCTCCCGACTTCTCTTCTGTCACATGTACTCTCACTTCCTTTCTTCCCGTCATCTTTCCTCCCATTGCATTTCCTTCTCTCCTCTCCCGTCTCTTTTTCCCTCCTACCTCTTTCTCTACGGTCACTTTCTCTCCTGCCACCTTCACACCTGTCACATTTCCTGCCGTCGATCCTCCACTTTCTTCCCCTCCGATCACCTTCCCTCCTCTCAGTCTCCTTTCCTCGATCTTGTTGTCATTACTCTGCTCCTTCAGTTTCACAGTATTCCCAACTTTATCCCTGTCGTCTCTCTCCATTCCGTCTGTCTCCTTGCTGATTCTCATCTCCATCCCTTTCACAATATCTACCAACCTAGCTACCTCTTTCTCCAGACATTTCACCTTCCAACACCCCACGCACTGAAAGGTGAATCCCTCTTCCTTGGTTTCTGTCCATGACTTCGTACAGCCGGATAAGGCAAAATCTACCCAACTGTGGCAGTCGTCGCACACCAAGTGTCTCTTTGCCTAGTTGTGCGATTGATATGTAGTAACGATAATAGAATGTGGAGTGTAACATTGTTGTTACGGATAATGTTCACAGGTGCCTAGATTGATGAAACGTAGAATACGTTTAGGGTCACTTCACTGTTTAGTGAAGACAAATTGAAAATTTTGCTCTGATACGTACCCGTCGAAGATATATATAGATATACACGCTAGATGGAGACACTGTAGTAATTCTGCGTAGTGTTGATATTAGAAAGGGAAATTAATACTATTGTAAAATATTTAAAAAGATAACTTATTTTAACCAATCAAACTGGTGAACCGTTTTACACATTCTTAGCTATATTGGTATTTCAAGAAACTGGTTCCAAAACATGTGTGTGTGCGTGCTGCGTGCGTGCGTTTGAGCATGCGTGTATGTGTGCTTGTTTGTGCGTATGTATGTGTGTGAGCGAGCGAACATTGTTTATTTAACAAGATTGAATATGATTGTTATTCGGAGCAAAAACGTCAGGCTGAAAATGGATAAGGAACTATTTTATTTATAGAGAGTTGTTTTATTTATACTAATCAAAACATAAACACGAGTTTCTGATGTAAATTGTAATTCACATGATGTATTTATATAAATATAGCATCAATAGTGTATGTAAACAGTTCTCAATGATATGCATGATCGTGGGAGTAATGTCCTATTCAGGCAACAATGCAAGACAGGGACCGATTTCACGAAGGATTTCACGTGTCATTTTTGTTTGTGTCAAATTATACAATATACGTCCAACGTCCCTGTGGGATCCTTCGAACTGACTGCACGAACGTGTCGTGAAACCAACTTCATGGTTCTGTTTCACAGTGACCTTGTGATTTTCTGTAATCGGTAATGAGGTATGGTTCTCCATTCTTCAGTCCGAGCAACTATGGGCTGACGGATACTGGATATTGGTCGGCAGTTGTTGTTACTAGTAGATCCAACCGCGTAGTTCGTTTTAGGCATGTTTAACGAGAGACAGACTAAAGGCAACCTCTAAGTCTACCAAACACGTTCATATACGTGCTTTGGTCTAACTGCTTCTACTGCACGTGCACTTTCGTTATAGGTGCGAAATGACGTCTAGCATTTTCCTGCTGAAACAAACTCCGTCGATGAAGCACGAACTGTACCAGGCTTGATAACATCATCACGGTATGTTTGGGCATTGATATGCTAGTGTGAAAGGAAAGTTTTATTCTGTCCATATACGGACAAGAGGCGCACAATCAGTGTTCATGTGATATTTCTGATAGTAAGTTGTCTAATTGCATGACCTCAAAGAGTAGTGACAAATGTTTTGTAGCGCCGTATCCAGTCCATAGGACTGGTCAAATCGCCTTACACTTTACACCGTGTCAGACCTGCTTAATTGATTGTACACCATCTCGAGTTGTCGTGTGACGATCAGATATTGCCACATACAGATGGTTCCTGCATTCCTAAGTCTTCATCTACCCAACATTTTAAAGAGAAACTTTTTGTAACCATTACGCAATATTCGGTATCGTTCAATTATCAAAATAGTTTAATACGGCGATCTCATTTGGATCACCTTTCTCCAATAAAGTTAAAACTGACATATATTTGCTAAATAAAACATTCTTTCACAATGACACGTTGCATTTCTTCTTACCGTTGTATTATGATAAAATCGCCATATTTGTCGGTTCATTTACATATTCCCATAGAGAGCACTTAACAATCAGTAGATACACCAACATGTTTGGTCTTCTCAATCGTGCGATGTACACGTTTCTTTTAATCTCGTGAGTGAACAATAAAAGTGTGCGTTGACATTCAATGGGCATGCAGAAAAGGCATTTGTTAAACGTGTTTACTTGAGAGTGTACGTGACAGCATCGACACTTATTAAGCTTCTCTGATTGAAATATCGGTGCGTTATCAAATGTCAGGTGTCAGGCAAGACGGCAAACACATCTGTCAAATTTACAGTCTGCTTACTACATGATACAATATTGTGTAATCCAACATCAGCCAATTCCAGCATTGCTTACGCACGAACGTATTGTGCACGTGATGTGTCTTGCGCGACCTCGGAAGAGGCAAACCTCGCATGGATAGTTGAAAATCAACACAAGACGGCTCAGCGAATCACATTATGATTGATTGGTTTGTGCCTACGTGGCTGCACCAGTACATGCTGTGTACATATTGCCGATTATACAAGTTTCACAAGACTCAAATTTGTATACATATGTTTTATGAATGCCCAAGGAGGATATTAGACTAAGTGGTTTTAGCAAGTGTGTGTGACTTTTTTAGTATTTTGACGGACTTACATTTTACTTTTGTGATTGCACCTGTGTGGCATAGACAACCTGGTGATCGGTCATGCGTAACCCAGACAAAGAGAACATTGTTAACTTGCCAGTCATGACCCAGGAATACCTGCATTGGATACGGACCAGCAGACACATTCGTCTCAATCATGCTGCGTGGAGATCTGCCTGTGATGCGGGGGTGGCACTCCATCGACCTACCCATCGTGGTTGCCGGGGGGCACCCACAAACAACGACCCAAACTTTACCAGCCAAACCTACTGACACCAAGCATGGGACATTTACCAGACAGGACATTAAGACTATCATTCCTATTCCATTAGACAAGATTCATCCGGTTACCAGGATTGCTGTATCCGCCATGTCGCCTTCCAGTAACACGGGCGCGGTCAGGCGTGTCGCGGTACCGATCACATTGGGCATTGTTAACGCTCGTTCAATTCGCAACAAGACCGATGTATTCACGGATTACGTGGCCGAGGTGAATATGGATCGTGTAGCCATCACAGAGACGTGACTAAGCACTAGAGAAAAATACCATAAAACTATACAAGACATGACGCCCGACGGATGATATGAAATCTTTCGAGTTCATGGATGTTGATGTTTCATCATCGGGAAACTCCATGAAACTTGTAATCATTTACCGTCCACCTCCATCGAAAAAGACTAAACATTCGTATGCTGACTGTCTCGTTGAATTTGCTGGTTTCGTCGAACACTACGCCCTGGTGACCTCCCGTTTTGCGATTGTCGGTGATTTCAACATCAACTGGGACGAGCCGTCTGACAACAGGGTGAAACGTTTCGCCGACCTGCTTGAGTCACTTAACATCATTCAACATGTTCAAGTTCCAACACACATCGACGATCACACCATTGATCTGATCCTCACTCTATCCAGAAATCACGGCATAACAAAAACACCGTTGCTGCTGCATGTGGGCGGAATGTGTCGTCGATATGGAGAAACCGGTCGTTCTGCGGAAAACGATCACATACCGAAAGTACAAAACATTGACATGGCTGCGTTTCGTAATGACATCGCATCGTCGCTTCTGACCACAATTCCGTCTGTCGTACAAACAACGACTGAACTTGCAGATCACTACAATATGGTTTTGACCAAACTTATCGAGAAGCACCCACCACTACAGATGTGTCGTATCGCTGATTGTCCACTCGTACCTTAATATAACGAGAAGGTGATCAAAGCCAAGCAAATTCGACGACAGCGTGAATGGAAATGGCTCCACACATCACTTCAAGTGCATCGCGAAATGTATAAGACACAGTGCGCACAGGTAAAGAGGATAATCAAAGAAGCCAAGTCTGACTACTATGCTTCTGAGATAGAACAGGGCGGGAGTGACAACAGGCGATTGTATCGTCTGCTAAACGGACTGCTGCAGCGAAGAAAGTCCCAATTTCTACCAGCTAACGACAACATCCAATATCTCGCAACTAGTTTCTCAAACTTCTTCTCTGCGAAAATCGAGACGATTCGTGTGGCGCTATATACCCAGTCTACACTCACGTCCACCACGACCACAGACCGCCATCCAGCACCCTGTGTGTCACAACTTCACTCACTTCCGATTGCGACTACATCAGACATCCACAATTTGCTCAACAAGTCACCAACAACAACGTGCGCGCTCGATCCCCTATCAGAAGTCATTGACAACTTAGTACTGTTCCTGATGCAACTCGTCAACTCATCTATAGCATCTGGTGTTGTTCCAGGATGCCTGTGCTTAAGAAGGCAAATCTCGATCAGGACAATATGGACAGTAACAGACAAATATGAAACCTGCCTTTTGTGTCCAAGCTACTCGACTACTCTGCACGCTGTCTGAGCGACCACATGACAGATAACAATCTTCTTGAACGATACCAATCAGCCTCCAAATCACATCACTCCACGGAAACTGCGCTAGTTCTAATCGCTGGTTTAGCAATATATTTAAATAATAAATATAGACACAAAACAATAAACATATATGATAACCCTAACATTTTGGAAGGACAATTTCTTGAAATAACATGCTATAATATGAAAAAAACATTATTCTTGGAATTATATGAGACCCCCCAGAGACGTCAATGAAAACTACCAAATATTCATTGATGACTTTGCTAATATATTAGTGAAACTGAACAAAATCTCTTCACATTTGTTTACAAAATCACTTTACCAACTAAACTTTCAAACTACCATGGCACATTCTCTTTTCTCATTGCCCCTCAGTCACTGCCTCCTTTAGTAGCTCCTTCTCCGGTTTACATCTGTCTGGTTTTTGTCTTTTCCCCTGTCGTCTTCTCACCTGTCACATTCTCTTCCGTTCCATTTTTTTTGTCGCTTTTTCTCTTGTCACCTTTCCTCCTGTCATCGTCCCTTTTATTGATTTTTCTTCTGTCACATTTTCTCTCACTTCCTTTCGTCCCGTCAATTTTCCTCCCATCGCATTTTGTTCTCTCTTTTCCCATCCAATGTTCCCTCCTACCTCCTTCTCTACGGTCACTTTCTCCCCTGTCACCTTCACGCCTGTCACGTTTCCTGCTGTTGATTCTCCAATTTCTTCCCCTCCAATCACCTTCCTTCCTCTCAGTCTCTTTTCATCAATCTTCTTTTCACTACTCTGCTCCTTCAGTCTCACAGTATTCTCAACTCTCTCCATGTTGTTTCTCCATTCCTGACTAATTCTCATCTCCATCATCTTCACAATATATGTCAACCTAACTACCTCCTTCTGTAGACATTCCTCGTCCCAACACCTCACGCACTGAAAGGTGAATCCCTCTTCCTTGGTATCTGCCTTTGCTTCCGACAGCAGGACAAGGCAAATCCACCCACCTGTGGCAGTCATCGCACACCAAGTGTCGCATTGCTTTGATTTGCCGCTTGCAGCGAACCATATCAGAATGTATTTAATACTAATGATAATAATATAATTAGCTATTCAAAATAGTTTATGCCTTTCTACGTATCTTTAGAAAGACTGTTTCCTCTGTATAATTAAGTGGCCTCCTTCTATAATATAACTACACACACACACATACACACACACATCTATATATATATTTTATTCATGAACCAGTGCGAACTCGTTCAACATACACACATGTGTGTATATATATATATATATATATATATATATATGTGTGTGTGTGTGTGTGTATGTTGAACGAGTTCGCACTGGTTCATGAATAAAATTGAAACTAAGTTATTACGATATTTGACAGATACGTCTTTGCGTGTAGTTTATGTACTCCAAATCACTTGTTCTCGTATATTCAATAATGTAAAAAATACTCCGAATTAGACTGACCTATCACCTAATGCCCAACTACCCTAAGTTAGACATACGCTATGTGCCCCCTGTGGAATGGGCGTAACACTACGTTTTATCAACAAACATTCTAACATCGCTCACGAAAGCTAAGGTAGTCTAAAATACTTTCTCTAACTAACTTTTAGCTATAATCCTTTCTTAATATGTATACAGGTAGTTTATGAATAATACCGACGCAAATGTTTACTTATCAGATAAATATTTCCACTGCTTTTTCGATTTTTCCTACACCGCAAAATCTCAATGATTCACTACTAAGATTTTCCCTCCAAGACAAACTCCAGTAGAATGTAAATTCTGATTCGTTTGCGCCAAAGAAACCGTGATCATATACTGCCAGCTCCATGGAATTATATAAAAGGATGTTTCATCTAGCAGATAACTGATCGTTATTAGGACATTATTGTTTATTGCATGGCTAGATCATGTTGTCGTTGCTCTTCCTCATTGATCGAAACTGATGCCGTCGATCTGAAACGACCGAGAACGTACAAAGCAACACACTGACAAGACCTTCCTATACTGTTTATTTCTTTACATTAATTCCTTGCTCGGATTCTTTAGATTGGTGATGTATTTCGGAGGTATTAACCTTCTTCGCACTGTTGTACATCAACTCTTGGCTTGAACTCGTAATGTTGATGAGTTTATGTCGAGCCAGAGACTGACTGGCCAAGACAGAAGCAGGAGGAAGGCAACATGTAGGTTTGTTACGAATGTATCTTATGTACCTATGTATTTCTTTAAGACCACGCTGTATATACAACAACGAATGTAACGCTGTTCATATCAATATTGGTAAATGTAAATACCAACACAGCTAAATGTAGTTATTTACCTCATTATCTAGATAAAATCAGCACAACCGCTGAATAACCTTCCAACTTTTGCTGTTAGCATTAACATTAACACACAAAAAGATTGATGCGACAAATGAGGAATGAAGTGCGTGTGTGGTGTGTGGTGTGTGGTGTGTGGTGTGTGGTGTGTGGTGTTTGGTGTGTGGTGTGTGGTGTGTGGTGTGGGGTGTGTGGTGTGTGGGGTGTGGGGTGTGGGATGTGGGGTGTGATGTGTGATGTGTGGTGTGTGGGGTGGGGTGTGGTGTGTGGTGTGTGGGGTGTGGTGTGGTGTGTGGTGTGTGGTGTGTGGGGTGTGGTGGGTGTGTGGTGTGTGGTGTGAGGTGTGGTGTGGTGTGGTGTGTGTGTGTGTGTGTGTGTGTGTGTGTGTGTGTGTGTGTGTGTGTGTGTGTGTGTGTGTGTGTGTGTGTGTGTGTGTGTGTGTGTGTGTGTGTGTGTGTGTGTGTGTGTGTGTAACTATGTGTGTGAGCGTGCGTGCGCGCGTGCGCGCGTGCGCGTGTGCGTGTATTGATTAGGTGTATGGCTAGATGTACACATATCGACATAAAACCACAAGGCAGTAGAGAACATTAAATATGTCTTGGAATAATAAAGAATGGGCTGAACAGAAATATAAAAGAAACCCAGAACGAACTTGGGAAAGCTGAAGAGGAGTGTTGCAGAAGCGCAAGAGGACGACTATTTAGATGTACACTGTAGTTAATTAAAAGACAATAGCAATACGTACATAGATAGGACACCTGTGAAAAGCACATTTATGTGAGGTAAATACGGGTGGTTGCGAACAATTATTTATTGGTACAAATACAGCCCAGTCAAGGAAACGACGGAAATACTATAAACGTTTCTGGCTATTGGAGTGGTTCATTTCGCTTATTTTATCAACGTGAATTGTCTTTTGATGTATTAGTGCATATTGTGTCAATATCGGTCGCCTGTCCTGTTTGTAAGACTTCCAACAGTCAGGTCTTATTTATTAGCTAGCATGCTTCTTAGCTTAATGTTTTCAAGGGGGTCTTTCTTAGACAAATCAATACATATTACCGTTTCCTGTGATTGAATAGAATACTAATTGCATTTCCTGTCGCATCGAGTTATAATTTGTTATGCAAATTAGACAGTATCCAACATAGCATTATTCTACGGAGGTTCCTCACCCTGAATGTACCAATCTATATTATAAAACAGTTCTTTTTCTGTTTGTATGTGCACCCACATCTCCGAGAGTTTTGCATATATCACGTAAGCATTTCGCCGCATCAGCCCCGTGAGCGCGTGCTACTTCTGGCAAACAACACACTGCAACAATTCCGTGGAGTTCCAGTCACGGAATTTAATGTTTTTCTGTATCATTATACAGGTAATTATTCCACGTACAAATGTGTCACTGGGTATATTTAGTCACATGTGTTAGTTTTTATGTTATTAACATTACAAAATCCCGGACGCGTAACCCAGCTGCATGTTGCTGGTTACGCCAGTTACACGGGTGAGCGCGTGCGATTTCTGCCAAAAGGTTGTCCTAACAACTAGGCCAGTGACCAGTTACAATTTGTTAATGAGGCTTGAAACATGTGGGTCGGGTTTGGGGTGTTTGGAACTCAAATATTGAGCATTTGAGGTTTGGTATATTTTCAATGTTCAAAATTATGTCAACAATACTTTTTTTAGATTTCAGTGCAACTGATTTGAAGATGTATATGACTGCTTTTTCCCCGGGCAACGCTGTGTAACTCATCTAGTTATTAACTAAACTAACTGGAATATGCCTATTTAGTTCTTATCGGGGTACACAATCGATTCACATGCATCACTCAAAGTCAAATATGACGATTTACCAATAAGGTTCGCCACCTATTAACAAGATGCACAGTATTGTTCTTGCCGTTGTTTTGGTTCATACCTTTTTTCACCCACGTTCATCTAATCACATTAACACCGATATTAATCGATTCCTCGTGTCCAAAAACCATAACCTAGCATTTTAACCCTCTCACAAATGTTAATTGGAAGTAGAGATTTGCCCAAAGAAATGTATTGTGGAATTTTGTGTCGGCCATTTTGAAAATAATTGTTTCACTCCCCCTTAAAAACTCATTTAATTGGTGCCCATTTCTTACCATATTCATATGTGTAAACAAGTTGATGATGCTTGTATAATAATTTGAACAATCTTCCTGGTATTGTGTGTGAAGAAACAGTTATGTTAATGTTGTAATAGTGTCGTATGCGAAGCGCTTAGTGGGTAGTGTTTGTACGACGTGACCATAGTATCACGGTCCTCAAGGTAATGGCGCTTGTTATGAGAAATTGCTCAGAACGGAAACACGACCATCGTAAATATGCGTAGGTCCATTCATATGCGATACAATCAGTGCAATTGTCGTCGGGCATTTAACCAAACAAGTGACAATCCGCGTTCGTTATACACCAGGCAATATCGATGACGCACGTAAATTGAATGAACGTTACCTGGTAAAGTTTCACCGGTACATTATAATCTCACAGCGTTTCCGATTTCGCAGTATGAAAGAGACGAACTAATGAAGGTAGCCGTACACTCTACATAAGCAAAGGACGCGTGGGAACGATAGTCTGACAGCAGCTAATTTGTATAGCGAAGATGAATGGTGCAAACGTCACGGCAGCACTAACTTACTAACAGTCGAATGAATAAATCATAGCTATATTCATATGCGCTGAATGATATAAAACTGTTACCATTCAAAGTTTACCTAATTCGTTTACCGCAGTATCATATCGGAGGGTTGGTAGCTTTGATGACCGTGTATCTTGATGGCTGCGATTTGTGAAATATTACACATTCTAACAGAAGTGTACGGACGCTTTACATTTCGAAAATATATTATGTTGATGCCCGATAAATGACTGCGCGTTACATATTAATGTAATTGTGACATTTACTTACTCACATAAATATTGGTCGGTATAAGTTATTATGCAAGTTGTCACAAGGGGATATATATAAAGGTACGTTTTTGTAATGCGATATCCAGTCCTATAGACTACTCAACACACTGCACTTCACCCCCTGGAAGACCTGTTTAATTGCTGCGCGAAGATTATATTCGTACACATAATTTTATCAACCACTATTTTAATCAGGTACTCGTTTATGTAGCTGAGTGAACTGACAGAAGCAGTACGTAATAATCAAAGTTGCTAATTTTTCGGAACGGCAGCATGACGATTTGAAACCAGATATGATACAAGATATCTAACTCAGTCTTGATCAGTGATGCACTACCGACAAAGGCCTTATTTTGGTTCGACGTTGCCAAACTAGAACCGAAATCGTTTAGGTGGTATCTACCTGGCCGCGCCATTAACTTTTCAAATTCTGCTTAAAATAAGGATATCTAATTTCAGTGGCTCTTCCGTGCGTTTAATATA
>OZ023211.1:52089227-52114227 GCA_963995525.1 Escarpia spicata | reverse complement strand
AAATGAGCAAACTGTAACTGGAAGTAATCAAATTCATAGACTGTCTGATTCATCGATAAAATATCATGGCAAACAGCCTGCCAGGTCAACTTAAACGAGTCTTGGTTGAAGCCGTGATGGTCACCAAGTTGCATCTCAAATCTCACTTTTTCTCCAAATTTTGTGAGGATATATGGTTGTGCATCACTCTTTATTGTTTCACCCAGAGGTTCGGGAGCGTCCGCGTGGGAAGATCCTACCAATATAGTTGAGCTTAGAGACGAGTTCAGGAACATCAAGTAATTTTTCTTAGCATAGATCCAAACGTTAAGCTGCTCGTAACTTCAAGATATGTTCAGGTTTCTCACCGGTGCCAAATGGAAGTTCTGGCTGTAAATTTCTCACTTGTCAATGTTAATGACACGTTTTAAATAACTGTTTTTGAGACATATAAGGGATACGCCTATATAATAATAATTATAGGTCGAGTGGCAATAAGAATATTCTATCATACTATATATAGTTGTTATACTATTTGTATAAAACCAATGACATGTATTGATTATTTTAATGCGTAAAGTTTGTAAGAATGTGTCCAGTCATGTAAAAAAGAAGATGTATTCTTCCCTCGAATTATCAGTTCATTACTACAACAATAAAATACAAATATAATCTTGATTTTTGTAATAAAAAAACTCTGTCCGTCGCCAATAACATAGCAATATGTTTCGATGGTCCGCGAGGTTAGAAAGTGCGTCGTGAATTCCAAAACGTTGAGAAGCGCAGCGACGTACGGTATACCTGCATTCGTTTTACACAACGATGGCCGTCTTATTGTATATGTTTTAATAATCTTTGCTTTGCTGTTCTTCTCCTTTTCACAGATTCCGCTGTCACACTCATAAACTGATGTATGCCTTCGTCTTTCTAATACCATGATTTCGTAGTTTAAAGTGCGCTTCTATTGAGACAGCTGCGACATCTTTTCCATCTTCTCCTGCCAACTGACGTCGTCTCCGTTATTTTCGTTTCAGTTTTTTTTCTTCCTTTCCCTGTCTTTGTGTGTCGGACAATGGTGTTATTTGACACATTAGCAATAACACACGAATGCTTTTTTCAAACGCGCTATAGAACCAGATACGTCGATCATGTGACACCTGTATTTTGCAACGAAGAGACTACGTCAGAGCAGCCATGGGTATCAAATTCCCGGTTTATGTAATATTTTATTGGCGCAGTGTTTGCCTTTACCGATCGGTTTTTATTGATTGCGACGTGTCGTAGAAATGTAATCGCATTGAGTGTCTTTCGTCTGCCATTTCATCGCCGCCTTAGTGTTGTTCAACAATTGCTTCACGCCGTGGCCTCACCCCGCAAGAGAGTAAGGGGAAGAACAAGAAGGTATCTTCTCATTCCTCTGTGTGGGCACAGTATCTTCTCTAATCTTCGCTATTTTAATATAATATCTCCTGGTGTGGTGCAGACATTTCCCAAGCTCACTTGATTATGTTTTCTTGAATTCCCACTATCGGTGTACCCATTCAATCATCCTTGCTCTCGTCAACATCACGAGCTATGTGTACAGTGTGTTACATGTATCTTCTTCCTGTCAAAATGTTCAGTTCTCAAACACCGTTTATCTATCGTATTATAACAAAAATGTATCTTAATTTCTCGTTAGGTTCCCAAAGGCAATGGGTAATCTAATTGTCTGTACGTACATTTCCTCCAGAGTGCGATAATATCGGCAATAGCCAATCCCACTGTAACTAATCTTCCATCTTCATCTGCGTATAGTGTCTTCAACACCGTCATTTCACGACATTCCCTACTTTTCTTCCCAACCCTCTCTCACTCGCGTGTTCCCCTCTCTCCCTTTCCCTAGCGCCTTGTCTCCCTCTCTCCCCCTTCTCTCTCTCCCTCACTCTGTCTTTCCCTCCACTTCTCTCTCATTCTCTCCCTTTCGTTTTATCTCTCTCCTTTTCTCTCTCTCTCTGTCTCTCTCTCTCCTCTTGCTCCCCTCCCTTCCCTCTCCTTTCAACCATCACTCTCCTTCTTTCCCTAACAGTTAATTGTAACCCCAAAAAGGTAGCTAACAAAATAAGGGCTGTGAAGGATAATAAATCACCTGGAGTGGATGGGATTCTACCCAAACTACTATTGGGAATTATAGAACAAATTAGCATACGGCTTGCAACAGTTTTCAACTTGTCATTAAAAGAGGTGGTGGTTCCTTCAGAATGGAAAGAAGTAAACAGTATACATTTATTTTTAAAAAAGATTCGAGAAACAAATCACAGAACTACAGACCATTCAGTTTAACATCGGTGATTTGTAAATGATAAGAAAGATTAATTAAATATCATATGGTGGATTTTCTTGTTAAACATAACTAGATAAACCCATTTCAAAATCGCTTTTAAAAGAGAGTTCATGCTTAACAAATTTGTTTTTTGGAAGATATCACTAGATCACCAGTAGATATCATCTACTTAGATTTCCAAAAGCTTTCGACAAAGTGCTCCATCAAAGATTACTGCCTAAGCTAGAGGCTCGTGGGATAGGAAATGGTATAATTAACTGGATAGAAAAATGGCTGATTGACAGAAGACAAAGGGTAGTTGTTGGTGGGGAGGCTTCAAACTGAAAATCATTTTTTAGTGGGGTACCACAGGGATCAGTACTGGGACCTATATTATTATTAATATATATATATAAGAATTGGACGATGATATAACAAACAAGGTGTTGATGTTTGCAGATGATAACAAATGTTTAGAAGGAATAAAAGTGATGGAGATTGACAACATTTACAAGATGATCTTGACAGGTTGATCAAATGGTCTGAAAAGTGGCAAATGTTGTTCAATTTTGGGAAGTGTAAATACCCCCACACAGGACATGGGAACGAAGATGTAGAATATAATTAGGCGATTAGGGATTAATTAGGCGAAATATAACGTATAAGGAAAAAGAACTAATCATACCGCTGTACAAAACAATAGTTAGGCCTTATTTAGAATATTTTATACAAGCGTGGATGCCATAGTGCAAGAAGGACATACCTGTAGATATTCTAGAAAGAGTACAAAGGAGAGCGACTAAAATTATACCAAAACTGACGGATATTAGTTATGAAAAACGCCTAAAAGATTGTGGTTTAACATTTAACAATACCAGAGACCAGGAGAATGTGATGAGATCAGATAGAAGTTTAAAAATAGTGAATGGTCATGAAAATATTGATAGAAATATATTTTTCTCAGTTAAGAAAGATAGGACTAGAGGACATGAAGTCACATTAGTAAAGCAGCAGTGTAGATTAGACGTAAGAAAGTTATCATTTTCACAAAGGACTGTGAATGAATGGAACAGATTATCTGATGATTGTGTGGGTGCTAGTAGTGTGAATATGTTTAAAAATAAAATCGACACATACCTCAGAAGGGCTGGATATATGTAGATAAAAGGGTTTGACTCTCTATAAGCCAAAAGGCTTCCTTGTCCACCTGCCATCTAGAGGTAATTATCTGGGTGACAATCTTGTTAAATCTTGTTAAATCATATTCTCTCTACTCCTATTCCTCCTCAGCTCCTCTTCCTCCCCTTCTCTCTCGCTCTCTCCCTTTCCTTATATCCCTGTCTCTCGCTCTTCCCTCTCTCACTATCGGTCCTTTCCCTTCCTCTCTCACTCTACAGTATCCGAGTTATATGCATCATGCTACTTCGTATAATTGCATGTTATAATACAAACCTTGCCGTGGGTGTTCCTGTAGGTTGAGGCGACTCACCGCATATTTGTATTTGGACTAAACATTCGACTCCCGACGTAGCGAAAGCTCAACGACTTCTCAGGCTGCCTATTGTAGTTAAAATGCAATAAATCCAATTATTTTCATCTAACCGGGGCTGAGACGTATAGTGTAAATTCGCTGTTCGGTTTAGCTATAATTGATGTTTGCGTGTTACCTTACGCGACACCAACTAGTTGCTGCGGTCACACAATGGGTGAACGCCGTCGGACGGATGAGGCGACGGCACTAATGGAATTAGGAAAGAGATTGCACTCACAACACTACAGGCGGCTTATCGACCGAAGCTGGCGGCTTTCGTCAATCAATCGACACGTGAGACGCGCATATAGAAGTCTGTCCCGTCTAGAAACCACGACATTTGCCATTAGAAGTTTTCAACAGCGTCAATGTAAGAAATGACGTACGAAAATGTGACATTTTATGTAAGTGGTGTGTGTGTGTGTGTGTGTGTGTGTGTGTGTGTGTGTGTGTGTGTGTGTGTGTGTGGGTGTGGGTGTGGGTGTGTGGGTGTGGGTGTGGGCGGGTGTGCGTGGGTGGGTGTGGGTGTGGGCGTGCAGGTGGGTGTGCGGGTGCGGTGCGATTGTGGGTGCGAGTGCGCGTGCGGGTGCGGGTGCGTGTGCGTGCGTGTGTGTGGTTATATATATATATATATATACATATGTATATATATATATATATATACATTCATACATACATACATACATACATACATACATACACACATACCTACATACATACATACATACGTACATCTGTACATGTCATTGATTGAAAGTGTTCTCTCTTTTAATATAGTGCCATGGTGTAGACATTTAATTGCCAATAACAAAGCAAAGCTGGCTCGTTCGGGCAAAATTGTTGGCATGAATCATCTGCAACTATGTTATATTTATCTGCAGGTTTTAAGAAGGAATGCTGTCCAGATTCACCATGATACCACTCACCCACTCAATTCCTCTTTTTGAAACTCTGCCGTCTGGGCGACGGCTCAGAATGCCCACTGCACACAGCTAAACTGTTACAAGAAATCGTTTGTTCCACCAGCCATAAACATACTGAATTCTAAGGACTGAACTTGCGGTTGTATACAATGTCAATGTCTAATGTGCAATTGTGTGTATGTATGTATATGCATTGGGAGACTGAAACTTAATGTACTGTACTTCCGAACACATTTCATGTGTATACAATGTTTATATTTGTGAGCCCAAAGGAAAATGTCCATACTATATAAATCATTCTATGGACAATAACGGTTTTTCAATTTCAATACATACATACATACATATGGTACGTAAGTACATACATACGTACGTACGTAACACATGCTCACACTCACACACGCTCACATGCACACACGCTCACACACACACACACACACACACAGGCGCGCGCGCGCGCACACACACACACACACACACATATGGAATTACACATCGCAATCCACAATGTACGTCACGGTATTTTGTAACGTTTTTGGTATCCACATATCCAATTCTAACGGGTTGTAATGCCGCCCTGTACACACGCTTAAAGTTCCGTTCGTTTTGAGAAAACCTTCCATTATGCACACATCGATATTGCAGCATATCTGCTTTGACTCATAGTTCACATGTGTAGCATGTAGGTAGATCGTCTTTGTTGAACACAACAAAACAGTGACACAAATGTACCATGTTTATGTACGTTTAATAAGAGTTCGTTGTGGAATTTTGCTTGCAGGGGCTGCGGTAGCTCTTCTTCCAAATGCACATACACCTGGTGTATACAACAAATAGTGTAGACTTATGCCCCTCGTGCGTGACATGTTTCATTGATTAATCATGAACTTATGTATCTTAGACAATAATGTTTTGTTGTATTAATGTATGTACAAGTGCATGTGTGTTGTAGCAGCAACAATGCTATTCGTCAACAATAAAGAATCACACAAAGTAGTTCACTAGTTTTTTAAATTTAAATCAACTCGGGATGACGTGCAATTTGTTCCATCTCAAACCAAAAACGTCCTTGACTATTTCACTGTAGGTCATCTGGCATCGTTTGCTGCAAACTTAGAGTGAGCAATGATGTTCAGACGACATTATCTTGGTTAATTCAGCGGCATTAGAATCTACTACAAGTCTCAGAAGGTACCAGCTGTAGAATCATACCGCAATGGAATGTAAATTCTTGCTTGTTTGCACCAAAGAAACCGTGATCATATAGCGCCAGGCTCCATGGGATTATACAAAAGAAGAAGAAGAAGAATTTGGATGTTTCATCTCGCAGATAACTGATTGTTGTTAAGATATTATCGTGGCTGACGTTTTATTGGCAAGATCTTTTGTTGTCACTGTTCCTCGTTGATTGAAACTGATGCCGTAGGTCTGAAGCGACCGAGAAAGTACAAAACAACACACTGACAAAATATTCCTTTATTGTTTTTTCCTTACTATCAGACTAATACATTAATGCATCTTGAGTGCTGAACATTCTTAAGGATAGTTCACATATACGATGTATCACATCGACCAAAGCCTCCACCAGGTAAAACGTTTGAATATGTCTAAAAGAACCCATTTGCATTAATTCCTTGCTCGGATTCTTTGGATTGGTGATATTTTATCGGCGTTATTAACCTTTGCGTTGCTGTCAGAACGCAAAGAGCTTCTTCCAAAATGGTTTATCGCATTACTGTTTGGATAATACAACAATTCCAGGCTTGGAATCGTCTTGTGACGTTTGTGAGTTTGTGTCGAGCCGACTGTTTTTGTAATTCTCACATGAGAACAGTTTTAAAGGGAAACAAAAGACAATTGTTTGGTGCTATGCACTTAAGACAGTTTATACAAACTAACGATTTGTAACACGAATCACATTTTACGGTCAACGGTTTACTCTGAATATGAACCCAAAGTGGTAGATTCTACTGAAATTTCCCATCAAATGATGTTTGATATCTTGCTGACACCACGACTTGGCCAAAGCACCCAATACAAAAGCAGCGTTATTTTCTGTGGTGCTCCCGGCACGCAACCAATTCCTTCTAAATCTGGTTCTGTTGTCAGCGAATGTTATGGCATACGATTCGCCCTGTTTATACAAGGTAAACTTGCAATAAAAAACGTGATTTTGTAATTTAGCACACGGTTCCGTAAGCGGTTGTAGGCTTGTGGCAATACTACAGTGAATCATTTCTTTGAACTGAATAGACCAGAAGTGAGACAGTGGATTCATCACAGTGGACGGGCTGGTTGGAAACCCTCGCAATAAAATTCACTTTGTTTGGCTCATTTTGAAGAAATGTGCTTTGAAGTAGATGTATCACCAGTTAATGTGACAAGGTCCGATGGAAAGTAGGCGACATCGAGTTTTGAAACTTGCAGTACTGACGATATTAGATCAGTGAAATAAAATTGCAAGAAGCTTATCATACCTAAATGATAATCTTTTACCATTTGCGATTTTGGGGATTTGTCGTTAAATACATAATTATATTGTTTATAAACGTCCGATACAATTAAGTTTCTTAAAGATAAATTAAGCATAAATTGGTTCCCGTTTTGATACCAGGGCAAAAGGGTATCCGCTAGAAATTTGATGGCTAACCAATTATTAGAGACTGCATTGTCTTATTGTGATTGGTATCCCATCCACGTGAACAAAAGCTTATATATGATTGGGCCAAGCTAGAACAGTCGCAGAATGAAATCCATTGCACAATACATAGTTTAGACGAAAGCCGAATAACAAACGTTCATGGCAAGCGAGTCACGTGAGCAACACTACTGCACTTTAATTAACGTGTCCTGGAATTACCGTTGTGAGCTCTTCAGAAAATCAGACTAGATATGTTTTATGTTAAATGAATAGAATGCTGCATAACGTTGGGCAACAATGGCGCGGTCCATGAAATTCGGTAGCTGTGTGTTAGACATGGTTTTCTAATTAACCACTGCCGTTAAAATGTGATTGTTGTTGTAAATGGGTAGTCTATATTAATTATTTTAGGGGCATAATATAAAACAGTTGTCCTTTGTTTCCCTTTAACAAGAACGCGCTAATATTGTAACTCTATTGTCTCTCTCTCTATAAATGTACAACCGCATCAAATATGTATTATAGTGTTTAAATATTTTAAACAATCAAAAAAATTATGTCGTATTTTTATATAAACAATCAATAGCAATAATTATGTATTAAAGCTATTATTATTATTGTATAAACAGTCAGCATAAACGATGAATTATAGCTTTTGTTTTGTTATTTTACAAATAATCGAACCAACGATGCGATATTGTTTGGCTTTTTATTAGTAATCAGCAAAACGATGTATTATATGTTTTGTTTTATAAACAGTCAATAAAAAGATATATCGACATTTTTGTTGGTTGTTTTATGGACAATCAATAACACTATAATATAATGGACGCTATGTTAACTTTTGTTGTATAAATAATCAACAAAACGAAGTATCACAGTTTTTGTTGGTTGCTTTATAGACAATTACAAAAAATGTATTTTATAGACAATCAACAAAAATGAAATCGTCGCCGTCTACATCAAAAGCGTTATCAGTAGGTCACAATATGATCAGCGTCGACAATGAATTTTAATTAACTGCCTTTAAATCTCGACCACTGCCTGATGTCGGTGGGCGATAATCCCGCATTTGCCATCGGCGCCATTGGGGAACGTACGTCAATCCAAGTAGCTAAACTAAATTAAGCACGCGGACCAAGTTTAGCGGGCTGATGGAATGCCGCGACTTGCTGTTAAGTAACGTATTGTGTTTGTTGGATCCGCCGCGTTCCACGATCAATATGGGTTCTAATGCGCTCGAATTAATACTAATATCACCGATCACGAAAACGCGAAAATTTCTCACGGAAAACAGTGCTAGTTTGCAGCTTATTGCAGTGTCTTTTTTGCCTTTTTATAAAGCCAACATGTGAACACCCAACACCCAACCTAACACGACGTGTTGGGTGCCTAGATGAAGGTCTGAGTCACTTAGCGATGTCCTACGTCTTACTTGTAAAATCGATATATTAATACGTCACCTTCGGAGTACTGTCGGTTTAGCGGGGAAACTACATTAATTTCACTTCTCTGTTTCGTCTCCATTGATTTTGTATTATCTTCATATCGTGATGTGTTATCCTAGCCTGCAGATATCCTTTGTACTGCGCCTTTTGTTGGACGGCTCGTTTATTTTGTAACCCCATTAATTTGATGAAATATGTATGACGAAATAAGATTCGAACTGGTCAATAAAACATTCGTTGTGCCAGTCAATATCATCAGAGTAGTTCGATAGACGGGTTCGGCCAATAGAAACGTGTTTGTAATTAGGCCTTTTATTAAACGACAAAACACTGAGGGGAAAACGCGGAACTACAATAGAAATGGAGAAACGAAGTATTTGTAAAGTTGTGGGAAAATTGATGTATTGAATTTGAATATACGTAACACGTGTTTAATATCCACTGTGTAAAGGAAACACCGATAACGATAGACTTGAAATCACATCATTTACTCCATTTTGGATGTGTCGATAGCTAAACTGCATTCACTGAACACCTGTTTCAAGAAAAATAGTGATATTGCACGGCCAATTACGTAGGAGTTTGGCGTGCTTCTCCATTTGAAATTAAGTAACATTATCCGCACGTATCGTTGTTCCGAAACGTCTTATTGCTGTAAACCGATAGGGAAAATCACAGGCAATATCTATTGACGAGGTCAAGCAACGCGAGGGACACCGCGCCATATATACAGTACTGGAAATAATTAACTGGTACACTTAAAAATTGCATGATGTTCTTACTTCGATTAAGTTTGATCTTTTCCAGCACCAAATAATTTAGCATTATTGCATAGGTAAGTTATTTACAACATATTTACGGTAGTCTAGGACAGTTTTATGTGAAAAGTGTGTATATGTGGGTGATGATATGTGAGCTTGGTATGCTGATTCATGAGTTCAACTGCTATCAACCTTGTTTTCAGAGGTTATATGCCATACCTAATGATTATCTGTTTTTAAAAATTAAATTAAATTTATTTATTTAAATTTCATGGAGAAAATGAATAATATTATTACAAAATACAATTGTATTGTTGCAAATACAATATAGAACAAAGATTTGTCAAATAACATAAGATTTTTTGTTTCGTGAATAGAAAAGATGAACGGAAACCATCGAATGACTGATGAGCGACGCTTTGAGGTTTTGGTACTACACAGAAATGGAGCCAGCATGAGGGAAATTGCAAAGAAATTTAGAATTTCCAAGAATGCAGTTGCTAGCATTGTGCAGATTAACCGGAATACAGGCTCTGTGAAAAATCTTCCGGGGAGAGGCCGAAAGAAATCAACTACAAAATGGCAAGATCGTCGACTCATCCGTACGTCCTTGAATGACCGTCGCTTGACCTCCAGTGACTTAAAAGAAACGTTGCAAGATGAGTGTGGACTTAACGTTTCTAGTCAAACAGTTAGGAACAGATTAAAAATGGCAGGATTAAGAGGATGTGTTGCAGTTAAGAAGCCCCTGCTCTCGGCCAAGAACCGAAAGGCACGGTGGCAATGGGGAAGGAGGCACAGACATTGGTCTGATGATGACTGGCAACGTTTTGTGGTCAGATGAAATCAGCATTGAGCTTTTCAACTCTTTAAAGATAGTTTATGTGAGGAGGAGACAGGGAGAAAGATATAGTGAACAATGCATCGTCCAACTGTGAAGTTTGGTGGCGGCAAACACATGATATGGGGTTGCTTTAGCGGCCAAGGTGTTGATTTCCTCCACAGGGTCGACGGCACGTTAGGCCAAGCACAGTACATCAAACTCCTTATAAAGAGCATGTTACCATCTGCAAATAAGCTGCACGGTGGCAGAGAATACACATTTCAAGAAAACAATGTGCCAGGCCACAAAGCAAAGAAAGTCATGGACTTTTTTGAAGAAAGCCCAATCTCCAAACCTAAACCTGTGGCAAAACCTGAAAGTGCAGGTTCGTGACTGCAAGCCAAGTTCCTTAGATGACCTTTGGAAGAAGCTGAATACTGCCTGGCAGAGTATAACACACGCCGAACTCTTAAAACTAACCCATTCAGTGCCTAAGCGTGCCAAGGCTGTTATTTCAGCCAGAGGAGGTGCTGCTCGATATTGATATATGCTACAAATAAAGAATGGAAAAAAAATAGAATGACAATTTCTTAAATCCTTAACTTTGTCACATTTAATAAGGTAAAATAAAACAGATTATATTGCCTATTAACTGAAAAAACGACGTCTATTTACTGCAAAATCGTGAATATTGCCTAACATAATCACTGTCCCAGTTATTTTGTCCAGTACTGTATATATATATATATATATATATATATATTGTAAACACGGTGTAAGAGAGACTTATGCACTAAAGATGAACCTTCGAACACCGAAAACTCTAGCAAATGTCATTGTGGAAACCTGACAATCATGCCGATGTTTTACTGGAGTTAAATCTGTGTCATGCATCTTCTAAAATACTAAGACATCTAACAAACTGCAACGTGTAACAAATGCCAAGTCAAGATTGATCGTTTATGGAATATAAATCACCGGTTTCATACATGGTGTAGCACTACAGCAGGAGCGTACAATCCTCCATCTCGTTTAACTATGTCGTAACGTATCCTATTCCTAAACGTACGAGAACGAGTCCGGTATAGCTATGATTAATACCTTCACTCTATTCAGGTTTCTTGCGACCAACAAAAGTGTTACAGAATGTATCTCATATACTTCCACAATTCATATCCATTTGAAATATATCTCGTTTGGCCATTTCAGCCAGTGTGCTTTCAATGAAGCAATTGCAATCCGTTTAGTGCATGAACGCATCTCAGCTTCTATTGCCTCGTCTACAACGGAAATGGTACTAATAACTGTCAATTCCAATCCTGCTTTTAAGGGACTAACTTAGCGCGTGAAAGCTTATCGGGACTGTCTATTACTTATCAAAAAATCAATATACGTAAATTTGCATGTCGACGTGTAGGTGTTCGACAACACTGCTGGCACCAGGCACCAGAAAACAGTATTGCAGCAGCAGTTGTCATGTTTCTAGACGTCGTCGTTGTTGTTCTTGGTCGTGGAGCTATTTCCATCCCACGAGTCGACATTATCGATCTGGCAAACAGTTATTACTTGTTGCTTGTCGCGCGTCTTCCTTTTACCAATTATCACTTCCCGAGTGCCTCACCGTCACCAATTATTAACAAGTAGTGTTTGCAGTTTAGGATCACAACATTTTAAAAGCGTGATCGTAAACCGGTTGATCACAACAGTAGCCGATCATTATCTCCCGTCCAATACAATGTGCTTTTAGACCAAGACGCAGCCCCAGTATACCTGACATTTGTCATCAGACAGTTGCAGAGAAAATAAGCTGAGCAGTGAATTTACATGTATTTTGAATTCACTGAATCAATAGGCGTCGGAACCGGCCGGGTATTGGTGGACTCGGCACCTTTAATCTGTTCATATTCGGCCCCCCCCCCAACAAACGTCCGCAAGGCGGGGTGTTTTTAGGGCTTTTGTGATCCTCAATGGGCACAGATTGAGGTTTTTGGTGAGCCTCAAAGCAGAGTGCAGTTCGAGGGTTTTGGAAAGCCTTAAGGGGTGGAATTGGAGGATTTTGATATCCTCAAGGGAGTACGCTGTTGGATGATCATGTTGCGCCCCACGCCCCCTCCCCAATATTCACCACGTTGCGACGCGTACGGAAATATAAAATCGCTCGACACGGAGAACTACACAAACTTGGTTGTCCTAAAAAAAATACGTTTTATTGATTCGTCTGTGAAAACAGATGTGCTGCGCCATTATCTTCAACATCATCACCACCAATATTGATAGACCCAATCCATTTGACAAAGATGAATAGTCCCAAACCTAAAACATCGATTGATTTACCGTTGTGAAGCGTAGCGTTCCCGGGCGGATTCTGCAAACTGTATGAGAACGAACGAGCTAGGTGTTTGTTTGGAGGATTCCAGTAAATTATGCACTTTCACCAAAACTGACAGCTGATTTAGCCTGTCCTGTTCGGGTCAAAGTGTCGTCCCAATGAATGCGTGGAACATACAGGTACTATCCAAATCGATTGAATACTAAGGCTTGACACCTTACTGTCCTTGTTGTCACCACCTATTAGTCGTTCATCCTTCGCGAAATGAAGATGACTACATCCATTTCCATCCACGGTGGATCAAGTATTGATTTATATGTGCTTGTAAGTTGCCGGTGAGCCCAATCTTACCCTTATCTTACATATCCTCTGTGGGCCTCATGCAGCGCATATTTTCCAGTGTGCTCTGTCTGTGTTTCTCATCCTGGCTGCTCTCTCTTCTTCTCAACGATTATTCGCCAGCTTTTCATATGACGATCTAATTTCCCCTACCCTTCTGACAAATATATTATTAGGGCCGTCATTCAGTAATTTCTTTCCCAGCACACGTGCTATCTATTTCCATCTTCTTATCTTAACGTCTACGCTGATGTGATCTTCCATTGGCTTAGTCTAGAAATCTTCGGTGATCCCTATTCGAACCCTAGTGTGCTTCCGCTATCAGAACAGGACAGATGCTTAGGGGTTTACTCTCCTCGCTTCAGTAATGCGCTTGCACTCAAAGCAGACACCCTGGTTTATCTCGGTTCGTCATGTTGATGTCTCCTGTACAAGCATCTTTCAAGGCTTATGTCGACGCTTTTGAAAGATTTCGTCGGCGTAGCATCGTGTTGCTTCTTCTATCTGCCGCATGTCCCGCTTTTAATTCGTCATGTAATGCCCTCTTTGGCAGAGCAGACGTGTTTCTGACATTCTGTTCACGTGGCCAGCCCATCACAGCGGTGACTGTTTCAACATTGAGGGGATGCTTGACAGGTCTGTCTGGATGACTACCGCTCTATATGCATGGGATTTGTCTTGCCACCTGTGGTCTAATCTTCAGCAATTTCAGTAGGCAGCTCATGTGGACGTGATTGAGCTTCTTAATATGGCGCTGATATAGGCCTTGTTCGCGTTGAAAAATGTCAGTATAATTTAGTCCTAGAGGCAGGAGGGGGGTATTTACGTTTTATTTGCCAAAAGATCTGATGGGTAGTTTCTGAGGTAAAAATTACCGTAGAATCCGAATATCCATTTCTCACAAAATTCTACTTGGAAGATTTTTCAGAAGTTGAACCGGAAGTGGGGCAGCTTCAAATCACACTTACGTTGTTTCGCGTCGCGTTGTATTCAAGAGTTTCAATATTACGAGTAAAAGGTAGCCACCACCGATACATACACATTAGGTGTCAAATGAAAGCCGGATATGTGCTAGCTTGCTCTTGAATTTTACAATTTGGTGGTAAAACAACTGATAGTGTTAAACCATTTGACTGACGACAAGTCATTTGGGAAGTTGTATAGCTTATAGATGACGTCCACATATGTTGTCATAAAACTTAACTATGGATTGTCACGTACATTCACCCAACAAGCTAAGGAAGATGGTCCTCGTACTTCTGCAAAACCAAACTCTATCGACGACCCCCAAATCACACGAAAGCCTCACATATGCCGGTTCCAATACCTTACTGTAGAGAATGTTAACTTGGAGAAATTGTTCACGTTTCCCTTGATACCCGTGAGCTAGAGAGAGGGACACCGGTGTCTTGGAAACTTAAGGACCCTCTCCGAGTTAACATTCTCTACAATGTGAGTGAAGAGGTTCATCAGACTGGGTGGTTCAAATGAGTGATATTTTTACTTATTTCACAGTCAGTTTACCTTTTGTTCTAGTGACGTTTCGACGTCTTCTTCAGACGACTACCGCTAGATGGCGACACGGTAGTCCTTCAACGCAGACATAGTCACTCTAGTGTGTGCCCCCCCCCCCCCCCCGACTGCGCCCTGGGTGGCCTTCCAAGAGATCGACGTAGATGTGTGAAAGCCGGTAGCGTCCTTCGTCTTCGTTCTCTACAGTGCTTGCATACAGCAATCTGCGAAATGGTCTCGCGTATCCTGTCACTCGACAAGTTTTACGTCTTTTACGGAAACCTTGACATACACAGGTGCTGATGCAAAATTTCGTACCATCCTTCAGGGAACTGGTTTTTCAAATCGAGCTTCATCATGCAAACAACCAGTCAATAAATCGTTCTACCAGGTTTTCCCCTTCACTAAGCATCCTGACAAATCTGCTTTGATATCGTCATTTAGTTTCACTCCTGTTGTGAGGCAGTATAGGATTTCCTCAGACTCCATGCAGAAAGGATTCGCCATGTACTCTATACATTCAACCACCTTCTGGAGATCACAGTTGTATTTGGTGATTCGGTATGGTTTGAGAGACTTTTAAACAACGCCGTTGCTCTTCATCACTGCCTTGTTTAAGAGACTGCCTACTAGGCAACTTCGTACGGACCTGCTAATCACCGAACGACTTCTGGCTGTGTAAGTTGAATGATGTCAACCTAACAGCAGTATTGGCGTAAACAGTCTGTTCCAACGTCATGTCAACAAGTGTACATATGCTACCTTTTGAGAAATTCTGAGGGTCTCTGCCATAACTATCAGCTTCGTTGGGGACGGCGGTAGTTTGACTTAGTCTACGTAGGTCATTCACCGTGCTGGCAATGCTTCATGCGATACCGATGAGTTCCAACCCGTCCACATAAGCTTTTCACCCAGAGCAACACTTTTCAACCATAATGTGCCCCGGTACTCTACAAGCGAAAAGACAAGCCGATTGTGTAAGTCATGTCTGCCAGTACAGTAGCCTCTCCTAAAATAAGACTCCCATTATAACCTCCCACAGGTAACTGGCGGGCACTGATCACCGTGAGGCACCGGGCTAATTAGATGGGAGATCTCGGAGCAGCATGGTGCCCCAGAGGTGCTGTGTGCATGACCCACTAGCATGTGGACACGCTCTGCCACTGTAACCAACCCATGCCCAAGCTATAGGCAACTAGCAACCGCTGCCTTGTGGTTAGGCTCTTGAGCCAAAGGGTAAGGGAGTAAACTTTGACAGAAAATCTAGTTTGGGATCCACAGGTTTGTGTACTCCCTGCGCACATTCCGGCACCCCTGCAACTTACCTGTTGCTGGACTTGACAGCCATGCCTTACCTCCAGAGTACAGCAGATTGAGTCGAGAGAAGTGTCTTGGCAGTAAATCTCCTAACATCTAATCACAAGGGCACCAGGAACACTTTTTACTGCCTTGGCATTAGCTATATGATTCTTTCAACAGAGAGAAGACTTTGCCAGTTAGTGTTCGACTCCAGGACAAGAAACAACACGGGAGATAGTAGTAACCAGCTATAATCCTAACGCTTGATTGGCACAGAGCATGGGGCCAGGGATCACCTCTGACCGTAGGAGAGACTTTTGTCTCATGGTTGGTATCCGTCCGCTCCAAACTGGACAGCCCCCAGTCAATAGGGATCTACCCGCCACAGTCTGAAGGCCTGCCTGGATGTGCAGACCTAATATCAGACTGCGATCCTCACATCTGCAAAACGACAACGAAAACTATGCTTCGGCATGTGGAATGTACGGACAATGACTCCTGGAATGTCCCCGGATTACGATTAATTTCAATTAACGATCTAAGAAAGAGTGCTGTAATCAACCGATAATTGGCCAAGAGGTCAACTGACATTGCAGCACTGCAAGAAACAATACTACTTGAGTCAGGCTCCATCAGAGAGTCTAAATACACAATATACTGGTCAAACAAACCAGCTGGCTCCAACCGTCAACATGTAGTTGGACTTGCTGTTAAGAATACCTTGGGCAGCAATTTAGAGAGGCCACACGCAATCTCTGTTCGTATTATGACAGCACGCCTCTCTCTCTGGGTACAGGTCATGCCACAGTTATCTCTGCCTATGCACCCACTTTGATAGCACAGTCAGACGTCAAAGGTATTTTGTGCACTCGCACAAGTAGTTGAGTCTGTGATTACTTTGGACAAGCTAATCCTACTTGGGAATTTCAATGCTCGTATGGGGAATGACAAAGAATCCTGACCTGACGCTATAGATGCTTTCGGTATTGGGGAAATAAATAACAATGGACAACGTCTGTTAAAGCTTAGTGCTAAATTCCAACTATGTGTCGCTAACACCTAAACACAATGTGAAGCTCATCACAAGATCCTGGCTGCACTCCAGATCCAAGACATGGCATCAACAAAAAACCTTGTTCTGGTTCGACGATGCAACCTGAACGATGTCACCAAAACTAGATCATACCACAGTGCAGACTGCGACACGGATCATAGTCTTGTCATCTCAAATATGAAACTGTTGCCGAAGTCTTACCACAGTGGAAAGAAACATGGTCAACCATGGTTGATATAACCAAAATTAGTATCCATCAACTTACAACGGATTACAACGCAACCCACAGAAACCAAATCGATCAGCTAGATGAAAAAGGGAATACAAATTATTATTGGCGGCTTCTCAAACAAACAATTCACAAATCAGCCTTGGACACCATCAGTATAAGCTCTTGTCATAACCCAGACTGTTTCACAGCTAGTCTTTGCATTATGAAACCGGTAATTGAGGTAATACGCACAGCACTCCTGTAATTCAAAAGCAGATCAAACGAGACCAATAGTGCTTGCTAAATGGCTTCCCGAAGTCTTGCTCAAAGAAAAGCCAGGCAAGCGCTTAACGAATACAACATTGGCCTAATTGGGGATATCGAGTCGAGACAGCGGCTAACACTGGGAACCTAATAAATTTGTATGCCGGCATAAAACAGCTATAGATTCTACAATAAGGAAAACTGCACCTCTCAAATCGAAAGATGGTGTCACACTAGCAAAACAAGAGATGACCAAATGAATCGCTGGATTGGGCGCTTATCTGACCTTTCTGGCACGGAAAGACCACATTCTATAATTGACAAAGTCCCTTCTATGGAGATTATGGAAGAAAGTGATGACGAACCACATTTCACAGAGATGGAGGCAGTTGTTGCCAGACTGTCAAATAATAAAGGCACTGTCCAATAAGCAACCATCTTATTGGCATTTATTGCTTACTCCTGTAAGAAAATCTATCCAGCTTCGATCATCTAGTTCTGACCTACTTTTTGTTCCTAGAGTCAACACTAACATTGGAACTAGGGCTTTTTCCGTTGCTGCACCAACTCTTTGGAATGTACTTCCTCTTAGTGTTAGATTTTGAGATTGACCAACCCTTTTGTTTTGATGCGCCTCTGAGCTTGGTTTCCAAGGATTTAGGCGCAATAGAAGTTATCTTATTATTATTATTATTAAGGTTGGCTGTTACCACCACTATACAGCCTTCTCCTGAAATGCTGGCGGGAACGCTTAATTCCACAAGCAATAAGGCATTCAAATATAATCACACAGAACAAAAACAAGGGTGACAGAGGCGATGCAGTAACTACAGAGGAATATATCTGCAAAATTTCGTACCATCCTTCAGGGAACTGGTTTTCCAAATCGAGCTTCATCATGCAAACAACCAGTCAATAAGTCGTTCTACCAGGTTTTCCCCTTCACTAAGCACCCTGGCAAATCTAGGGAAGATAGTCCCACGTATCATCCTCACACGTCTACAGATTTTGGCAGAACAGGTGTACCCCTTTCACAGTGCGGTTTCCGCTATGACAGTGGAACTGTAGATATGATCTTCTGTGTACGACAACTACAAGAGCAAGCAAGGGAGCAACATATGCCACTCCGTATAGCCTTTATGGATCTCACAAAAGATTTGGATGGTACCTGCGGCCCTGAAGAAAGTCGGATGTCCACTAAAATTACTCAATCTTATCCAACCCTTCCACAACAAAATGCAAGCACAGTTCAGGCAGATGGATCTATATATGAGCTGTTCCCCATCAAAAATGGCGTGATGCAGGAATGTGTTCTGATCCCGACGCTTTTTTGGAATAGTTTTCTCCATTCTACTCAAAGAAGCTATGCAAAATGCCAACAATGCTAATCCTGGAATGGATCTGAGGACCATGTTTGGCGCAAACATTTACTCAGCATCACGCTTGAAGGCCAAGACAAAAACAACAGCACTTCACTTGTGCGAGGCCCTCTATGCTGATGATGCTGCCTTCAACTTCCATTCCTTCCGAGGAACAGCTACAACTAAGCTTCGCAAATACTTGTACAGCTTTTGGTCTCAAAGTCACCATGAGCCATGGGAATCACGAAGCCAAAATCACTGTTAATGGTGAATCCATCGAAAATGTGGAAAATTCATCCTACTTAGGCTCTATAACGTATAAAACTTTACACTTTACAAATAATTGAACACAAGACTTGACAAAGCAGCAATATCCTTTGGATGTCCCACAAACCATGTCTGGTCCAACAAGAGTCTAACATTGCACACCAAGCTGAAAGTGTATCATGCTTGTGTTGTCAGCATTTTATTGTATGGTTCACAGACATGGACAAAATACCGCAAACAAGAATAGAAACACAACAGTTTTCATCTTCGTTGCCTGCGAACAAGCCTTGGCGCAAAATGGCAGGATAAAATTACTAATCTCGAGATTATACAGCTCTGCATGTCGTCGTCCGTCACTAAGCAACATCCTCAAACACAGACGCCTACTATGGTTTGGACACGTACAGCGTACGACCAGTGACCGCATCCCAAAGATCATTTTCTATGGGGGGTTGACTGAGGGCAAACGTCGCAGACCCAAATTAACATTAAAGATGTGGTCAAGAGAGATATAAAAGACTATGGCATCGACCCTCTACGCTGGCAGGCTTTTGCTGAGGACATAGTCATCTTGCGAGCCTGCTTCACTGGTGGTCCAGCAAACGACATCGAAGCACATCAGATAAACTAAGAAACCAAGCGTGCTAGACGTCATGCCATAAATCCAAGTCAACCTACCTGATGTAGCTACAACAAGCATTGTCTCTCGCCACAGAAGCTGGCCTCTATTACTCCACATTGGTGATTTCCAATGGTCGTGACATATCAAGTTTACATATCAAGGTCTGAACGCTTCCCATAGAAGTCATAGAAGATAGAAGTCGAGATGGTGTTCGATTGAACAGGTTCGCGAGGGAATAAAGTGTAAAGCGCTTTGTGCAGTTCTGTGGACTGGATACTGCGTTATGTAAGAACTTACCTCTTTTATTTGTTCAAACAGGAATACTCTGTGATCTTTGGTTTCTTCTAATAAGGCACGAAAGTGGTCTCTTTCAGACGGAGTCAACGTTTAGATGTCTTCGTCTTGGGAGGCAGAGTTTCGGGGAGAAGGGTCAACATTTGTCTCTCCATCATATATTTGGATTGATAATAGGTTTCGTCTTCGATGTTTTGGTAACATATGTCTATATTATCACGAGGACTACCAACGCCAGACAATGGCTCGTTATTCTCATCGTTTTTATCCAATGCTAACCATGTGCATATACCAGCGACTTGGTGTATACCATCTGGCATGGCTCACTTCCTGTCTGAGATATCTGTAGCCAAGCCAATTACAAATGCTTCCAGTATGTTATAACTGATGGAATAGCCGAAGCGGTTGATCAATTCCAGTAACACTCAGCTACATACTCCTGATTCCCAGTTCCACACATATGTGTTTGGGCGCTTTTGTTCGACCCCTTGTAGTTGCGAATACGACATCACCTGACGTTGACTATACAAGTCCTTCTATAATTTCGCAAGAATACGACTCACTAAAGAAATTCAGCAGCTCTGGTGGTGTCTCTCCTTGTTCTGATATCAAGGCCTTTGCTGTTATAGCATGTGGTAAGTCTTGCTGTGTAATTTGCAGTGTCGTGAACAGTGATATGAGATAAACTGCTGTCTTCTCTTCGAAGGTAGCCAGCCTTACAGCACGTTCCTCGCTTAGATTTGCGTTATATATGACCAGTCACTGCTTATTGCTAATTTTGAATGTTCTTAAAGGAAATAAAAACAAGACATTAGCTAAAATCCGTTTTCCATGTGTACACGAAGTTTAACATGGTATGTAATATTTGAGAACATTAAAACAATACAGAAAAATACATTTGTAGCATAAATTCGATTTTAAACCCGTCTGTGTAGCGATTCCCGCGGAATGTTAAAATGTAATGAGCTAGGCGATCACGTGGTATCGTGACGTAACATATAACATATACTCGCCGATCCTTTCCGTACATTCAGAGCATGTTTAAAAGGATAGCTTTTGGGACGAAACGAACGTCAGAATGAGTTATTGTGCGATATTCAGATGTAATGCAAACACTAGTCACCATAGAGGAATAAGCAGTTATCTTACGGATCCACATAAATCCAATTTTATTCAAAACAATGAACGCGAATGGGCCTATAAGTTGACCAGGTTTCGTTAAGCTTCGGCTCGTTTTCAGAATAATTATATCGATTGCAACCCATATATATATAAAGATACATAGCAAACAGATAGTGTATCCAGCTACCGAAAATAACGTGTATAATCTCATAATATCACTAGAATATGAAGGAGGAGTTGTACAATTTATCATAACAACTTAATGTTGTCGGCGTACATGTTAAACTCATCGTTCTTGACATGTATATATTTCTAAGAGGTTAATGTATTATATTACAGAACTGCTTTTCCACTAAAATAAGCCGACTTGAGAATGAACCGCAAAAGTTGTGTTGTAGCACATAAGACTGACGTCAATATTATGAGCTTAAACGGGGTAGCTATTTGTAACTATTACAATTATTACATGTAAAACATTTCAGATTAGTGTAACAGTCAAATAAGAACATAATAATTATTGTTGGTAACATGGCGATTGATATTTCGATATGTAGGCAGTTAAATTGGTGGACGACCGGTGTGTTAATTTTCACGTTTTCGCGTTTTTCGCGGTTACCACCCCTTCTGTTAAAACACAATTTCTCGGCTCCTTGATGTCATACCTACATGAAATTGGTTACATATGTTAGCATAGTAAAATAGTTTTTTAATAATATGTCATTTGGACCAGTAATTTCATTTGTGTTCTTGCACATAAACGGAAAGGCATTGGTTTGTGTTTTTTGAAAGTCTTCTCGTGCGCAATTTGGGTGTGTATAGTCATCACATACAGCCTCGTAGTTCGTGACATGATGCAGACAGAATTAATCCAAGCACACCTACAGAACAAGCATATACCAGGCTTTCATTTGATTTGGTACCTCATGTTTATGTATCAGTGGTTGCTACGGGCTCGTTTTACTCGTAATATTGAAACTGTTGAATACGACGCTACGCGAAACAGAGGGTGCCGCACTTCCGGGGAAATCTTCCAAGTAGAATTCTGTAAGAAATGGATATTCGGACTCTACGGTAATTTTTAACACAGAAACCACCCTCAGACCTTTTCGCAAATAAAACGTAAATAAAACCCTCCTGGCTCTTGGATTAATAACAATTCGTATTTTCAAGAACGCGCAATGGCAATGACGCCATCTTGGAACTGCGTGTAACGATGACGAATTTCTCCGGGCAGCCATATTTCACCATTATCTTGCACGTGCTGTGATGGCTGGCTGGTAAAAACCCAGTAGAAGTTGCGTAGAAGTGAACGTTCGGTCCTTGGCTTGTTTGCAGTTGCCTGGCTGCCAACACTATATTGATGGTCACACATCCTTTCCTGAAGCCGCACTGCCTAAACGACAGCAGGGCGTAATGAATGTGCTTCACCAAGCGGTTCAGATGGTTCTTGTACATATCTGTCAAGCGACTGACAGCGAGAAGGTTTCCCTATCATTTTCCCTATCCTTAGCCAGGATTGTGATTTTTCCAATTTGCCCGTTCAAATTTTTATTTACCCTCTGTGCTCATGACAAATCCCGTTAAACCTGCACTGGACATTGGCGTCGGAAAGTGGTGATTAAGCTGTCCGAAAACCTTCAATTGCACCCCCTTGAGTGTTTTCCGAAAAGTTCTAACTGCTGAGCTTCGCAAAAATACTCAAACTTCACACTGCTCTCCTGGACTCGCTTCACATTTAGTACAAGGCCCGTTTTCTGACAACACAAACACTGTTTGATACTGTTATTGGGAAAATAAAACACGTTATGTGCCAATGCAAGATCATGGTAAATGAAATGCTTCCCGTTATCTAATGACCAAAAGACCCGTTATTTGAAGAAGAAAAAAAAGACCCGTAGCGATTTCCAAAAAATCGTTCCCAATAACGATAGGGCCTGCCTATGATTGTCACACTCACGTCTATTTAGTTTCAGCAGTCAGTATTACATTTTTGAAGATATGGACGATCAACGGAGTACAGTATATTTTTCTTATTTCTGATATTCAGCTTGGGTTCGGTGTCTCAAAGTGCTTAGATTGGACACGGCAGATGTATGTCTATGTGCGGCCAATCATGTTTACACATCCATTGCCAGAATGAGATCACTTTCGTGTTTCATCTGCGGCGGTCTGAAATATTCATGTTGGTGAACATTTCGAGTTGTCTAGTGCTCGCGTTGATCTCTGTGTTCCAGGAAATGACTCGCTTCTGTGGAATTATTTAATTTTCGTATTGCTGTGTTGCACACAGTGGATTGCCTGCATAAATTTATAACGCACTGATCGAGTTCTCAATAACTATTTGCGGAATGCTCCAAGTAACAACTGAAATAGAATGGGGTATGATACCATATAGTACTTAATCAGTTGTCCAAACCAGCAGATGCAAAACAGAATGGAACTGTAATAAAATGGATAAAGACAATAAAAAGTGAGGATGTGTGAGATGTGTTTCGAGAACAGATGTGCACTTGTCAGAAAAACACAGAAAACAGATACGATGCATCAATAACAGCTCAGATGAATCATACTTCTTTTTTACATAAAATGTACAAACAACACGAAATTGGAACCATTTGGAACACAATATGAATTATTAGGTCAGAATAATTTACTTAGCTCAAAAGCCATTGTGGTGAACACAGTCTAAACCTGTAGATAAATCCAGTACAAATGTATACGGTTTTGTGTATTCAGCCTACATAAGCTGTCTGTACATGAAACACCAGATTGACCACATGTTACTTCGCACCAACACTTAACAGAATACATATATAAGTACGTTAACCTGTTAAGACGTATGTATGATCAAATGCATTATCTTTATGTGAACGGTTATAACAAAGGCATATTTTGTTGACTGTGCATTCTTGTTGAATTAAGAATATACCTATAGCGGATATATCTTCATACACGAGAAAAGGTCAGACGACGTAAGATGTCACTAGCCAGATGATTTACTCTTGGATAAAACACCTCCTTCCCTGCGACGCGCGAGAGTGGAAAGAACCATTCCGTGGCCGTGCCGTTATTGGTTTTATGTTCGACGACGAAGGCGATGTAACGCAATTGTATTTCCTGTTTATGTACTACTCGAACTTTGGTCTTGCAACTATGTTCATCTGGAGCCTGTAATGATGCTATACATCTACACATGCTGTTAAATGGCTCCACGTGCGTGCTGCATAACGTGCGTATAATTTAGTATATCGTGTTAGAAAGTTTACTGGCGTGACTTATTAGCGTGATATGCCATTTTATGCAGTGCACATGTGTAGCAATAATCATGGGTAGATAATGTAGGCCTACGTAGAGAGCCGTGAACACGAGTTGTGTTGAAAGGACGACGATGAACCAAATAGACAGAGACAGCAGACCGACAGACAAGTAGGTGGAGATAAGTAGAGAGAGAGAGAGAGAGAGAGAGAGAGAGAGAGAGAGAGAGAGAGAGAGAGAGAGAGAGAGAGAGGAGAGAGAGAGAGAGAGAGAGAGAGAGAGAGAGAGAGAGAGAGAGAGAGAGAGAGAGAGAGAGAGAGAGAGAGAGAGAGAGAGAGGAGAGAGAGAGAGAGAGAGAGAGAGAGAGAGAGAGAGAGAGAGAGAGAGAGAATGTTCACAATTCACAATGTTTAACATGTTTAATGGGTTGCTAGGTGACGATAGGAAATCATTCAAAATTATGTAGCGGTTATATTTTAGTTTTATTACTATTACAGGAAGTGGAGGAGAAGGAAGTATAATGAACAAATCTTTACATAATATACGTGGCAAAGTGGAGAATAAATATTCCCATAACAAATGAGTTAGCGATTTTCATAAATGTCGTGTGGTTGTGTGTCATGTGTTGTGTGTCGTGTGTTGTTTGTCATGTGTTTCCCCCGT
>OZ023211.1:51939478-52089027 GCA_963995525.1 Escarpia spicata | reverse complement strand
TGTTTAATGGGTTGCTAAGTGACGATAGGAAATCATTCAAAATTATGTAGCGGTTATATTTTAGTTTTATTACTATTGCAGCTTTGTTTAATTTATTTTATCTAACATTAGTTGAACTTACGGTGCTGACATACAGTCTATACAAACACAAGCTAAGTCTCCTAAGATGTATTTCTATACTTTTTATTTACCTTGATTCGTATTGTTTGGTATTATCGCTCATGACGTCATGCTCGTTATTTATACAAGACCGTTAACTCACGCAGTCAATGTACTTGTTCGATTCCCCTGTGACTGTGTTTATTCATTCATGACTATTTTTATTTGATACTTATCGTCGTGTTGCTAATTGCAACTTGCACTAATATTTTATATTGTGCACATAATTATATAACATTAATGTCATTTGTGTAACATATACAGCTAGTACAGTCTTAGACTTAGTGCTGCTGTTTTTTCTTTGGCTAAGTTACAGTGTCTGCATTTGGTTCACCTCCACCTAACAGGCCTTGGAGTTACAATTTAGCGACTAGAATTGGCCTTAGTAATACACTTTTAATTAAATCAATTATTATTCTATCATAATTAAAAAGTGTAACTCCGTTTCCCTGCAGCTGAACTTAGCATTAGAATTAGCATTATATTTGTTTCTTTGTCCTTGGTGGATTGCTAGGCGACGAAATAGCATTATATTTGTTTCTTTGTCCATGGTGGATTGCTAGGCGACGAAATAGCATTGTATTTGATACCACAATGAGCAGGTTGTACGTCCGAGTGCCTTAGTTGTTCAGTTAATGGTTGGATTTTTGTTGTCCGCTTTAAATTAAACTATAAATTATTCTTGCCATTGCCAAGACGTACATCCGTGGATAATGTTGTACTTATTCTAATTACTAGCTTAACTGCCTGGTGAATTTATTTATTTCCTTCTAATCTCTTAATGTAAATTGAAAGTGTTACGATGACTGAGCAATAGGGTGGCACTTATTTTTCAAGTTTTGAATTTTTAAATGGCCTTTTGTAGGATTGTCATGTATGACGAGAAAACACTAAATACGAACTTTTAGTCCGATTGGACAACATTTAGTGGTGCCTCATCGACCTTTTTGCGTCGGGTGGGTCATATAGGGTGAGGTTATGGTGGCATCTGTTGTATATGATAGACTGAACTCTTGTTTTGAGCTTTGACCACTAAATGACAGATCTGTAACACTTTTCACACTTAAATTGATGTATTGGAGTTTTTGGATGTTTTGATGCACATTTGGTACTGGGGTGTGCTATGGCCGAATCAAGGCAAGCCCCGCGATGCTTACCGGGAGCTCCTGGAGTTATCCATCATCGCCCTCGGAGGAGTTCCCCAGCGATGGATTCGCTTCTTGCGCCCAGGTGCTCTCCATTACACTCGCTGGATGGCGAAAATCATCTACAGCATCACGATATTCCTCTTCCGTTATCAATTCGATGCAACCATCCGGGAGCAGAAGGGAATCGAGCGATTCGTCTATTTTGCGCTGTTCCTCGGCGTGGTTCATGGCACCAGTTCCCGTCGCCACGCCCGGTAATGACCTCGCTCTCTTGAAGGCAATGCATAAGTACTCCGGGATCGACGAGGGAGTCCAAGGCGGCCACCACCATCTTCGGGCGCCATTTGTGGTACCTGAGCGAGCATCTGGTGCCACTGGCTCTCTTCGATGATGACACTCCGATGGACATGAAGCGGGAAATGGTGAAGGCCCTCACTGAGGTGGAGGGGACGGAGGAATATGTGAAGCGCGTCGTCTTGGACCAAGCTGCCGCTATCCTTGATCAAAAATGCCTTGCTGACTTCGTCACCACCTCAAGCACTAAATTCCTCGGGGCGATGGGTATCGACCGCAAGTTTTGGGAGGTTGACCCCGTGGAATGGCCCAATGCTGCTCAATACGTTGCAGCTCAGCAATGTGTCTCGAAGCCCAGCGTCGTCGACGATCGAGCGTAGCGCGGAGTGGCCCTTATGTAGCAATTCAATCTATCGCTCACAAAAGACGAGGACCAACGGCAGTTCCTCTTTCAAATCATCGAGGAACACCGGAAGTTGCACCCCGGCTCGGGCAAGAAATTCAAATATACATTCCAGCTGTTGTGTACAATGTACAGTTATATTTTTGTTCGACAGTGTTCTTTACAGTTTACCTTAGTGTTTCAAAAAGTGATGTTCTACACTAGTGGATACATACAACTTGGTGTAAAAAACATGTATTACACTTTAAGAAATTGTCTTAAATTATTTTATTTTGTAATAAGTATCATAAAATGTACCAAATAAAATAAAAACCATAAAAATCGGAAAATTTTGAAAATTCCACTTTTTGGTCGTAACACGCATACAAAGAGTAACGACGTCACTACATGAGACACCCCTAAACATTGTCCGATCGGACTGAAACTTCAGATTTAGCATTTTCTCAGCATAGACAGCAATCCTACCAAAGGCCATCTAAACATTTTTTTAATATAATTACCATATAATTCATTGCCACCCTACTGAGCAATAATACGGTTTAGTTCGTATGACTGACTATGGCATTTGCCTTGAAGTTATTAAGACTTGTTCGCATTACTGAAATGCTGGCGTTGGTCCCCCTTTTTCTGTTCTGAACTGTTCGTACATAGTTACGATTATCGTTGTTGTTAACATATCACTTTTAGATTTTGCAAATTGATTAATAATTTACCTTTAAAGGACGCCAGACTATGTCATTGAAACAATGTCACCACTATTTCTATTATGTGTTCTATTTTTATCTTGTTTCGTGGCTTCGAGAAATGATGATTTTGCCTTTAGCAAGCCACTTACTTTGCAATCGTTGATTGTCAACGCAACATTTGTTTAACCCATGACAATACACGATTCGTTGTCCTGTTTACACAGTTTACCGTGTCTTAACATCTGTTTTAATCGAAGGTTGCTGCCAATCCCCAGCTCTACACCAACATTGAAATTAGCTATAATTCTACTACTATCAGGAGATGTAAGTTTGAATACTGGGCGTAACATTCGGATAGCCACACAAGTGTTCGGTCTGTTCGAGATAAGACACCCTCGCTTTGTGATGTCCTCATTCCTGTTGTCACAACGTCTGGTTACACGTTCCATCATCGGCCACGTTCAGGTGGACGAGGTGGTGGTGTTGGCTTTCTGGTGTCTCAGCGTCTGGTTATACTTTCCATCATCGGCCACGTTCAGGTGAACGAGGTGGTGGTGTTGGCTTTCTGGTATCGCAACAGTTCTAAATTTATTTACATTCTGAACACTCTAGTTTTTAGTCCATTTGTGTTGACATTTCTGATTCTTCATTTTCCGCGCTTACTTGATCTACGTTTATCGCCCTCGAGGACACACACCAAATATTTTTAAACTTTCAGGACCTTGAAAAACCTGGTAATCGTTCATCCAGAATTTTACATTGTCGGTGATTTTAATCTTCATTTAGATACACCTTCTGCAACAACAACTGCATTTGATGATATTCAGGCATCCTTTGATATGAAACGACATGTTACCTTTTCGACACATATACATGGCCATTGGCTTGACCTCATGATAACCCGTTCAACTTCTAACAATATCCAGACACCTAGTGTTTCGGATGGGTTATCAGACCACCACACTGTCATTGCTAATGTTAGCGTTTCTATAACTCCAAAAGAGTCGAAACACAATGTGTCTTATAGAGTCAAAAAAAGATTGGACAATACGGCTTTAATGGCTGATATCCTTAAATCTGACCTTATTACAGACCTAACAGAACACCTATGCCTTATATTAATAGTTCTGTCAAGTACTCATGGCATTATTTAACAAACATGCACCTATGAAATCCAAATTTGTGTCACAAAAGCCAACGGCTTCATGGCTGACTTCCGAAATGTTACTATCTAAAAGGCGCCGTCGTTATTTAGGGCGTGTATGGCGCAAATCACTTTCACCTCTGGACAGGTCGCGTTATTCTAAGCATTGTCACCTCAGTAACAGACAGATGGCCAAAGCTAAGTCAGATTACTACACAAATAAGGTCACAAATAACTCCAATAGTCCACGTCAGTTATGGAACTACATCAATAACATTCTACACAGACGGCCTGCTCCATCTCTACCTAATCAATTATCAATCAAGTTTCTGTGTGACTCGTTCTCTAGTAATTTTAAGAACAAAATCAGTCTTATTCGGCTGGATTTCCCAGATCATACTTAATGGACTCTCCGCATGTAAATTCTCTACTTGTATCGGTTGATCCTGCTATAGTTGGTTGATTGATTTATATTTAGGATCACCAATGTTAAAAATTGTGTCCCATGGGTACAACACGTGCTAATTTACATAACACACAGACTATTACATGAACACAATACAGAATACAACGTTTTACATGCACCCATCATCATATGTAATGCACCGTAATGGTGAACTGATAATATACAATGATAATCATAATAATACACAAATATTATAATATTCCCAGTTGATGAAGTGAGGAAACTAATTATGTCCTCCTCAAATAAGTATTTTGCTCTCGATCCATTTCCGACTACACTACTAAAAGCATGTCTCGATACAGTACTCATACCTGTAACAAATATCATCAGTGCATCACTGCGCTCTGGCTTCTTTCCCGGTGACTTCAAATGCGCCCATGTCTGTCCAGTTCTTAAGAAGTCACCCCAGCCTAAACAAGACCAAAACAGTTATAGACCTAATCTTAGCTTTCTAAAATATTAGAAAAGGTTGCAGCTAGCCGTCAAAGGTGTCACATTAGCACAAATATCTTAACTGATGTGTTACAATAGGCATATGAACAATTTCATTCAACAGAAACGGCTCTTTTAAAAGTACATAATGATATCAACTTAAACATTGATAATGGTAAAGTATCTGCCCTAACCTTACTTGATCTATCTGCAACAGCCTTTGATACCATCGATAATTAAACGTTTGTCAAAGTGGTACGGCATATCTGGCATAGCTCTGACCTAGTTTTCTTCATACCTAACTGATAGATACCAAACCATTAAGATTGGGAACTGCTTTTCGGCTGCAATGCCTACTTTATATGGTGCTCCCCGTAGTTCTGTTCTTGGGCCTTGGCTTTTCACTCTATACAACGCCACTAAGCTCTGTTATTAACAGTCATAATCTAAACCACCATCTTTATGCAGATGATACCCAGATTTACATTTCTTTATCTACGCCTAATACTAATTGCTCCTTAGATCAGCTCAGAAATTGTCTTAATTACATTTTCGTTTGGATGATAGATAGTAGATTAAAATTTAATGCTAATAAAACAGAGTTTTTTATAGTTGGTACACAGAGGCAGCGTAACAAAATTAAAAGCTTTTTTCCTACACCTATGCTTAGCCAGTATGTTACGCCTGCACCTCCAGTACGAAATCTTGGAGTAATCTTTGATGATAATGTCAATTTTAGACGGCATATTTCTCTAACTTGTCGCGTCTGCTATTATTATATTTGTGATTTACGACGTATTCGCCGTTATCTGCCTCTTTCTGTTGCAAAAACAATCGCAACTGCACTTGTTACTAGTAGGCTTGACTATTGTAATTCCCCTTTCCACAATATTGCCCTTAAAGTTACATTCTGAATTCCTCCATGTTTACAAATTCCCGTGAGTCGACATGTCCCATACACTACATATCACTTTCCTCAATGCCATATAAACTTGCTTTCGCATAGTATGCTATCGTAAGATAAAACGGCAAAAAGACGAAACATTATTTCCGCTAATCAACCTTCAACCGCTGATTGATTGGACATAATCGACAAGGGAATCCCGCTGTCGAGCGGATTACGTGTCAGACATGCGCATTAGTAAATTCTAAAAGTACGTGTTTTACTTGCCAGAAATATATTAATTGTAATTGATTACACTCATATTCTAAGTTATCATACATTTCAATAGTAGTTATAAGTGATTATATTTGTGGTGTTGGCTTTTATAAAAAGTATAACTTCTCAAATCAAGTTCTATTTCCAGCATGTATGTAAAGCTAAGCAGTATCCAGCCGGTGTCTTTAAAAGACACATCTTGATAATAAATATATAATTCAATAAATTTAATATATAAATCAAATTCAGAAATAAATAAATATCAATTTTAATTATCCAGTGAATAGAAGGGGACAAGTCACAAACAGGTGTGTGGTAATAGTAATATGTAATGGTAACGATTACAGAATTGTTTAGTAATAGTAGCAGTAATATATTGAATAAAAACCAAATATAATAGCAAACTAATAGGAAACAATGTAATAGTAATTGATCTATTAATTTTTTTTATTTTGCAATCTGGTTACTTAATTATTAAGAAGAAAAAGAATATTCCACTAGTTTCACCAGGTTTTATGATTGCTCCTCTGTGAATCATGGGGGCTCTCAGTCAGTTTCACCCTGGAGGTTATGAGAGTTTACATAGCACTAGCAGACATTGGGACAGTGTGACAGCTGCATGGCTAAAGGGATTCAATATTCTTTGAAGTTGGTTCATTTGTGGCACATATGCATATCGTGTATTATACTGTATAATTCCGTTGAAAATTGTAATAGTAATAGGAATTGCTACAAATGTAATAGTAATAATAATCTAAAACTAGTGATTCAGAGAGCCGCATTTAATACGTCACAAGTACAACAGTTATAAGGCTTTGCAAAGTGAAACTCATGCAAGACAACTGGTCATGAATCCAATGTAGTGGTGAAGGATCCTATGAAATCATGTTGCTTGGAATGATTCATCTCCTACCCAATTCCTGTTTTCCATGTCACAATATTAACTGCATTGTGGCAGTGTCTTATTGTCAATATTTCCATCAACAACACATATATATATTATATGGTTGTGTTATGCAAGACACTTTGGTCCTGGACATTCCAGTTGGTCGACTTCTCACAAACAGAATGAAGAATTATAGCAGAATTGTAACAGGACCCGGAAATTACTCAGCCAAAGAACTGGTTACTAATATGGCTATATTGATTAACTGTTCCCAAAAAAATATGTGTAGGGGCCTAATGTTTATATTTCTTATGTAAATATTATATTTGCTACACATTCACATAAGGCAATTACCAAGATTTCTGTGAGATCTGGTGTAGCACCAATTCATATACAGGAAGCTAATCTCGAATATGTCCTACATGTGCAATAAAATAGAACGTGTTGTTGCAAAGAAACGGTTGACTCACATGTCAATGCGCAATATCAGCGTGTATTCCCATTAGCCCAATCAGAGCGCTCTGAACAGCCACAACCTCCGTTCGCGTGCAGAATGACATGCGCTGTTCTCATTTGACGGTGCCGCAAGGTCAAACGGCTGTATTTGATACATTCGGCAACAAAATTATGTTGCAGAGACTCTTCCATGATGCACTGAATTAATTCATGTGATTCTCAAAATTGAGATCTTAGCGTCAATGCCGAACTTCACTCTCTCAGAAACCATGTCACCAACAAATTCAGTGTGCTGAACGCTGAATAGCGGCCTGGTAATCGGCTTTTGGCCAGTTACCAGATACGTAACAGTCAAGGGTAACTCTTTCGAATTACTGAAACAAGTATATGCACTTTGTTCTTAAGACGACAGCGGATGTTATATTAAACTATTCACACATTACATATCTGGACATGAAAGAATCGAACTCGCGAAGAACAAAACCAGTTGATGAAGCAATGTGGGTTCCGCAATGGTCGATGCTCAGGTCTCTGGTAGGTATTGTCCATCTACACAACGCCATTTGCCAAGATCATCCTCGAGAACAACTTATGTATACACGATACCAAAATGTACTCACACACACGCGCGCGCGCACACAGACCCACGCAAACTCACACGCACGCACACACGTGCGCGCGCACACACAAATCCATGGGCCTGCAAATGCACCTTTTAAGATCTAAGTAAAATTGGCCAGATTAGGCGCCACCTAACCCCTGGATCAACACAGCAAGTTGTTCTTGTTTTATTGCTATCAAACACGACGTTGGTAATGCGTCCATCCACCAAGAGCCACGCCAATAACAGTAGGAGTTAAGTTCAAGCTCCGATTCCTCGTACATGGAACAATCAGTGCGCGGAACTGCATCGCTAAATGATCTCAAAATGCTTTCAGTTCCGTGCGCAAAGCTCAACTGAGTTGGCTGATCGTCCGACAGAGCAGAAACATCAATACAAACATTGCTATGACAACATACTACCACTACATAGCACCGCTACGAAAATATATTTAACGATGTGAAGGATAGCCGCTTTGACAATGTTCACTTTGATTCCATCAATGACAATAATGGAATTACTGTTGTTGCAGTTGAAATGATGGGTATTATTAATTAATTATCATGAAAGTTCACCAGGTCTGGATGGTATTACTGCAGATCAAATCAAGTTCGCCGATGCTCAAATTGTGGTGATATTATCTACCCTTGTGACATTTATTATGGTGCATGGTTATGTTCCGAAATCAGTCTCAGAGTATGTTATTGTACCGGTTATTAAAGATAAATATAGACGGGTAAGTGACAAAGGCCAATATTCCTTTCTAACATATGTTCCAAGATAATAGATACTGTGATATTCAACAGAATGGAAACGTACTTGCAAACTACGCCTCATCAGTTTGGATTTAAGCCAAAACATGGAACGGAATTGTGTGTGTGTTTACATTTAAGGACTTATTAAGATTTTACACTAAACATGGTTCAGCTCTGCATGTTGCATTTCTGGATACGTCAAAAGCATTTGATCGAGTCAATCGAAATAAGCTGTTTACGAAATTAGAACAGCGAGACGTACCGAAATATATACTAAGAATACTCAACATTTAGTTCAATAACAAATGTGTATGTATCCGATGGGGATCTACCTACTGGGATTTCTTCCCAGTAGGCAACGGTGTTAAGCAAGGTGGAAAGTTATCCCCTTTATTGTTTTTCATTTACATGGACAATTTGAGGGTACAACTATACACTCAACATATTGGCTATAGTCTGGGTACTATGGTTGTTAATCACCTGATATACGCTGATGACCTACTTCTATTCGCTCCTTCCGCCAAGGGACTACAAACTTCACTTGACATATGTTACTCTTATGGGTGTGAGCATGACATTCAGTATAATGCTGATGAATCCCTGATCATGTACTTTGATTCTAGAAATTCAAATCTCGCCAGGGAAATGACTTTAGGAGAAAAGAAGTTAAACTTCGCCACCTCTTGTAAATACATTTGGCATGTAATTTGTAACGACTTATCGGATAAGGCTGAATTCAAGCCAAAATTAGACTACTTTTGCCAAAAGTAACATGTTACGGCAAAAAATAATTGTTTGCTCTACTGCTGTAAAGAATAAGCTGTTTACTGCAAATATCAGTAATATTTATATGTATGCGCTATGGGTTAATTTTAGAAAAGCTAATTTTCAGCAATTTATTGTTGCCTATAACAATTCATATAGAATATTGAACAATCTGCCGATGAGATGTAGCGCTAGCCACATGTTTGCTACAGCTAATGTAAATTATCAGTGTTATCAGAACAGCTATTTTTAGCTTACTCACGAGGATTAACAGGCATGTTAATACAATTATCCAGAGTATTGTTACTAGCGATATATATGCAGTACGTCGCAGTTGCGGCATCAGTGAATCAAGGCTTTATATATAGTTTTTAATATCCTGTTTTTTATTAACACATTTTTTTCTTTTCTTTATTTATCTATGTTTCTATTTTATATGGATGTTTTTATCGATGTACTTTTTTTCAATATGGACACAATGCTTGTCTGAAATAAAAACGTTATTATTATTATTATTATACAACACAACAGCAATTAATAATAATAGTAATAAAACAAACTTCCATTGTGTTTTGTTTCCTCGGGAACCCGCGCTTCAGTGTGTGTGTGTGTGCGTGCGTGCGTGTGTGCGTGCGTGCGTGCGTGTGTTGTGTCACAAATAACAACCTTGTGTAGGGTTTACACGTTTTAAAGTACTGTTACAATAGATGCAATACGTTGTATGTGTAGATATCGTGTATAGTAAATAATGGTTATCATAAATATTTGTTGATCCTTTCTCAGATTGATTGTTTATTCACTACTGACTTATTTGGTTGGCAATAAACTATCTCCGCCAAATATGTGTAGGCTATATTTGGCGGAGATAGATCGTTGAAATTGGTGGTGTATCAAAGTTCATAAGCAAGTGGAATTACTGATTGATAAGTATTATTCTTGCCTTAATATCATTCATAAAGTAGCAGTAAACATATATTGAGTAGCAGTTGTGCTTAAAGTTAGTTAGATAAAGTATTTTAGGACACTTTAGTCTAGTGAGTGATAATAGGGTACGTTAGCTTACGGCTACGATAAGTTTGTAAACAAGATTTAACAAACCTCGTTATGTGGTAGAATATATAGGTGATAAAGTAACAACCATAAACTACCTATATAAGATAATATCTGTGTAAGTCAGTACCTGCTAGACATTTTGATAAGGTAGCTTTGTTGTTAAAATTAAGCATTTGCGATAATCGGGCGAACTAAGTTTATGTAGCTAGTGTCTCTCTTATTCGCTAGGGCGCTGTATAACCTAAATAAATAAGGCAGTCTAGCGTACGCAATCTTACGAAAAGTGTAACATTTGTGCACAGAAAACAGTCTTCTTAAAGACTACATAGACAGTGATTGGTGTAAACACAGTTGACAAAATTATTTTAAATAGCTAATTAGATTATTATTATTAAATAAATTCTGATATGGCGCCTTGCAAGCGGCAAGTCAAGGCAAAGAGACACTTGGTGTGCGACGACTGCCACAGTTGGGTAGATTTTGCCTTATCCGGCTGTACGAAGTCATGGACAGAAACCAAGGAAGAGGGATTCACCTTTCAGTGCGTGGGGTGTTGGAAGGTGAAATGTCTGGAGAAAGAGGTAGCTAGGTTGGTAGATATTGTGAAGGGGATGGAGATGAGAATCAGCAAGGAGACAGACGGAAAGGAGAGAGACGACAGGGATAAAGTTGGGAATACTGTGAAACTGAAGGAGCAGAGTAGTGGCAACAAGACCGAGGAAAGGAGACTGAGAGGAGGGAAGGTGATCGGAGGGGAAGAAAGTGGAGGATCGACGGCAGGAAATGTGACAGGTGTGAAGGTGGCAGGAGAGAAAGTGACCGTAGAGAAAGAGGTAGGAGGGAAAAAGAGACGGGAGAGGAGAGAAGGAAATGCAATGGGAGGAAAGATGACGGGAAGAAAGGAAGTGAGAGTACATGTGACAGAAGAGAAGTCGGGAGGGACGATGACAGGAAGAAAGGTGACAAGAGAAACAGCGTCAGGAAAAAATGGAACGGACAAGATTGTGACGGGAGAGCAGAAGACAGGGGAACAAGATTACAACCAGACATATGCAAACCGTAGAAAGAGCTACACTGAGGCAGTGATTGAGGGGGCAATGAGGAAAGAGAGGGTGTTTATGGGCGATTCGATTATGAGAAAGACAGATAAGACTCTAAGCGAGGGGGAGGACGTCGTTGTTTGTCTACCGGGGGCTAGGATAGAACATGTAACTGAAAGGGTAGAGAAGGTACTGGGGCATGGCAAGGGAGGGTCTATACTAGTACATGTAGGGACAAATAACGCAGAGAGGGAGGGAACAACTGGGATAGTTCAGAAGTACAGACAGTTAGTGAAGAAGTTAAAGAAGACAAGAGTAGAACAGATTATCCTCTCAGGAATTTTGCCAGTAATGGGAGGAAGGGGGCCGACATATAGAAACTGCAAGAGGATGGCGATCAACGCACTAGTTGAGCAGATGTGTAAAGAAGAGGGGGTGGGATTCGTAGATTTATGGGGATACTTTGTTGGGAGGGAAGATATGTACATGAGAGATGGCCTACATCTAAGTGGAAAGGGGGCAGCAGTTTTCTCAGAGAACTTGCTGCAATCTGTTGACAGTGGGACAGGCTGCATCTATTTAAACTAGATTCGCAGGGGGGATTCACAGAGAAGCCTGAAACTGGAGGCATAGATAAAGACAGCAGAAATAAATCGGCAAAGAACAGCCTGGAAAACTGTTCTGAATCAGGATATAAATGCAATTGTTTAAATGCAAGGAGCATAGTAAACAAAAGAAGTGAACTAAACATTATGGTAGAAGATATTGACCCTCACATAATAGGTATAACCGAATCGTGGGCCACCACTGATATATCAGATGCCGAATTGGGACTAACAGGATATGTAATGTTTAGGAAAGATAGAATAGGAAGAAAGGGAGGTGGAGTTATTTTATATATTAAAGAATCTATCCAGGCTTATGAAATAAAATTAGAAAGAGAAGCAGATTGCGAAGAAGCTGTTTGGTGTAACATAGTTACAGGAAAGTCAACGTTAACAGTTGGGTTAGTTTATCGAAGTCCAAACATAAGCATAGAAGAGAATGAAAAAATACAAAACGCTATAAGGGAAGTAAGCAAACGGAACTGTATTATTATGGGGGACTTTAACCATGGGCATATACAATGGAAATCTCTACAGAGTATGGGGAGTGAGGACCACAAGTTTTTAGTTTTAGTACAAGATAGTTTCCTTTCTCAACATGTGCTAGAACCAACCAGGGGAGAGAATGTGTTGGACTTAGTTTTGTCCTCACAGAAAGAATTAGTTGACAATGTCAAGATATGTGAGCCACTGGGGAGTAGTGATCACAACCAGATACATTTTACCATCAAAGTAAAATCAGAAAGGAATAGTAAAAAGCAGTATAGGAGAAATTTCCACAAAGGAAGGTATAAGGACATGAGGAAATATTTAGCAAAGATAGACTGGAATAACACACTGAAGAATAAGACAGCAACCGAATGCTGGAATATCTTAAATAGTGAAATTAAGTGCATAGTCGATAAATTTGTACCTTTCAAAAAACAAGGGAAACGGTCTAAAAAGAAACACTTATCGAAAGAAGCCATTAGAAAAATTAAGTATAAACAAATGATGTGGAAGTCATATAGATGTACTGGAAATGATGAAGACTACAACATTTATAAAGAAGCACTTAATCAAGCCACAGCTGAAATTAGAAATTCAAAGAGAAGCTATGAAAAAAAATTTGCTAGTAATATAAAACATGACAGTAAGAGTTTTTATGCGTATATTCGAAGCAAACAGAAAGTTCAGGATAAGGTCGGTCCTCTAGAAGATAGTGCTGGAAATACAATATCAGAGGGATTCTTAATGGCAGAAGACCTGAATGAGTATTTTAGTTCAGTGTTTACCAGGGAAGATATTAGTTCACTGCCAGTACCAGAGGCTAAGTTCAAGGGGGCAGATTCAGACTATTTAGGACAGTTAGTTGTAACCTCGGAAATGGTAGCTAAGAAAATAAGGGCTATGAAGGATAATAAATCACCTGGAGTGGACGGGATTCCGCCCAAACTACTATTGGAAATTGTAGAACAAATTAGCGCACCGCTTGCAACAGTTTTCAATTTGTCATTAGAAGAGGGAGTGGTTCCTTTAGAATGGAAAGAGGCAAACATTATACCGTTATTTAAAAAAGGTTCGAGAAACAAGTCAGAGAACTATAGACCAGTGAGTTTAACATCAGTGATTTGCAAATTATTAGAAAGACTAATTAAAGATCACATGGTGGATTTTCTTGTTAAACATAACTTGATAAACCCATCTCAACATGGGTTTTTAAAAGCGAGGTCATGCTTAACAAATATGTTATGTTTTTTGGAAGACATCACTAGGTGGGTAGATGAGGGATCACCAGTAGATATCATCTATTTAGATTTTCAAAAAGCTTTCGACAAAGTACCACATCAAAGATTACTCCTTAAGCTAAAGGCCCATGGCATAGGAAATGGTATAATAAACTGGATAGAAAAATGGCTGAATGACAGAAGACAACGTGTAGTAGTTGATGGGGAGGCTTCAAACTGGAAATCGGTATTGAGTGGGGTACCACAGGGATCAGTACTAGGACCTATATTATTCTTAATATATATCAACGATTTGGACGATGATATAACAAGCAAGGTGTTAAAATTTGCGGATGATACAAAAGTGTTTAGAAGGATTAAAAGTGATGGAGACAGACAGCAATTACAAGATGATCTTGATAGGTTGATCAAATGGTCTGAAAAGTGGCAAATGCTGTTCAATTTTGGGAAATGTAAATGCCTCCACACAGGTCATGGGAATGAAGAGGTAAAATATAAAATGGGGGGTACTGTTCTAAATACTACTGTAAAAGAAAAGGACTTAGGGTTAACCATTAGTGCTGATATGAAGGTTTCAGAGCAGTGCGGAATTGCAGCGTTAAAGGGAAATCAAATCCTTGGATTAATTAGGCGGAATATAGCGTATAAGAAAAAAGAATTAATAGTACCGCTGTACAAAACAATAGTGAGGCCTCATTTAGAATATTGTATACAAGCATGGAAGCCATATCGCAAGAAGGACATAGATATGCTAGAAAGAGTACAGAGGAGAGCGACTAAAATGATACCAAATCTGAGGGATCTTAGTTACGAAATACGCCTAAAAGAATGTGGTTTAACAACAGTAGAGACCAGGAGATTGAGAGGAGATCACATAGAAGTGTTTAAAATATTGAATGGTTATGAAAATATTGATAGAAACATTTTTTTCTCAGTTAAGAAAGATAGAAAGACCAGAGGACATGAAGCTACATTAGTAAAGGAGCAGTGTAGATTAGATATAAGAAAGTTCTCATTCTCACAAAGGACTGTAAATGAATGGAACAGATTATCTCATGATTGTGTTGGTGCTAGTAGCGTGACTATGTTTAACAATAAAATCGACACACACCTTAAAAAGGCGGGATACATGTAGATAAAAAGACTCTCGATAAGCCAAAAGGCTTCCTTGTCCAACTGCCATCCAGAGTAATTTTCTGGATGGCAATCTTGTTAAATTCTTGTTAAATGTTATTGTTAGATTAAATGGCGGCGCTTCGCGTGGTTTACCCGCTGAATAATCTGTTCGCTCGCAACGGTCGTTGCAAAGACCGCGTCAATGCCGCCTTTTACACATAGAACAGAGAACTACAACACGTTGTCACAATGGAATTGTTGTGACACAGAGGTCGGCAAAGAAGTAACGTATGTGGTGATGTGATGGTCTAGCAGCCAGGCTTGGACGGAGCTCAACAGAATTGGTGCAAGACATGCACGTGGACATACGAAGGTCATGCTTGCCTATATCTGCAACAGACACAGCAACTGATGACGATGATGATGACGATAATGATGATTACGATGGTGGTGGTGATTGTGATTGTAATGGTGATGATGGTGGTGATCGTTATGACGATGATGATGACGATGATGATGATGACTCTACAATTACGAATGATGATATCGATCACATATATTACTATGCATAGACACATAAGAACGTGCGTGCCTACGTGCGGACTTTGTTGTACACCATACAGTATACACGTCCCCCTGCGCAGCCGTCGATCAGCGCCATCGCAGGCTTGCTGACATTTGCACAATTTATGCGTTCGCACGCTGCGATTGAGCTTTAGGTCGTGACAACTAAACCTTTCTCGTATCTGTCCACGGATCATAACTAACACTTAATGGTGATGAGTTGCACTGACGAGAATTTAACAGCTTAACCGCACTGGTTACAGTCGCCAGTCGTCGTGTAATTATTCCCGGGGGAGCGAGCGAGAGAGAAGGAGGGTACTCCAGTAATCTAAACACGTCTCAACGGCTGTACGTACGAGCACGGTTTCTCGGGCGCGAAAACAGCATCTACACATCCACATACAGATAATTCATTGCCATGATCGATATAAAATACGTATAAATTTGGAATGTGTCTTGGTGTTGAAACACAGTAACATCAGACATGTCACGAACTTACTATAAATTAAAATAACATAAATAAATCAAATGTTCATTTAAATTGCTAAGCTAAAACTAACACATAAAAGAAGAATAAAACACACCTGACAAAATTTACATTCCATAGTCTCTATCGCTAAGGCCTGTATGTAATCCCCGATAATGCAGCCACGGCACGGGGGTAGCAACTGTCTCGGAAGGGATTTGTCTTTGCACAGATATTTCTGAATCGTGTTAGATTCGTATAATTTTGTCAGTTAACTTCTGCGGACCATGGACAAAACAAAATGGAGTCTTTGGTGAAGTCATGTTTGCACTTTATGTTTCACTGCAAAATTGCAGCGCCCCAGATTTTTGGTTTTGTTATTCGGCAGAAAACTGTAGGTGTAACCAACAATGATATTATTATTACTTTAGAAGTGTCGGTCCTTTGGAAGTGAGATGCATGACACATTATGAGGCAGATTTGCAAATTAGTTTGTGATGTTGGTGATGACGATCCTAAAACATGCATTAATATTTAACATACGTCCGATTTAGTGGTAAGCACGTTTGGGAGCGCCCTGAACGAGTTAGATCCTACTAGCTCGTCCACTTAGCCAAACTTGTGGCAACACGATGAACATCGTGACATTTCAGCATTTATGCTGGATTACGTTTCACAAATCGTTGACTTCTCATCCAACTTGAAGATAAATTGAAGCCTGCCCCGCACGTCACCGTCGGCGTGGAATAAACCTATATCTCTAACTTACACCACCACTTCTCGTATAGCCAATTGTTATATTGACAGAATGTAGATCAGGATACCCAGGATTGACATTTAGTCAGGAACATAGAAGAATTAATAAAAGATGTTAAGCTTAACGCGTGTCTCTTTCTAATGCCAAACTGTTCAGTAAGGGGCCTACAAATCTATGTGGGCTATTGACATTTAAAGGGAGCCAATCATTGCATCTAACGCATTTAGCGGGTGTAGTAATATGTAACAGGAAGTATGCTGTGTTGAACGTGGGAAATGGGACTTTGCTGAACATCAAAGGATACTGCAGATAACTCAGCCCGACTCGGCCGTATTGCCAATAAAGCTTGTTTTCAAACACGATTTACTGTTTGAACATGCTCGGGGTCGTACCTTCCAAATTGCGAAAAGTTGTTACGGGCTGACTAAACACAACTTGGAGGGCGGCATACCTTCAACACAGTATATTCTATTATATTAATTAATATATGAAAAACTAGGAAAAAGGCTGCCACTTTTTAACTATACATCACCTTGGTGAAGAGCTTCTCAGGATCAATCTCATGTAGCTCGGCGATCCTGTCGTGGTTATACATCAAAGAAGCAGATCGATCTTCGCGATGGGCTAAACTAGTTGAGGAAGTCGCTTTAACTGTCAATTATTTGTGACTTTGGTATATTGAATCATGTAGAGGATGAATAAGTTGATTCATCGTACGTTGCTCGCATAAGTAACGTAGTTAATATTAAAGATCAATATGTTAAAAATAAAAGTGTCATCCACTAACGTCGATTATGGTTAAATCATGTATCGTAACAACAGCACAGAAACGTGGTTGGTCGTTTAGGATTCCAACTTGTTTTACTTCTCTAAGAATCTTTAGGAATGGTGTCGGTGTGAGATTGTAAATGATATCCAGAGATATGGACCGGGGCCCATTTACCATTTATATGAACCCCCTTGTTAAAAATAGAACTGTTGCAACTCTAATATTAAATTTATTATATCTCATTGCAATGCGTACAAATACAAATAAAATTAAGCAAATTGTGTATAATAAACTGTTGTCCCACAGCCACCAGTAGATGCAGGAGAAGACCACTGAACTGGCAGCCATCTCCTCACAAGTGGGCCTCAACATACATAAAGGAAAGAAAAAGGTCCTCGAGGTTAATACAGCCAGCACTGAGCCAGTCACACTGGAAGGGAGTGCACTTGAAGAGGTAGAAGCCTTCACATACCTGGGTAGCATCATCGACAAGCAGGGTGGCACAGATGCGGATGTTAGAACAAGGATTGGCAAGGCGAGAGGAGCATTTATTCAGCTCAAGAACATCTGGAGTTCCAAAGTGTTGTCATTACACACGAAGTTCCGACTGTTTAACTCCAACGTGAAGTCAGTCCTATTGTATGGAGCAGAGACATGGAGGACAAATAACACTACCACCAAGAAAGTACAGACCTTCATCAACAACTGTCTAAGAAGAATCCTCCAGATCCGCTGGCCAGACACCATCAGCAACATTGACTTGTGGAGGAGGACACACCAACTGTCTGCCGAAGATGAAATAAGAAGAAGACGATGGGGATGGATTGGTCACACACTCCGGAAACCAGCATCAACTATCACCAGACAGGCTCTGACATGGAACCCACAAGGCAGGAGAAAAAGAGGTCGTCCAAAGAACACGTGGCGAAGGGACCTCCACGCGGACACCAAAAAGACAGGACACACTTGGAGACAGCTTGAAACAAGAGCCCAGGACAGAGGACTCTGGAGAGCTGTTGTCGACGGCCTATGCCCCAGGAGGGACGATGGGCACAAGTAAGTAAGTATAATAAAGTAATAAGAACAACAACGGAAGGATGTTGTATAAAGTCCCTATCGTATGTTTCAATGTAAATATCATAATATCTAAAACAGTGCATGTGTAAAAGACATAATTGAAAAGTTTGTTAACAGTATTGTGTAATATAAATTGCTTAAGCATACATTTGTAATTAATTACTGAATAAGTTTTAAACTTAAGTCTTGTATTGAAATAATTCCAAATTATACCACCCTATTTTCTTATTGAACGAAGTTTTATGTTTTAATTATTTAAAAAATATATACATGGCTTTGTTTATACATTAAAAATGTAATATTCTAAAAGGACGAATTGTACCAGCAAAATTGTCAAAACAATGTTAATAACCGTAAAAGATACCGAAATGTTCATTGTTGATTTAATAGCATTTTTTCATAGATTTATTTTTGTTATAGCGCGTACACAAATGAACCACTTCTAACTCACTCGACACATTGAAGACTTTTTTCACAGGGGAATCTTCCATGTCTTAATAAAAGGACCTCCAATCTAAACACGACGGGGATCAGTTTACGACACCACACCAGTCGTAGTATGAAAACACCGAGGTATATAAGAGAGGGAAAACGCTTCTTACAAGAAACGCGGAAGGAAATGTCAACGGCGAAAAGAAAGGGTGTTCTTTGTGGTGGCCAGCATTACAGGCATTCTCACAAACAGTGCGCAAATGCTTCCCTACAACTGACGAAGAGGAAGTCCCGCCGTGTTGTGGAGACTAACTAATATGACGCGTGCTTTCACTTGTCATCTATATTGATTTGTGATCGCATAAAAGCGTTCTACTTAGTTTACAGCCTTTATTTAATTGATTATTAGGTCGTTAATCTAAAAAAGTCAAAGTGATATGGACGAGTCGTAATTATTGTTTTTATTATTGTATGTAGCCCCCTTAAATTAGGCCTTGGCGACCGTAGAAATACGACGTAGTAAATATTGATGGGCATCGTGCATGCATGTGTTTGAAAAACGTTGGAGTTGTGAATTGTACGGAATTTTATCAGCATATATCAATGACCTGACGAAAGTGGCTGTGAAGAAGTTTAGGAAATTCCCCATATACAAGTATCTTATAACCTGACAAAACGTTACCATGGCCACCAATGAAAAAAGTAACTAGTCTCTGTGTCCAACAACGGCAAACCAAAAGTCATAAACTGGACACGTCAGTCTCTTGTCAACACATGGGACAGGTCAAGACAGCCAAACCATAACAACAAGGTGGATTGCGTGTAGGATTTCTAATAAAGGTTTGATATTACGGATATACATCTTTCTTGAGATATAGTAGGCCCTGTATTGTTGTAATTGCCTACTAAACCGTGCAGTTAGCTATTACATAGTGGACATAATCATGCCATAAAAGAAATTATTAATGTGCCCATAAATGTTTGGTTTAGGTAAATATCGCCAAAGGAATGGTGTGATATACTGTGGAAATACGTGGTTAATACAAAAAGAAATACACTAATGCCAGCTTTTAGGCAATACATGTGTAATAAATGTAACTGCACTTGTCCCTTTCAATACCAGATTGTGAACATTTCGCTAGCCACGTGAAACGTGTCAGCCATCTTAAAAGTAACAGTTGTGACTCCGCTCCTTAAGAAGACGGCATTTGATGTGGATTGTCTTACAAATTACAGACCGATATCAGATTTGAGTTTTCTGTCCAAAGCCATCGAATAAGTGCCGCTTGCATGTGTGCGTGTAATATGGCAAAGCACAACCTGTTTGAAGTTACTCTAACAAGTACGCCTTGAGTCAACTACAACATCCACCTGGTCCGGGTTCTCACTCCGAGGCGAACTATCACCCCTTTGAAATCCTACCCATGCGAACTAGTCGGCATGCAAAATTGGTCACATCACAGTGACAACACTGGTGAAGATGCTAAATGATTTAGTCTTATCCGCTTATAAGGTACGTGTCTCCTGTGTGTTCCTGATTGACTTAAACGCGGCGTTTGGCAAGTCTGATTACCAAGTGCTCGTACTATGGCTGTCAAACCGGATCACCCTGTCAGTGACAGCGAGCAACTGCACACATGCATGTCGCATCTCGAAAGTAGGAAACCATATGTTACGATGGAGAAGCCATCTTGAATAAGTTGTGGAAAAATCTTACAAAATCAAATCAAGCTAGACGTCCGCATAATCTGACAACACGTACGCAGTTTTACACAACGTTCAAGATCCCGACATGTCTAAAGCCATCTGTCGGTTTTAGTAATATAATGCGGATATCAACTCTTGGATGATTACAAGCAGACTCCCATTAAATGGTGATAACTAGACATTCTATTCGGGGGATTGGAGACGTACGCTACGCAGACCGATACATAAGGTGAATATACACACAACGCGATTGGACAAGGAGAGGTGACACCAAGTACATGGACAGGTGACACCAAGTACACAGATAAGTGACATCAAGTACATGGACAGGTGATACCTAGTACATGGATAGTTGAAGCCAAATACATGGACCTGTGACACCAAATAAAAGGATAGGTGACACCAATTACATGGAAAGGTGATACCAAGTACATGAACAGATGACACCAAGTACATGGATAGGTGTCTCCAACTAGACAGACAGGTAGCACCAAATGCATGGACAGTTATCCCTTTTTCTTTTCTGTATAATGCATTCTTGTTTGATCGTCTGTTGCGTAAGAGGCCTACACGGTATGTGAAGAAGTGAAACAAATCGGTCGGGTAGTTTCGTGCCGCCCAGGTGGGAGTCGGACGGACAGGTGTGTGGAACGTTGTGTATTAGCTAATAATCTCATCTCAATCAGTTTGATCATCACGGGTTGACTGAGGTGACAAAAATGATACCGCGAATATTGGAACGCCTTCGAATAGACACACGGGCTTGTTTCTTGACCTTTACGCCAACGCATCCACCTATAGACTCTGACAGATTCATCATGCCATTTTCACCCCGTCGTTTTGATAAATATCAAATTATGCGTTTCCAGGAAAAAATAACGCACTAATAAGAAGAATCGATCCGTGTCAAAGCGGCGGGCTTTCAAGAAAGTGTCAGAAAGCGAAATGCGACTGTTCAAGCCAGACCAGACTACATAGGCTGATTTCCGACAGCGCGACACGGTGGCGACACTATAGGGAGTCAGTAACCTTGGATGTCGTAGGTACGATGTGGCAGAGTGAGTGAGTGAGTGAGTGAGTGAGTGAGTGAGTGAGTGAGTGAGTGAGTGAGTGAGTGAGTGAGTGAGTGAGTGAGTGAGTGAGTGAGTGAGTGAGTGAGTGAGTGAGTGAGTGAGTGAGTGAGTGAGTGAGTGAGTGAGTGAGTGAGTGAGTGAGTGAGTGAGTGAGTGAGTGAGTGAGTGAGTGAGTGAGTGAGTGAGTGAGTGAGTGAGTGAGTGAGGGAGGGAGGGAGGGAGGGAGGGAGGGAGGGAGGGAGGGAGGGAGGGAGGGAGGGAGGGAGGGAGGGAGGGAGGGAGGGAGGGAGGGAGGGAGGGAGGGAGGGAGGGAGGGAGGGAGGGAGGGAGGGAAGGAGGGAGGGAAGGAGGGAGGGAAGGAGGGAGGGAGATAGGAGACGGGGGGGACATGAGGGAACGGGAGGGTACGTGAGAGGACGGGAGGGGGCGAATGTGTTTGTGCAAGTGTGCGCGGCATCTTTCCCAATATTGCAGAAAAACAGCAATGTTGGAAAGAACCTAATGGAGATTATGACGATGACGATGTTCATGCTGTAGAAGGTTCAAGGATATACACCTTCCAAACTTTGGTGAAACACTGGCTAGGGTTAATAAATGCAAATATCTTGGGCACATTACAAACTACATGAAAGTAAATAATCTATTTAGTCAAAAACAATATGGATTTATATCTGGCCGATCAACACTTCTACAACTAATCAAAATAATAGATGACTGGACTAAAGAAATGGATAATGGCAACCACACTGATGTTATATATATGGATTTCAAAAAAGCCTTTGACACCGTGCCACACAAAAGATTAATTAGCAAATTAAAAAGCTTCAACATTTCAGAAGAACTGATTAACTGGATAGAATCATTCATCACAGATAGAAAACAAAAAGTTTCAGTAAATGGAGATGAGTCTAGCTGGAAAGAGGTAATGTCAGGGATACCTCAGGGTTCCGTTCTAGGACCCTTACTTTTTGTTCTATATATTAATGACCTCCCAGTCAAATTCAAATACATTTCTATTTGCTGATGACATAAATATATTTAGAACAATAACACATATAGATGATCAGGATGTACTTCAACATGATTTAAGCATACTAGAACAATGGAGCAACAAGTGGTTGTTAAAATTCCATCCTGATAAATGTGTACACATGGAAATTAGGAAAAATAATATTGGTGAAAGTAAATATTTTATGGCAACAAATAATGTCAAACATGCTCTTGTCACCACAGACAAACAAAAAGATTTAGGAGTAATTATTGATTCAAAACTTTCTTTTGATGATCACATCAACCAAGTGGTTAATAAAGCAACCAGAATGACAAAAGTAATAAGAAGAACTTTTCAATTATTAGATACATACACTTTCTTGCCACTATACAAGACTATGGTTAGATCCCACCTAGATTATGCAATAGCAGTATGGTATCCATATAAGACGGAACATAAAATAGCCATAGAAAATGTCCAGAGAAGAGCCACAAAAGAACTACCTGGTATGAGGGACTTATCATATATTGAAAGACTAAAATTACTTAAGTTACCCACATTAACATATCGTAGGTTAAGAGGAGATTTGATTGAAGTGTATAAAATACTGCATAATATATATGACAACAAATCTGCACCAAACCTTCCTAAGTGGGAGGATGTGGCATCACGATCCAGTAACAGAGGACACTCCCTTAAACTGTTCAACCAAAGAGCAAAATTAAACATAAGAAAAAATGCATTCCCGCTTAGAGTGGTTGAATCATGGAACAGTTTACCTGATTCAGTAATCAGCAAATAAGCAAAATCAATAAACCCATTTAAAAACCGCTTTGATAAATTCTAGTCAACCCAGGAGATATTATACGACTATGAAGCCCCACTAACATTAAACAGTGGAACCGGAAAACACAAACTCTTAATACTAGACCCCGAAGAAGAAGATCTGATCACTGAGGAACCGAGAGGATCCTAAGGTAAGGTGTATCATCACAAAAGATCTCAGTGACAATGATGACATGGCTAGGCAATACAAGAAAATGTATGGTCAGGGTAATGCCCTGATCCGAAAATTATATACGGGAAGGCGGGGCAAGTTGGCGAAGCGGGCAAGATGACGAATTTGCATTAGTTTAAAATTGTGCACTAGATGGTAGCGCTGATGTCCCCCATTGACGTCACTAAGTGCGCGCGCAACTTGTCTGCAAGTTTGAACGTGATCGGCATGATACGGACAATTTTAGCGACGTAAATTAATTTTGTTGACTTTTGTACTAAGAATTAGAAATTAGTTAATAAGACTCTACAATTGACGATCGTGTAGTAAGCGTTTCTCAGACGTGTTATATTACAGCGGTATATTTTAACGCAACACCCCAGAGTAATTAGTCGAAATTCCCAAACATCTGAACGGGCGTGGAGGGGGTGCTGTAAAAATGGCAGTGCGGGACAAGATGACCAGGGCAAGTTGGCGAATTCGTCATCTTGCCCCACTCCGTCCCAAACTATGAATGTATGAACAGGAGCGGATTTAGGTGTGTTGCCAGAGAGTATAAATCGGTAGTTTTATTGCGGGGGATATATATAGAACCTACCCAGCGGGCACACGACGTCGGTACGACGTCGATTATTGGTTGAATATACATCGCGACGTCGTACAACATATATACAACGTCTTTAGAACGACGATGATCCGACGTTGTAAGGACGTCGAAATGCGACGTTGTAGCGACGTTGAAATCACGTCGACAACCAAATCCGACGTCGCTACAACGTCGGGTAATCAACGTTGTAACGACGTCGAAAACGTGACGTTGCCACGACGTTGAAACAACGTTGACAACCAGATACGACGTCTTTACAACGTCGGGTAATCAACGTTGTAACGGCGTCGACACGCGACGTTATAACGACGTTGAAATCACGTCGACAACCAAATCCGACGTCTTTACAACGTCGGGTAATCAACGTTGTGAGGACGTCGAAACATGACGTTGTCGCGACGTCGCAATCACGTCGACAACCAAACCCGACGTCTTTGCAACATCGGGTAATCAACGTTGTAAGGACGTCGAAACACGACGTTATCACAGCGTTGAAATCACGTCGACAACCAAATCCGACGTCTTTACAACGTCGGGTGATCGACGTTGCAAGGACGTCGATACGCGACGTCATTACGACAATGGAATTACGTCGACAACCAAACCCGACGTCTTTACAACGTCGGGTAATCAACGTTGTCAGGACATCGAAACGTGACGTTGTCACGACGTTGAAATAACGTCGACAACTAAATCCGACGTCTTTATAACGTCAGCTCATCGACGTTGTAAGGAAGTTGAAACTCGAAGTTATTATATATCACGACGTTGAAATAACGTCGACAACCAAAAATGACGTCTTGAAAACGTAAGGTCATCAGCGTTGTAAGGGCGTCGAAACTTTATTACGACGTTATCACGACGTTGTAATGACGACGACAACCAAATCCGACGTGTCTATGTATAACGTCGGACCATCAACGCTGCGCGGGCGTCGTTTTGACGTCGGATGTAATTAACAACTTTATAAAGACATGGACATCTGGTGCCACGACGTTTAAATCATGTCGGCAGCTAAAACCGAAGTTTTTGTAAACGGGGAACATGAACATATAGGCGGGGGAACAGGAGGCAGAGTTGGTAGATGCCTCCTTAGCTGGAATGTCTCTGGGGGCAGACATATGGTTGCACCCCCCATTAAATGTGAACGTGAATGTTTATATTTGTGGCGAGCGTCAATGGCGGGTGGAAATTAAAATTTTATGAGACACTTAATGTGTATTTTTTCGACTGTAAAAGATATGTACAATTGGAGGGCAGACATATGTGGTTTTCTGCCCCCATTCCATGCAGTAATAGCTAGGCGGCGCAGTGGAAAAAAATGTCCAACAGAACCCCCTCGATGGCATTTAAATGCAAATGCAAGTGTTTTAGATTAGCCAAATGCAAATATGCAATTTAAGTGTTTGAAACTATATTCAAATGCAAATGTTTCAAATTAGATGATTCAAATGCAATTGCAAATGTTTAATTTTATTTATAATTTCTAAACGGTCCCGTTTATTGTCTGGTCCCGCTTAGGTGGCGTTTTCAAAGACAGCATTTATATAATTTTCAGTACATTAAAAATGTTCAAACTGTTTATACTTAATAATTGGGTTGTCCTCTAAATCACATGCATTTTATCGACCAGGGGAACGAGTAATCACGTTAATTAACGTGTTAATTCACGTGTGGAATTGGGGAAACTGATACGGTTCTAGGAGAACGAGTATTCACGTGAATTCAGGTGTTCATTCACGTGTGGAACTGGGGACACTGGTACGGTGCTAGTGGATCGACTGTTCACGTGATTTCACCTGTTCATTCAAGTGTGGAACTGGGGAAACTGGTAATGGTTTCGTAACATTATGAATTACGTTTTATATGTACGTTCTATACACGCATTCTACAAACGTGTACCAATACGTAGCAACAACGTAACGATATTGCGCTGTCCAGTGACCATCCAACAACGTGTCGAGAATTACGTTTTATATATACGTTGTACACATCCGCCATGGATTGGGTTCAAACTATGGACCATGGAATGCAATCTCGTCCGTTTTTTGCAATTGGTACAATGTTAAAAAACTCGCCCATGTATTGGTTTTAAACCCTATACCGAATGATCACAAAAGGTTCATTAGGAAGAGATGCCCAATTAGCATCAACAACCCAATAATTATGATCACCAGAAATACACTTATATATTTGTTTCTCGAAAAACGGCATTTGATACTTGTTATCCGACGTGAAAAATTTAAATAACCAGATTTATATAAATTTGTCCAACATATGATTTTCATGTACTCGTCACCACTCTTAAGTGTATCCATCCTTTCTCCACAAAATGTTCCAAAATTATGTTATATTATGTTATATTGTGTAGTAACATATGACAAGGCAGTGTCTGTCACAAGTTATCTGCACAATGTGACATCTTTCTACTCCCCTAGCAGATAACAGAAAGGGCGGTCAGATAAGACTGCTCTCAAGGTGACGCACAAAGTCAACTGTTATACACAGTGGACAGCACATGTCACACACACACGGTAGTCGTTTTAGAAGCTGTAGTTAAGTAGCCGTGGGATTATGAGAGCTACCCATTGGCTAGTTTGAAATGGTCAGTGCTCACCGCTTTAGGCTTGGATGTGAGGCTGAGCTGCATGGGCAATGACTGCCCTGGGCCCATTACTTCTGCTCCTGCTTACTAATGGTATTTTAATTACCCCTACACACTGCTGGATCAACAGGGAGAAGAGGGTGGTTGATTGGCCACCCGTCAAAGATGCCACAAACATAAGATAAAGAGAGCGGGCGACACTAACTTACCAGTGGTTGCAGTTCCCTTTGGTCAAATGCAAGATAACATCAGGTAACTGTATGGCTCGAAGTTGTGACTATGTAGTCGCAAATGTGACAGTAATTTGAAACCTGTGCCTAGCTCAATTGCATTTCGCACAGTGTGTGACCTGACGTTTAATCGTTATAAATGACATACAAAACCTTGATTTTAAATAACATGTCGCTAACATATTTTAACATGTACTTATTCAAAGTTTATGTTATTAGAGTTTAATTACATTTTTGTTATCTGTGACAGTTACTTCTCTTGCAATACTATGTCATTATATATATATCGGTGACTCTAGGCGTTTAAATGGTTTTTGGTATCCAAATCAGGTTGGGCTTTTCAAAAGCTAGAATTGTGATTGTTTTACTGTGCATTGGGATAAATCAATTCACCATTGTTTCGTTTCAGATGATAAAAAGGAGTGCGATCGATATGATTTCACTTCAACGACCGAGGTCAGCGATGAGGATGAGAAGAGGAAGACAAAGAGCAAGACATACACAGATTGTATGACTGGTTTTTTAGGTAGGTAGTATCACAATCCCAGTGTACTTGTGTGACGGTGGCCAGTGCAGAAAACAAGCGTTCATCGGACTTCGTCCCAATAACGACAATCATATCGCTATACTACTATCATTTTCTGTAACGTCATCGCAAGTACTCCCTGTGTCTCTTCGTCAATATGTATCTTTTCAAGTTATGCCAAAAGCTTGATGTTCCGAACTAACCTGTTCAAATTAAACCTATATAACAGATACGGCTGCGGCTATCCCCGAATACGCCATGACACCACTGGGCAGTGGCATCACCAGACCGAAAAACGAACACCACTAACTGGTTAAAAACAAAACTAATAAATCGCTCGCCTAAATTATTTGGCATATTTAGGCGAGCGGTTTATCGCTCGCCTGATTTTTTCTAACGTGAAGCACTGAATAGCAATACTTACTAAAAGAAGTAGTTATATGAAAATAATTATAATGTACATGTATAGTGAGAGTTATATTTTTCCAAATTCTCTTGACGAGTCTAGCTCCGACCAGGAGGTCACTCTGAAGAGTACAAGGGAAAGTTGTAGTAAGTACATAGAAATACTTCTGTTCTCTCAAACATCTTGCGTTGATTGCTAAATGTCAGCACTGCAATTGGATTTCACAAGTTACCATATTCATTCATAATCAGCTTCTTCAATTATGCAAAAGATGCCTTTTTAGTAAACCAATAAGTTTGTGTTTTTAATTTTTGTTTCAATCTTTGATACCTCTCAGGTAAGGTCTTCTTGCCGAAACCTCCTATGAAGCGGCTACCATCACTACCATCACTTGCTTTGTCACCAAACCAAAGAGGTAAGAAATATTCGATGTCTAGCATAGTAAATGATTACACCTACCTAAGCTATACATCAGTGATCAGAGTAATTCTTTCTATTTCACATTTACCAATGAGTTTTGGCTGTATTAATGAAGCATGCAGATTGGTAAATGAGCATAATGAATTTATTTAGTGTGTCAAATTTTTTTCACAAAAACAAAGTTTCAGTGTAGCTTAATAAAATATATCTAAATTCAGAATTAAGGGGATATATGACAGCTAGAATGGTGGTTTTTGAGACAAAATACTTAAAATGTGTTTCTTGCATATTTCAGTAGTTTTGTATGTTCAGTAAAGATACCTTTAATAACAACTATACATCTCTAAAACACGTATATTGATGGATGAGGTGTGGCTCTTAAAGCAATCAATGTGATCATTCTCCGTTTGGTTTGGATTACTGCGTACTCTTTAATAATCTCAACAATCTGTATAAAACATTTTGGTTTTATGCTTTATCTTTGGTGTAATATCGCAAAATGTGTATAAAATTGTTACATTCACAATTACATAATTTGAAAATTCACGACAATCCAAGCCATATTGCCATATCATTGGTACTTCCAAAGTTTACAATTTTCAGATGTGCTGTATTTTGGTGGCCGTTTTGTTTGTTACCATGGAAACGGGGGGTCGGTCAGAAAAAATGTCAGTATATTTTTTATTCAGTAAGACCTTTTCTACAACACAATTATATTGATTGATTGAGTGATGAATATTATGTTTCAGCGAGAGTCATGAAGAACCAGGTCGGAATGGAGACATATGTCACTGCAGCCGTCTCTGCTTGCCTTAAATATGCACCAGACCGGGGTGGAGGTGGTGGACGGAAGGCTCACAACTAGACAGAGTTCCAGCTTGTGTAGTTGGTCGTGTTTTAATTTTAATTTAATTTTAATAATTGTTTTATTTGTACGAAATAAAATGATGTGATTTGTACCACGACATAATGAATAACTTTATTTTTAATGGTATAGATACGCTGACATAATATTATTTTATTTTATTGCGCAATTAATGGAATTGCTTTTGGTCTGAATTATAGTTTATCCAAGAAATTATAACACTGAAAGAAAAGTTATGGATATTTTTATTGTCCCAGTCATCACTTCAAACAAATTACAATACTCCCAAGATATTCCACAAACACTAACTACATTGCAAGAAAAACGCTCCCCGAACTAGCCGTTGATACAACCTGGAACGACACCGCCACCCGACGTTGATACACCTTGTTTTCAACGTTGTTTCGACGTCGGTACCTGACGTTATTCCGACGTAGGTACCCGACGTTGTTCCGACGTCGGGTATCGACGTCGGAACAACGTCGTCACCTGACGTCGTAAAAACGTCGTCATCCGACGTCGGAACAACGTCGTCTTATTCGACGTCGTCACCCGACGTTGATACAACTTTCAAATCCAATGTGTTTTCGACGTTGTTTCGACGTCGGTGCCTGACGTCGAAACAACGTCGTTACAACGTCAGTTTTCCCGCTGGGTATAGTAGCTATGCGCCCTATTTTGTCCTTTGACCACCATAACATTAGCCACAGGGGAAGGAGACCCCCCAAGAACACCCCTCCCCTCCCGGGTCCATTGTTGATCAATCTGATTTATTTTCATGGTCTGAAGATGGGATGACTGCTTCCATGCATGCCGCTCGTGAAGAAAATATGTCGTGCAACATGGCGGCAGCGAATTATGGCATTCCAGAGCCTACGCTGCGTCGTTACTTGAAAGCAAAGGCAGAGGTGAGCAAAACTGAATTATAATTGCACATACAATACAATAGGTATAACTTTATATTGGAGTTTTAATGCTTAGCTAGGGCCTAAGCTGAATCCAGGGGCGCATAATTTTCGTGAACTGTAAGTTTTTGTGGGTTGGGTTATTTTATATTCCTGCCCCCCCCCCCCCCCCCCCTCTTCCCCATTGTGTTAGTAGCCGCAGTAATGTGTTTATTCTTTTGTAGGATCTGCCAGTTCACGGGGTCGTTTTTGGAGTGTCTTTACCGTAGAGAAAATGAACCAGTTGAGAGATTATATCACCGAAATCAGTGACAGAAGTTTCGGTCTTAACACCACCTAATGCAGAAGGCTCGTATACGACTCCGCAGAGCAAAATCACCTGGCGCACAGCTTCAACAAGCACACAAAAATGGCTGGAATGGATTGGTTGCGAACATTCAGGAATAAATACAACATTAGTCTCAGGGCTCCAGAGGCCACATCAATTAGTCGAGCGATGGGATTCAACAAGGTTGAAGTGGGCAAATTCTTTAACATCTTACGAAAGGTTAGAGAGGACAACAACTTCGCTGTTCATCAGATATTCAATGTTGACGAATCTGGTCTATTCACGGTGCCAACAAAGTTACCAAGAGTGTCGTCACCTAGCGGGGCGAAACGTGTGGCGAAAATAGTGTCTGCTGAAAGAGGAAATAACATCACGTTGGTCTGTGGCATCAGTGCTGGTGGTGTATACGTTCCGCCATTCTTAATCTTCCCAAGAGTGGGGATGAGACCGGAATTGATGAACGGATGTCCGCCAGGGACCAAAGGTGTAGCACAACAGACAGGATGGATGACGACTGACACCTTCGTCCTCCACCTCGAACATTTTGTGGAACATGTCAAGTGTTCTCGTGACAACAAAGTGCTTTTGCTCGTAGATAACCTTGCATCACACATTTCCCTAGCCAGCATAAATTACTGTAGGGAAAACGGGGTCATCATGATGGGTTTCCCGCCTCATACGACGCATAGACTACAGCCCTTAGATGTCGCTTTCTTCGGTCCTCTCAAAACCTACTACAGTCAAGCATTTGATAACTACATGGTGTCACATCCTGGCAAGGCGATCACGGACAGAGAGGTCGGGGCTTTGTTAGGTGCAGCTTATCTGAAAGCAGCCACCACAGGAAACGCTGTCAGAGGCTTTGAAGCCAATGGTATTGAGCCATACAACTCCATGACATTTTCGGATGCAGATTTTGCGCCTGCTGCAGCTACGGATCGCGCCCTTCCACCCCCACTGCAGCAGCCACAGCAGCCACAGCAGCCACAGTAGCCCGCGCAGCCAGAGCAGTCACAGCAACCAGCGCAGCTACAGCAGCCACATCAACCAACGCAGCTAGTGCAACCAGTGCAGCCACAACAGCCACAGCAGTCACTGCAGCCAGAGAAACCACAGCAGCCAGTGCAGCCACAACAACCAACGCTGCCACAACAGGCAGCGCAGCCACAACAGCCACAACCGCCAGAGCCTCTAACGCAGCCACAACAGCTAACGCAGCCACAACAGCTAACGCAGCCACAACAGCTAACGCAGCCACAACAGCTAACGCAGCCACAACAGCCAGCGCAGCCACAACAGCTAACGCAGCCACAACAGCCAGCGCAGCCACAACAGCTAACGCAGCCACAACAGCCAGCGCAACCACAACAGCTAACGCAGCAACAACAGCCAATGCAGCCACAACAGTCAGAGCAGCCAAGACAATCAGCGCAGCCACAACAGCCACGCCAGTCGCAGTCACCAGCGCAGCAAAATCAGATACAGCCGATATTACACCCTAGCAAAGATGTGTCACTTTGGGGCATTCGGCCTCTTACGAGTATGCAACGACCTGTAGGCAACATGAGTCGCAAGAAAATTTCCTCCTGCGTAATTACCGATTTCCCAGTAAAGGCTGCTCTTGAGACCAAGGAGAAAGAACACTACGAGAAAGAACAGAACAAGAAACTAAAACTTGAACAAAGACGGGCAAAGAATAGTCAACGGGAGAAGGACCAAGATGAAAAGAAAAACAGAAAGAGGCAGAAGCGCGAAGAGACGACAAACCAGACTCGACGTTCAAGCAAAGAAAATAACGAAAAACCGCATTCGTCCAGCACGAAAAGGGTGGTGTGCCCCGCATGTTACACGGAATATGGAGAGCCGCCGTTTGAGGATTAAAAATGTAATATTGACGTTCAGCTCTAAAAAAGCCTTAACATCGTTGACTTGCCCCACCTTCCCCTATGTGTACAGATTCTGTAAAGTGTAATCTGTTCAAATCCTACTGTACTTCGCTATATACATGTCAGCTATGGTGGAATTATAGAGCAGAATCAATTAGAAAACTGTGTGTAGCATACAATAATGTCTTTAGATTGTTGTACAATGAACCTAGAGATTGTAGTGCTAGTTATAATGTTTGTATCACGAGGCTTATTCACCTGCAAACTGTTGATTAGAAAAAATGTGTATAGTTTTATGACATGTGAGCTAAATCGGGCAATGCAATACTATAGAATATTATGAATAGTGGTACATTATACATATCACCACTGTGTCGTCACTGGCAAAAAATGCTATATATTAACATATATCAGTCATAGTCTGGTCTACTTTTTATATGGATGTAATATTCCGGAATAAAGTTATTGAATTGAATTGAATATGACCTTGTTGATAATTCAATGAATCAGTCATTCGATCTATGATAATGATAACGATGGTGATGACGATGACGACGATGACGACGATTGCTTCTGGACTGTTCTAAGTATCAAGGCTCAAGTAAGTATACTCCAAACAGCCAATATATATGTATAAATTATAGCTGCCAGTTCAACAAAAACTTTCATAGAAGTCGTCAAAGTAAGAGAAGAACGACACAATACCAGAGAGACACGAACCATAAAGCCCCTACATAATATCCACCTAAAGCCGCCATATTTCCCATGCTACATCTCCCAAACCTACAGACAAGCAACATGACAAATACCAACACTTAGTCACTTATTCTGATGAAACAATAAACATTCATACGCAACATACCTTAACATGGATGATGAGGCGCTGGCGTTCAACCAATAACTTCACAACAAATCCGTACCGCGGCGGCGTCGAGTGAGCTTCATAAAAAATGTCCGTGTCATGTGTACCGTTGTCGCTTACTAAACTTAATAAATTCACGATACGAAGTTCCGACTACCCAGTGAAAAATCGACTAGATAAATTGCTTTGGCCGCAACGTGCAACTTAAACTTAGTTCAGTAATTAATCATCTTGCCGGGCAACTATAATTTTACATCCTTGTGTTGATATATTAATAGGCATTAGCCATCAAGCACATTGTGAATGGTGACATTGTTGTTGCCCTGTCACCTCTTGGGCTGCAGCCTGCTGGGTGCTTATTGCTTACTGCAGAAGCGCCCGGTGGATTCCTCCACTTTAGGTAACTTAATCCCATTTGAATGATACAAAATTTCTTTGCCAAAGGGTAGGACTAGGAAGTCCTAGTCATGCACCCCTATAACCTATGTACCTTGTCACTCTATGAATCAGGCAACCAGTTGCAGGTCCTCAGTCCCCTACCCTCCTAATTTTCTGGGATTGGGGTGCCATGTCCCCACTGGCCCCCGTCTGGCTACGCCACTGATAACAAATGCGCATTTATGAACAACTCGTGTACGCCTTATTAAAAACAGTGGCGCCACGTGGTGGGGTATCGGAAACTAGTTCGTTTATCGATTATCTTAATTTTGTTATCGATTCACGCACAGTTTTGACGTGAGATTTACGCCTTAATCGCAAAGAAAGCAAAGTCGTCAGAATGGAAGACGTGTGTTGTCCAAGATGCAAGACGACGCGATATCGTAATCCAGCATTGAAATTAATGGTCAATGTTTGCGGACATGCATTGTGAGTACTATCGCCACTTGTGTTGTGCGGTTTCACGTCTAATATCGCCCACACGTCATTTGTCTAGTGATTGTCCCGTCTTGTCATGGAAATACAACAACTTTTGTAGCTGACGTAAATATAAAGGAATTAGTGACCATAAATTGCATGTTGCCTAATATGTGTAACTACTAACTGCTTAAACTGAACTAAACATTATGGTAGAAGATATTGACCCTCATAATAATAGGTATAACCGAATTCTGGACCACCACCGATATATAAGATGCTGAATTGGGACTGACAGGATATGTAATGTTTAGAAAAGATAGAATAGGAAGAAAGGGAGGTGGAGTGATTTTATATATTAAAGAATCTATCCAGGCTTATGAAATAAAATTAGAAAGAGAAGCAGATTGCGAAGAAGCTGTTTGGTGTAACATAGTTACAGGAAACTCAACATTAACAATAACAGTTGGGTTAGTTTATCGAAGTCCAAACATAAGCATTGAAGAGAATAAAAAAATACAAAACGCTATAAGGGAAGTAAGCAAACGGGACTGTATTATTATGGGGCACGGGCACATACAATGGAAATCTCTACAGAGTATGGGGAGTGAGGACCACAAGTTTTTAGTTTTAGTTCAAGATACTTTCCTTTCTCAACATGTGCTAGAACCAACCAGGGGTGAGAATGTGTTAGACATAGTTTTGTCCTCCCAGAATTAATTAGTTGACAATGTCAAGATATGTGAGCCAATGGGGAGTAGCAATCATAACCAGATACATTTTACCATCAAAGTAAAATCAGAAAGGAATAGTAAAAAGCAGTATAGGAGAAATTTCCACAAAGGAAGGTATAAGGACATGAGGAAATATTTAGCAAAGATAGACTGGAATAACACACTGAAAAATAAGACGGCAATAAAATGCTGGAATATATTAAAGAGTGAAATTAAGTGCATAGTCGATAAATTTGTACCCTTCAAAAAACAAGGAAAATGGTCCAAAAAGAAACACTTATCGAAAGAAGCCATTAGAAAAATTAAGTATAAACAAATGATGTGGAAATCATATAGATGTACTGGAAATGATGAAGACTACAACAGTTATAAAGAAGCACTTAATCAAGCTACAGCTGAAATTATAAATTCAAAGAGAAGCTATGAACAACAATTAGCTAGTAATATAAAACATGACAGCAAGAGTTTTTATGCATATGTTCGAAGTTTAAGAGAAGGTTGGTCCTCTAGAAGATAGTGCTGGAAATATAATATCCGAGTGATTCTTAATGGCAGAAGACCTGAATGAGTACTTTAGTTCAGTGTTTACCAGGGAAGATATTAGTTCACTGCCAGTACCAGAGGCTAAGTTCAAGGGGGCAGATTCAGACTATTTAGGACAATTAATTGTAACCCTGGAAATGGTAGCTAAGAAAATAAGGACTATGAAGGATAATAAATCACCTGGAGTGGATGGTATTCCACCCAAACTACTATTGGAAATTGTAGGACAAATTAGCATACCGCTTACAACAGTTTTCAACTTGTCATTAGAAGAGGGAGTGGTTCCTTTAGAATGGAAAGAAGCAAACATTATACCGTTATTCAAAAAAGGTTCGAGAAACAAGTCGGAACTATAGACCAGTGAGTTTAACATCAGTGATTTGTAAATTATTAGAAAGACTAATTAAAGATCACATGGTGGATTTTCTTGTTAAACAAAACTTGATAAACCCATCTCAACATGGTTTTTTTAAAGCGAGGTCATGCTTAACAAATATGTTATGTTTTTTGGAAGACATCACTAAGTGGGTAGATGAGGGATCACCAGTAGATATCGTCTGTCGACAACGTACCACATCAAAGATTACTGCTTTAACTAAAGGCCCATGGCATAGGAAATGGTATAATAAACTGGATAGAACAATGGCTGATTGACAGAAGACAACGTGTAGTAGTTGATGGGGAGGCTTCGCACTGGAAATCGGTATTGAGTGAGGTACCACAAGGATCAGTATTAGGACCTATATTATTCTTAATATATATCAACGATTTGGATGATGAAATAACAAGCAAGGTGTTTAAATTTGCGGATGATACAAAAGTGTTTAGAAGGATTAAAAGTGATGAAGATAGACAGCATTTACAAGATGATCTTGACATGTTGATCAAATGGTCTAAAAAGTGGCAAATGCTGTTCAATTTTTGGAAATGTAAATGCCTCTACACAGGACATGGGAACGAAGAGGTAGACTATACAATGGGGGGTACTGTACTAAGTACTACTGTAAAAGGAAAGGACTTAGGGTTAACCATTAGTGCTGATATGAAGGTTTCAGAGCAGTGCGGAATTGCAGCTTCAAAGGGAAATCAAATCCTTGGATTAATTAGGCGAAACATAACGTATAAGGAAAAAGAGCTAATAATACCGCTTTACAAAACAATAGTTAGGCCTCATTTAGAATATTGTATTCAAGTGTGGAGGCCATATCGCAGGAAGGACATAGATATGCTAGAAAGAGTGCAGAGGAGAGCAACTAAAATTATACCAAAACTGAGGGATCTTAGTTACGAAATATGCCTAAAAAAATGTGGTTTAACAACACTAGAGACCAGGAGATTGAGAGGAGATCAGATAGAAGTGTTTAAAATATTAAAGGGTTATGAAAATATTGATAGAAATATTTTTTCTCAGTTAAGAAAGATAGAAGGACTAGAGGACATGAACTTACATTAGCAAAGGAGCAGAGTAGATTGGATATAAGAAAGTTTTCATTTTCACAAAGGATTGTAAATCAATGGAACAGATTACCTGCCGATTGTGTGGGTGCTAGTAGCGTGAATATGTTTAAAAATAAAATTGACACATACCTCAGACGGGCGGGATACACATAGATAAAAGGGTCGGACTCTCGATAAGCCAAAGGGCTTCCTTGTCCACCTGCCACCTAGAGTTAATTCTCTGGGTGGCAATCTTGTTAAATCTTGTTAACATTCCTACTAAAGCCTAGTAAATCCTAAGTCTAACCAGCCTGGCCCTAAACCTATGGCTACGCCTAGGCCCTAGGCTACAGCTACGACCATTTCCTAAACATAAGTCATGACATAACCAACATAAACTTGATATAGTTATTATTAATAATATTTATCATTTTGTATCGTAGACATAGTAACGAAGTATAATTAGTTAACTGAAAAAACAATTATTTACCTGTGATGTTTGTATGCCTGCTGAGGAAATGGTTTTATATAATCACAGCATTTAATAGTTAACCTTATTTCGTTGAAATTCTACTATGGTTGTCTTCCCGCTTCTTGTATTTTTACATTTTCATTTATATATTTCTAAACAGTAGACTACCAGGTAATGTTGTGTGTATGTTGTAGGTGTGAGAACTGCATGGACCTGCTGTTTGTGCGCGGGTCTGGGGCATGTCCAGAATGTGGCATTGCTCTGCGTCGCAGCAACTTTCGCACCCAGATGTTCGAGGATGCCCGGGTTGAGAAGGAGGTGGACATCCGGAAAAGAATTCTACGAGAGTAAGGAATGATTAAACATATTATCGTTATTTAATTTTTGCAATGTTGACTTGACAAACATAATGTAAATTACGTACAGTTACTACAGTTAACTTTTATATTACTTAAAGGACGTTGTTACATAGCCGAGCATCGGAACCGTGCGCGTCTCTGCGATAAAGGTCCGAGCACTCAACGCGCATGTTCCTATTGTGGCCTCTTTCCAGTGCTCAGACGCGGAGCGGCAAGCACCGATGCTCGACTGCGCAACCACTTTGTTGTTACATGGCCGAGCATCAGAACCGCATGTGTCGGCGATAAAGGTCTGAGCACTCACTCAAAGCATCGGAATCGTGTTTTTTGTAGGAAAAGGAGGTGCAGGAGAAAGAGGTTGATGTGAAGGGGATAGAAGTGAATGAAAGTGAAGAGAATCACGGTGCAGTTAAAGAAAGGGAGTCGGAAATTGGAGTACAAAAAGTGGTGGTAGACAGTTGGTTGGCCGTTCGATTTAATAAGAAATGGTACATGGCCCAGGTGCTGCGTATCACGACCGATGGCATGTTTGAAATAGCATACATGACCCGCTCTCGAGGAAACCAGAGATGGGGGAGGCTCGAGGTGGGGATTGTGGAAGCCTCATACATCATCAAGGTGGTATCACCTCCTACGGCAGTAGGCAATGTGTTCACCTTCAAGCCTCATGAAATAGAAGTTATAAAGAAATCCCATGCTATGGAAGAAAAGGATGATGATGATGAGTAGACGATGTGGTTGACATTGGACACTGAGTAGACAGTGTGGTGGACACTGAGTAGACAATGTGATGGACACTGAGTAGACAGTGTGATGGACACTGAGTAGACAGTGTGGTGGACACTGAATAGACAATGTGATGGACACTGAGTAGACAACGTGATAGACACTGAGTAGACAATGTGATAGACACTGAGTAGACAATATGATGGACAGTTACAAACGTTATCATACCAAAGTGTTGCTGATTTATAATGTTTTTCAATAAAATTGGTTTAATGTTCGAGTAATGCCGAGTTATAGCCCAAACAATGAAATTATTTATTTGCAGACATTGCCCAGTGTAGTAAATAATGTACAGACAGTTTAAAATGCACTAACATATCACAGTAATTAAATATGGCAACTACAGTGAAGAAAATGTGAAAAAAAGATTATTCCACAACTCTAGCACTCGGAATACAACGAAGAGGACAGAAGTGAATAAGGTATACATGCATAAGGGATACACTTGAGGCTAACAGTGCAATATAAATAACATATACAAAGGCATTTTCTCAATTTACTGTTAATCATGATTTTCAAAATTGTGTTATCGTCCCAAGTACCATTTGTTCTGCGTGTCCTGTGCTAAAAACGTGCAGGTTGTGATCATAATATAAATATCAATGAATAACATACATTCTCCCCATAAACATGAACAGTGTGCCCATGTCTACTACGTGTTTGTCTAGTTGTACAAGTAATGACAACAATGCAGAAGTAGAACATATTTGATTATTCAACAACTTTAGCACTCGGAATACAAAGAAGAGGACAGCAGAGAACAAGGTATACATACGTAAGGGATACAGGTGTGGTTAATATTGCAACATAAACAACATCATAATTTACTGCTAATCATTAATATTCCAGATTCTATACTGATTTTTAAAATTGTGTTATCGTCCAAATACCATTTTGTCTGAGTGTCTTGTGCTACAAATTTGCAGGTTACGTCCATAACAAAAATACCAATGGATAAAACACATCGTCCGCTTAAATATAAACAGTATGCACATATCTACAACGTGTTTGTCTTGTACAAGTATTGATAACACGTTCGGAAAATAGAGTGGGGCAATAATGAAGTGCGAACAAAACTTCACCGCACTCTGACAACTCTAAATAAGTACCTCCCCCAAAGTCACGCTGTTATAACATATGTCCACATGTTATCGATTGACAAAAAGTTAAATATCCAACACAACACCATTGTACTGTGGGTTATGACCTGCCAACGGATGATAACTTGTGGTCCTCGGATGATAACATATAGAACACACCTTTGAACTTCAAGCTGTAAAATCGTCAATGTTGTGAATTAGTGTGCCCAATTTTTGGTGAAGTTGCCTCAATATTATGCACATTTAATACCACAACTGAACAAACGATCCAAGCAATTCTATTTTAGACCTTGTGTGAAGCCCCAAGACCCCCGTTTGTTGGATTTGACCATATATATACACTATATATATTCCTTGTTAACAGGTTCAACAAAAAGGAAGAGGACTTTGGGTCACTCCGAAAATATAATGACTATTTGGAAGAAATAGAAACAATAAGTAAGTTTGATATTCAGCTACGGACATACCACAATTGTACCACAGTTGCTAAGAAGAGTGAATTACATATGTACAATTTATTTAAGCATTTTATGGAACTGGAACTTGACAAAAACAAATATATATTATAAAAAAATGTATAACTATAAAAAGCTAGGACTCTCACTTAGGCACACACACACACACACACACACACACACACACACACACACACTGGCTCAGTTAATACAAATTTAGTTATATACATACGCAGGTTGTCATAACTGACAGGAACTTTGGCATTACACATGTATTTCGTTCATACAGGATAATGTGTTTTCTATTGTTCACAGGAAACAATGGAAACTACAGGTACAGAAAAACAATATTAAAAAAATATTATTCCATAGTTAGCAATAGTAATATAAAAGCATTATTTCACATTGGTGACCATGTTATGTTTGTATCAGTGTATGTGTGACTTTTATAGTTTTCAACCTCACCAATGGTGTAGATGTAGAAAACACGAAGAAACGGGTGGAACAAAATAAGAAAGACAACCAAGAACTTATAAAGAAAAACCGCCTGAAGCTGGTGAGTGTTACATAATTGTCAGTACTAGACCTGGGGCCGAGTACATTTTTATGAGTACGAGTACGAGTACTTTGATGATGGATGAGTACGAGTACATTGCTAAAAGCTGAGTACGAGTACAAGTACGAGTACATTCTCACGAGTACGAGTAAAAGTACGAGTACATTAAAAAATATATAAATATTAAATAATAACGTATTTAAAAATTATTAATTAATCTAATTTATATAACTCAGCACAAGTGAATATGTAATGGCAGTTGATAAATTTGTTGAGGAAAATTAAAAAACCTCTATTTCATCAACAATGAAATTCACTTCATTGGCATTCATTTCAGTGGCATCCTATGATCTTATCATCTATTTGCCATTGCACCGAATGAACATGAGTTGTTCACAGGTTGATTCTTTCAGGCTGCACTGTTCAGGGCAGAATACTTTCTCGGCTATGCTAAATACTCTTTCAACTGGGGCTGATGAGGCTGGAATGCTGAGAGCGTGAGGGACCAACTGAGCCAGAGTTGGAAAACTCAGAACTGCAGTGGGTCACTGTGACAATCTGTACATGGCTGACTGATGTATTCGTTCACCTCACGTTCATCTGCTGACGTTATAAGTTTGCAATTTATATTTTCTTATCGTAGACTACTAGTTGTTGAGAGGGTTAGCACATGTCCACATAACAGACTCAGCATCCCCTTTGGACTTTTTAGCCAGGCTGCTGGCATGGGATTATACTAGTGTAGGAGGCAGTCTGACTTGAGCCACCTTACTTCTACAGAGGAAGACTGGCAGTTCTTGTTCTTAGCAGTTAGCACTGTCAGCCAGTGCCAAGTGGCATGGTCTCCATACTACATCAAAGGCATTTCCTGTCTAACTGGTGGGTTAACTGCTAATTGACTCTTTATGGCTTAATTAAACAGGTTTATGGCCTGAACTGCTAGCCTACAATTATTGTTTGCTTAACAGGGTGTTTCTGACTGGGAAAAGATGTTGCCTGTTGCCATGTTTGGGTATCATAGTCATTGTTATCAGAGAATGAGGATGTACTGGGATGTGTGGGGATGGTAAGGTTGTATACTATCAGAAATAACAAAGTATTTTTAAAAAAATAGTTGAACATTTAAATATTTAAGGAAAATCTCATTTTATAACCAGATATATTTATTTTCCCCAGTACATATTGAGAAAGTACTCAGATGTACTCGTAAAATCTGAGTACAATGAGTACGAGTACAAGTCCATGACCCATAAGTATCGTGAGTACGAGTACTTCAAAAATGTACATGAGTACCGAGTACTTCGGCCCCAGGTCTGCAGTACAGTGACAAGTACAGTAACATTTCTTCTGAAACCATGTCTTACCTTTTCATTTTAATAAATTAATTCAGAACAGAAGTGCAAAACAGTTTTGAACATGTATTTAGGACTTGGTGCCTAAACAAGAAAATCAGCACATTGTGTGTTTCTTACTGAACATCAGACATGGGGTCAAATACATTTGTATTTGACATGAAAATATTTGTAGTTACATACTTTCCTAAAGTACTTGAAATGTTCAAATACTTTTTCAAATACATAGGACGTAATTATCAATAAATGACAACTTAAAATTATTCTTGTTTGAATTCTTAAGAGTTGAGCAATTTTACTATGTCATTTGGCAATTCACCACTTTTCCGCTCAGAAATAATGGCAAGGTAATGCCATTATGTGAGAAGTCATTGAGATCTCTGTGTGAGAAGCCAGCATCACCTTACTTGTCAGTTGTCACTGTGATGCAGTTTGCAAAAAGGAGACTGTTGCACTGGTCTGTCTGGCTTTTGATCACAGTTTCCAAGCCCCAGCTAACCAAACTACCTACCTGGTACCTAACCAATGTGGCAGTGGCTGCTAAGGGCAGCTATTGTGTATAATATTTGCTTGCTGTCTGTGGGTTAAGAGAAGGTGGTGGCTTCTCAAGTCAGGTGGTACCATCATCATAAAAGCGAGGTTCATTGTAACTGCAAGTTAGTTGCCTATGAACCTACAAACCATGGCTAGCAATATTGTAATGTAGTCTGAAACTAAAAAGTATTTGAAATACTTTTCAATGTATTTGTATTTAAATACTTTTGCATTTCAAAGTATTTGTATTTGACTTCCTCGAGAGTATTTGTATTTAAATGCATTTCAATGTATTTGACCCCATGTCTGCTGAACATTTCTCCATAATTATTATGAATCATTGCATGATATTTTTTAAGAATGTTCTACTTCAACCATAACAGGAAAATACCGGATATTGCTGTCTTTGTTAGGCAAGTAGAAAAACTGGTCTAATGTTTAACTTGATTGACGGATATGGAGTTCTGTAACTTTACTTAGAAGTTTGTAATTTACATTTTTAAAGTGATTATGAAGAATATAAAAACATACATTGTAACTTAATTGGTGTTGTATAACTTGTATTTATAGAGCCATGGTAAGGAGCTGATTATTGTGATTAGAGCCATGACAACATGTTTATGGTTGTTGTGTTTAGAGCAACAATGAGGATATGATTGTTGTTGTGTTTAGAGCAACGAGAATATTATTGTTGTTGTGTTTAGAGCAACAATGAGAATATGGTTGTTGTTGTGGTTAGAGCAACGGTGAGGATATTATGGTTGTTGTGTTTAGAGCAACAGTGAGGATGATAGTTGTTGTGTTTAGAGCAACAGTGAGGATGATAGTTGTTGTGTTTGGAGCAACAATGAGGATATGATTGTTGTTGTGTTTGGAACAATAATGAGGATATGGTTGTTGTTGTGTTTGGAGCAACAGTGAGGATATGATTGTTGTTAAGTTTAGAGCAACAATGAGGATCTGATTGTTATGGTTGCATTTAGAGCCATGACGAGGAGCTGATTGAGGCCCTGATAGAGGAAGAGAAACAGAGTCAGTCCCACCACCGCCTTCAGGCCCAGCAGGAGGAGGATTGGGAGCGGAAACAGAAACGCAAGCAGAAGGAAGCTCTCATTGATGACCTCGTGAGAACTCATTGCTCAACCTCATATCCCTGGACCTCATCCTCATGTCCATGGACCTCATACACCCTCATGTCAGTGGAGCTCATACATCCTCATGTCCCTGGAGCTCATACATCCTCACGTCCCTGTACCTCATACATCCTCAGGTCATTGGACCTCACACGTCCTCATGTCCCAGGATTTCATACATCCTCATGTCCCTTGTCCTCATACATCCTCATGTCCTTTGTTTTGTAGCAATACATCCTCATGTCCCCGGACCTCATACACCCTCATGTCCCTTGTCAACATATATCCCCATGTCCCTTGTTTTGTAGCAATACATCCTCATGTCCCTGGACATCATACATCCTCATGTCCCTTGTCCTCATACATCCTCATGTCCCTTGTCCTCATACATCCTTATGTCCCTTGTCCTCATACGTCTTTATATCATTAGCCTGTGTCTTCACATCAGATCATACGTTTACTGAACATGTTGCGACCTTGACCATTTTTTTTTAAATCTATATATTACACCTTAAATTGTGCATAACATATCACTCGCAATATTGGTAAATCAACAATGGTTGAATATAAAACATCATCATCAAGTCCCGTGGTTGCTATTGAATAATCATCCATCAGTTCCTGTCGTGATAACTGCCGAGTGTTGTATTTCCAGATGTTCCTGGACATGCCAGCTGACCGTATCGTGCAAAGCCACCGACATGAAGTGAATAGTCTGAGGGGTGACAGGAGAGACCACCCAGATGGCATGCCCCCCGCCCCACCCCCTCCCACCACAAGATTCTCAACCGGCATCTCTCTGGTAGGGCAACACTGCTTAAACGGGGATTGTCGATTTCTCGCATTTTTCATTAATTAATATAATGTTCTTAAGACTAGGATAAATTTTTTGAAGGTATACTGCCTGTTAAATTGCATTTCATAAGCCTGAAACTTGGTTTGCAGTTTTAGCGTGGGTAAACCACTTTATCGGTAATACAATAGACACTAGTTGGTTAAACATCAAAGCTCTTTGATGTTCATCGCAGTCATGGTTTTCCCTCTTTCAAAACACCCAATTCGGTGAACTTCCAGTTGATAATGACCACTCTCCCCGATTTTGGGTCACGGAACAAACAACGAACCTTTAGCGAGTTAAAAACTGTTTTACAATAGACGTACATTGATTCTCATCGTTTACATGGTTGATGCTAATGACATGACCAAGTATTAAGTCAACATGAATCTATAAAACTATACTGTGTGTACTTTTCAAGGAAACTACAGTAAATAGAATTTAATAGATATAAATCTAACTTAATTTATTAATGTACGTTACTTTAATATTAAAGAAATACAAGCTGGACTAATCTTTGCAACTTTTAGGTGAGTAAGCAGGTTTTCGTTATGGACAGATTTCACTGTGTGATCTAATTATATTGTAATATGTGAAAGAAGTACTGAATGTTGGACGTTTGTCTCCTCAGCACCAGGGCAAGCAGCACGGCTTCATGCCAGTGCCCAAGCAGGAGGTCGGACAGATGTACAAGTACAAAGACCTCGTGCTCACCCAGCTCGGCCCAGAAGTACCAGATGAAGATTGCTTACTACAGAATAGGTATGTGGCTCTAGTGAGCAGTTATGAAAATATTGCTTTTTTGTGTTTTTGCTCTCTTGTGTAGCATAAACAAACACAAACTTTTTTAATTTAGGAACATGAACATATCCCTTTTTATACATGTTTGCTTTAAGTGATAAAATCATTAAGTATATTATGATTATTAAGATTAAGTATATATTTTCTTGTATTCATCACAAGTGTCAAATACTTTTCATGCTAGGCAGATATCCTACAAAACTCAGTGGATATTGGTCAATGTAGATATATTCAGCAGCCTGGTAGATGGCAACACTAGATTGGAACAAGAAAACTGCAGGCCAGTTTAACCAATAAAAAACATAATGTATGTTCTACAAGATTGCAAGTCAAACATAGAGGTTTCAACCAAACATGTGACATGTCATAATGGTTCCGACCTTAAGGTACGTTTTTGTGGTATGGAGTTGAGAATGATGTGAAAGAGACGCATCAGTTTTACAATATCATTGTCATTCCTGTAAGTCAATCTATTGCAAAGTTATGGATGGTTGAACTGGTCCACCCAAAGAATTCTAGTTATGTGACACACAACATCAAGATAATAAAAATTTTAAATTGAATTATTCAAACGGGTAGTAAAGTTTAAAATAAAAATGCATAATAAAAAAATCTACTTTCACCAATGTGAATCTATTTTGGCTTTCCCGCAGTTTTGCCAATACATTCAAATTTTTTTTTATCTGTCCAACCTTACAATCCAAACCATTGCAACCTGTCACAAATGTTGCATGTCTTGACTGTGTGAACGTGCCCTTGCAGCTACACTACACATATCAGACCGGCGACAACACAGGAAGAGGCCGGGGGGTACAGGGCAGTGTTCGCCTGTCACCGCGCTCTACAGGAGGCCTTTTGTGGACTCTTCTTTGGCTCAGCCGATCTACTGCTGGCAACCCCTACCATCAGTGGTCAGCTCACAGCACAGACATCCAGTGGTCACTCCAGTATGGACATTGGCTAGGGAGTGTATACGTCAACTAGGTTATGTGAAGTGGTGGATTTCTTAAGGCTGTGCTGGTTGATGCGACATTTCAAGTGTTGCACCCAAGTCTTTCATGGCATCAGTCTGACATTTCAGCACAACACAGTGGATTATTGTTGAGTGCCAACAATACATTTCATGACCGTAAGCTCAAGTTCTGTGTGCGCAAAGAATAAATTCACATTTCAAAGTGACATACATAATCAAAAACGTTTAAGGAAGAATTTTAAAGAATGTATAAAAGAAGAAGACGAACAATTTGTTCATGTTACTGGCAGTTAATAAGAACATTAATTATTTTGTTAATCACTTAATAGAAAGTGACATTCTGATGAATTGTTTTGTTTGTTTTACAATGCACATGTGATATTGACGATATTCATTTGTTTGTGAATACAAAAATTACTTATGATACACACCACTCTGCCAAAAACCAGTAACAGGAAGCAGGACTAAATCAGCAACATTTATATATATAGTACAATAGTACTTCCAACTGCAGGGCTGATGGTACTCTTTTTGTCAGCAAAATACTTACATGTGCAGCAATGGCAACACCTGGGTTACTTACTAGGTGCTTACTTAAAATGAAAAGTTTTCATAAGCCCCCTCTAGATCACTTGTTTGTCTCTCACAAACTACCTGAGTTGACCGCATAATTGTATGTTAACCTCGAAAAGTATTTCATATCCAAATATTTATAGAACTGTTACATGCAAATAAACTGAACATTATACAAAATACAAATGTGGTTTCAGTGTGTTTACTGTGCTTGATACTCCAATTACAAGTGGGTGCATAAACAGCATTGTATTCGGCATGTCAGAAGTGTACAGACGTGTTCCAGCACTGTTTCTTGTAATTGCAGGATTTGAACTCCAGACTTCTCGAAATACCCATGTGGCATCCTTAATGTGAAATGTTTTATGGAGAAACAATGAGCTGTCCTCCCTATTGTCATCCTCACAGTGCTTGCTTTGCTTTCTTCTCTGGCGGGGGCTGTTCTTCTGCATCTACAAAGTGAACAAGATTCTATCAACTCGTGTTTGTTTCCTCATGCGATGAAACTTAACTGTAACATATCAAAAGGAAAGCATCCAATGTGAAAAAATACAGTTTGCATTACATCATAATTCTTATATATATAATATATATTAATACAGAAATTTACCATAGTACCAAAACATCCAGTAAATGTTGCAGTCTGTTCATGAAAGGTTTTTTCAAAGGTCTCGAATAAATTCTATATGCTACAAATGCTAAAATAATTTGTTTAGATGGTGTTGATATTAAATGAACAGTTATATATACCAGGAAACAATCCATAGTGCCACATTAGGTTAACCATTCATGGGTTGAACTTTTAACCGCCTCCCTTACTTGAGACTTCCGATGTTTCCTTCTCTACCTCTTCAGTCATAATGTCTTTGGAACTTGTGTCAAACAAAATGTCCTCGGTCAGTGTGAATGTCACACACAGCATCTCCTTACTCGGTGCAACGTTCCTCACTGTGCGAACGCTGTGTTTCCCTTCCTCCAACGCCCTTCCCAACACTCCCTCCACCATCTCCCTGGCATCCCTGCACGGGTCCTCACTCTTACTGAAGCAGTAACAATGCACCGTTGGAAGCCGGGCAGTTTCCATGCATGATTTCTCGGCCCCTATCATCAGGCCACGGAAGGCATCAAGGAACTCGACAGCAAGCGCGGGAAGGTTCATGACAATGTGGGTTGTGTAGCTGATGTCCCCATCCGTTGTTTGCCACCGGTGTAGGAGATCTGGCTTCACAACGTCGCGGATGAATTCACGACCATCCAGATTGTGTGTTTGCACATCAACTTTGACCTTCAACAAGACAAGATTGTCGTCAACAGCAAAAACAGATGAAAAGTGGACAAGGGAACCTTTGGCTTATCAGAGGGACAACATTTTGCAATGTGTCACCCGCCTTACGAGATATTTGTCAATTTTGTTTTGAAACATATTCATGCGCATAATTGGCTGATCATTTATTTCAGTCATTTATAGTCCTCTGCAAAAATGTATACTTTCTGCTATCTGCACTGTTTGGTAACTAACCTTTCTTCCTCTAGTTCTTCTAGATTTCCTAATTAACAAAATGTTACTTCTATCAGTATTTTAATATACTATTCCATATCTTGGAAACTTCAATTTGATATCTTAATCTCCTGGTCGCTAGGTTTTTAAACAACATTCTTTTTAGGCATTTCTTATAATTATAACAAAGGTTTTGTAAGTTCTGGAATAATTTTAGTTGCTCTACTCTGTAGAGACCTTGTTTAGCTTCATGTTATGTTGCAGCCACTTGAAGGATTCTGGATTGAGGTCATTGGCAAACACGATGCATTTCTTTCTTGCAGCTGGTACAGCAAATGGACCAACACCGGCAAAGACATCATACACAATGTCTCCACTCTCTAAAGTGTTCACAATTCTCTGGTGCTCTGTACCTGTTGGAGAAATGTGTATCAATAATCATAGTCAATTAATTAAATCAATTACAGCATTTACATCATATTATCAATAAAAAATCAGTTAAAAGGCACTGATCTATCATTTAAACACATATTTTGGTAGACTTGCTTAGACTGTGCGTACAATAAACTTTGAATGTGTGAAGTTTGATAGACAACTGGAGGAGTTTATTTGATTTGGAATCTTTGAATACTACTTACTACACATTATCATGCCACCGTCACTTCTCATCCAAATTATGCACTACATGATATAATAACCGGGTACATGAAGAACATTGTACATCATTATTGAACTGTACATCTGCACGTGATACACCAATGGGACACAATTTTTTTAATATTGCGTTAACGATGCATTAAAACATAATGAGTGGTATTGGAAAACTTAACCAAGAAAGCCAGTTTACTCAAATTAACATATTAATAGCCTAAGAGATTTCCTATGCTAAACTTAGGAAAGGTCATCTAATTATGTACATTGAAATGTATGACCATTGCAGAAAACGTAGTGTTAAACAATCCAACAGGTGGCGCCACTCACACCTTTTTTATCTGTAATAAGCAATGCGTTTATTGCCAAAATGCAACGAATAATTAGGGAGGCTAAGTTTAGGGTTCAAAGCCAAATATGTTTAATTAATGTATGCACATATTTAACACAGAATTAGGTGCATTCATATGTGCAGAGTACACTTAGTGTCATGGTTGAGAGTAATGTTTTATTCTGCACCATGTATCTCTCAAGAGTGGCGCTGCAGAAACTAGAAACAAAAACATGTGACTATAAGAAAGACCTAGATTATATTTCTCCACAACAGTTTGTGAGTAGTCTTTTAACATTACAACTCTAAGCCAAAGCTTACACCTAAATATGTACTACTATTATTAGCCAACATACTATCTGTAAATTAAATTTTTGTCACAAGATTTAATAAATAATATAATATAATCACTTACCCAACCGGGGATTCCAGTACACTTTGGAAAAGTCAAACTCATAACTGAAGCCGTTCTCTTTGGTCAATGTCATGAAGTTTGGCTCGCCTGTGATTACCTCCATGGCGAAGTTGCGGTATGTGTTGTCAATGCTATTGGTCTTGTTCACAATCGTCTTTGCCCAAGGAACTTTGTCCAGCAATACTTGACCTGCCAGTGTTAAAAGAAATGTCTTTAGCGCATGTTCTTCATAATAATATTCCACAATAACTACCAGGGAGCGCATCTAGTGTAGTGGTTAGCACATCCGTCTGGCATGCCAGCGCTCTGAGTTCTAAACCCAGACCGGGCAGGCATATTTGGTGTAGGACCTGGCTCTCAACATTGGGGACTGTATCCCTCGTGACTCAGAAATCATGTTATTGTCAGTCCCGTCTAAATTTTGGACATAAAAGAACTACTGAGGACGAGAAGCACCCTGGTAGTGACCACCTTCTGTGCTGCATATAAAGGTCAGTTTGATGATAATGTTCTGAAAAAGGCTGACTTGTTGATTAAGACCTCACAAGACCATTACATTGTAACCATAATAATACAGACTAGTCAGTTAATAGAACGTTGCCAAGCCGCTGGAAACAACTAGAACCTGCTATTAGTTCTGATAACTATCAAAATACTTTGTTTTTCTTGTGTCAAGTTAATCACATCTGGGTCCTTTTTGCATCAACTGATTTTACTAACATTTGTAAACTTCAACAAGTTCAAGAAACCCCACATAAAATATTTAAAATATTCAATTTTGATCATATATTACTTAAAATGAACAAATCACAACTGTTAGCTTGGGTCCTTCTGCTGATCATGTGCACCAAAAATATAACACTGGTGATTTACATCCAAAAACGTGTACAACCTAATTAATATGATAATTTAATAAGTTAGTTCCAAAACTATTAGGTGTAGGAAACTAACATCTGTGATTTCATTTTGGGTACCGGTACTTGGAGTAATGAAGAGGTATGGTGATCAATATATATGCGATCATCAAGTGATCTGATCAGGGCTGGGTCCAATTACATAATTATAATTGTAATTGATTACAATGGCTGTACTTATAATTTATTCTGGTTCTGAAATTATTCTGCAATTGTAATTAATTATGTTGTGTAATTGAAACAATTACACCAATTACAGTCAATTACAGTTTTCTGACATTACACGCTTTGTCTAAAAAATTGTTAAAACATCTCTCCCACAGATTGTTTTCAATCTACCAAATGCCTAAGTTATGACTCCAATGTGTCATTCACCAAACAGTACTAAATACCCTGGCAGTATCCAAGACTACTGTTTGCTTAGAGGGTGCATTTGCACCTGTCACTGTCCTAGGGTCAATATTCCATCTTTTGCCAAGCTGCAAGGTACCACTGCTAAGTGGCTATGCTGGTCTGAGTCACAGTATTTCTTCAGAAGACTATTCTAGCCGTTCTTAGCAGTTTCCACTGTCTCTTCTGAGAGCAACAAAAATGTGTCATTACCCACTTCCTGGCTTAATTTAACAAGCCAAGGGAGTACATCATTTTAATTTCTTAATTGCATTTGCAAGTATGGATATTTCTGATTGGGAAAGTATGCCCCTTGAAGAAAAGCCTGTGTAGCTTCAATGTCATCAATGTACAAAAACTTTATATTTCATTATACAAAAATTATTTTGTACCTCACTTAGTTACTTCAATTCAATTTATTTTTTTACTTTTTATTTCATTCAAATAGAGACCATCTGTTTTTCAATCAATTCTACTTCATGATTGTTCCACTCGACCCTACATACCTGTGCATGTGTACGTAATTGAAAGCGTATTCGTGTAATAAATTATTGTAATTTATTTGAACATTTTAGAAATGTAATTGTAACTGAGATGACAAATGAAAAGTAATTGTAACTGATATGATTTTGTATAATTGGACCAAGCCCTGGATCTGATGCGGATTAACGCCTTTCATTAGTTATTACCAATGATGACTTTGAAGTCCATCACGTCATCCTTCAAGTTCAAATGTAGAATATGTCCAACGCTGCTGAAACCAGTTATTCCATCCGATTCTTTTGGTAAGATCGCTCGCAGGACTTCGCTGTGGGTCCAGTTTTCATATGACAATTCGATATCATGATACTGCCAGTCGTCAAGATCAACCCCTGTTTTTTGCATTAAAGTTTTTTCTTCGTCTGTGAATGAGTCAACACTGGGACACTTCACTGGATCGAGCAGTAGCAATTTTTTATTGTTATCGGATGCGATCTCTGCTATCGGTTTAACGCCGATTACTTTGAACATTTTTTTGTTGAGACACTTTCCTAATTCGGATATTCTAGCAGACGGGATGCGCAAAACGGGAACTTGAACGGTTTTTTTAAAGGCGGTTTTGTCGAGCGCTTTCATGCCGCGCACTGACGAGGGAGGTAACACATTCATCGTCTCTGACGTCGCGTCCTGCTTGCCTCGCCAGAATGCGCTCGGCACGAACCGTTCCAAGCGCTGATACCACGGAGAAGGCACCGCCTCGTAAACCTTGTACCGAGACGTCCGTACTAGTCTGGCAGTCGATTGCGGCGTAGAATTTACGCCTCTGGTGGAAATGAAGCGTTGAAGTAGACGACAATTAGTAATAAGCGTAAACGTTGGAACGATATACCGCGGAACTGTCAGCATGTCGCTAAATGACGCATGCCTGAGCGACAATAGAGATAAACAGGAAACAAGGTTCCGTGAGATGTAGTCTATCCAGACTACGTAATGAGGCGCCACTTGTTTGGCGTAAACAGGAATCAACACAGATCAGAGGTTGGCAGGCGCGTGCAGGTCATAAATTGTCATTTAGTTAAGATTAGGAACTTGTAATCTGCAGTACATTAATACAATACATATTTGTTAACATTTCCAGTATGTAGGTAAAGATGCACACACGCACGCATGCATGGACGCACTTATAAACACACACACTCACACGGTGATAGACCTACACACACGTGCGCGCGCGCGCGCCCAATAAACAAGGGACCAGTTTTGAACCAGTTTGTCATGTATTCATGTGAATGCACATGTTCTGCCTATTTTCACGAGTTTTGAACCACTTTGACACGTGTCGTAATGGTTCAGAACTGGTACGGCTCCACCGGTACGTGTCTTCACGTGAATTCACGGGTTAATTCACGCGTGGAACTGGGGAAACTGGTACGGTTCCAGGGGAACGAGTAATCACGTGAATTAACGTGTACATTCACGCGTGGACCTGGGGAAAGTGGTACGGTTCTAGGGGAACGAGTAATCACGTGAATTAACGTGTACATTCACGTGTGGAACTTGGGAAACTGGCAGGGTTCTAACGGGACGAGTATTCACGTGAATTCATGGATTCATTCACGTGTGAAATTGGGGAAACTGATACGGTGAAACCTGGGAAACTGGTACGGTTCCAGGGGAACGAATAATCAGGTGAATTAACGTACGTGTTCCTTCACGTGTGGAACTAGGAACAATGGTCCGGTTCTAGCGGAACGAGTATTGGCGTGAATTCACGTGTTCCTTCATGTGTGGCACTGGGGAAACTGTTACGGTCATAGTGGAAGGTGTATTCATATGAATTCAAGTGTTCATTCACGTGTGGAACTGGGGACACTGGTACGGTTCTAGCGGAACGAATAATCACGTGAATTAACGTGTTCATTCACGTGCGTAACTGGGGAAACTGGTACGGTTCTAGGGGAACGAGTACTAGTAATCACGTGAATTCACGTGTTCATTCACGTGTGAAACTGGGGATACTGGTACGGTTCTAGCAGAACGAATAATCACGTGAATTAACGTGTACATTCACGTGTGAAACTGGGGACACTGGTACGGTTCTAGCCGAACGAGTAATCACGTGAATTCACGGGTTCATTCACGTGTGAAACTGGGGACACTGGTACGGTTCTAGCGGAACGAGTAATCACGTGAATTCACGGGTTCATTCACGTGTGAAACTGGGGGAACTTGTACGGTTCTAGCGGAACGAGTATTCGCGTGAATTCAGGGGTTCATTCACGTGTGCAAATCACCGCTTAATCACCTCCACACTGGACACGTAGTTAACACTCAGAACCCAACAATTCCAGCAATCACAAATTGGCCAGTTCCCTCCACCAAACTGTCAATTACCAATCAAATAGTTAATGTTACTTATGACAGGATCTTACATATCTCCCATCGTTTTATCAGTTGAGAAATCCAACACCAATAATATGATAATATACACAACAGCATGACTCCATGAGGCTAGTATACAACAGTGACATTCTAATTCATCGATTTTCCCGCATTAGAATTCGGTTAGCCTAATAGGGATCAAGGGTTTTTACATTTCGCTACCCGAATTGGGATTGTAATGCGGATTAAAGTTGTAAGTGAACACGGCCTTAGGCCTAATTAATGTAAAAAGTAAACACGCTACGTTATGCAAATATTAGAGCCGGGACGATACAATACGTATCGCGACATAGACTACATTGACTAGAATGTTGCAACAAGAGTAAAACATGCTTTATTTATGAATAACGATTCAAACGAATCAATACTAAACAAGTACATTGTTTCAAACCCAGCAGCTCGCTGTTGCACTTGCATATCACTCCAGGTTGCTATTTACTCATGTCTCTAATGCAACAAAGCATTATTTGACTTACAGCAGGACTAATGGGGGTAACTAAAACTCATTTCAATGTTTTGATATTATTATAATAAGTTTAATTTACAATGATTTTTGCATAATTTTATGGCTAAGGTTGTTCCAGTGCTTCTCCCTCCTTTGGAAGAATACGATTAGGGTGTTCTATTGATTTAGTTGTATTTTTTACAACAAAAGGTGACTCCTCGAGAGCGCCTGCCAGTCTTAAAAGAGTCTCCTGACCTTTTTTTTTTTTATTTACTTTACATTTTACCATGTCTAGCTTAGGCTCTATAGTTGTACTTTGTTAAATATGGCATGGATATATTGTATATATAATTGAAATGTCTGCTGGGTCAAATAAAACTAATTCTTCTTCTTCTGTAAGAGATGTCATGTCAGTATTTACGTGTCATAAGTTCTGACTCACCACAGGTTGTGGCCAATTATCCCCTTTAATTATTTGGATTGTTATTTAGCAGCATTTTGTTTATCATGTTTTTGTCTTTTGTTGATGATCCAGACCTGCCTACCATTCCGGATTGTCCGGAATACACCTCAAATTACGGTAATACGGAGAGGGATGAAAATAATACGGATTCTTTCGTTGTCACAATGATGTCGTTCACTTCCGCACTCCTCAAAGTTAGCTTCACTTTATTCAACAGGTGACAGCATATATACGCTGCGTGTTGTGACATGGTTTTTCGACGACTAACGTAATGCAGCGATAGAAATAAGCCAGAATATTTACTTGTCCGTCGGACAAGTAAGTTTTGAAATCTACTTGTCCGCTAAAATGTTAACTTGTCTGAGTGGTTGTGAAGTGGAATCGAAGCTTCGAAAACAACGTAAAAAGTGTCTTATTTTTATGACAACAACACAAAGTTCCTGTTGTTTCGTTGCATGTACATTTGAGTGACTTGTGATAAAAGACACAATTTGATTTAATCTTCAAATTTTGAAATTGCAAAATTATATTTGCAACTATTTTCCGGTCCATTATTATTCATCACGAATATTAAAAGTAGACACGTTACATGTATACCAACATTTTAATGATACTGATATGAACGCTTTTATTAATAACAAATAATTATTACGATGATAGGAATGTTTGTTTCAATTGTTTCCTTGCTATTTGTTTTATAATGTAGCAAAAACTGTTTAAGTTTATTATGATATATATATGTACATATATATATATATATACATATAATATATAACACTGCTGTACAATTTTGGCATCAGTTTGTCATTGAAGATGCCACTCAACCATCAGGAACACGACCAAATCAAAGCCAGGAAATGTTGTCACAAAAATCATAATAAACTATATAATCTGATAATATTTTGTTAAACCTTCAATATTAACGAAGTTCTGTATTTTACAAACGAAGATAATATTCAATTGATCATCAGCAAACAAACGCATGTTTTTTCCTAAATGTTATATTACCATTTCAATGATGATAAAACAGTTTTAACGGTGCCTGAATTACATTTACCAGGAGTAAAATAATTTATAGATTTAGTTACGTCGTAACGTTGCTGCTGCGTGCAGACCACCATAGTTGGCGGAACCCGACATGTCAACGGCAATTGGCGCCCCCGCGGCCGCGCGTCTTGCATAATTCGGTTTCGAAAACTCGCAATTTACGGTTAAACTAAATGTTACATAGATACAACAACACTTCTGAAATTTCATTAATACTCCGTGTATTAACCAGCACCATAGATTTACCGGAGAGCCAGTTACAAGTTTTGAAAATTGTTACCAATCTGGATCGGCTAACGTCGTAACGACGTTCGATGACTTGGAAGTTGGAAGACTGCCGAGTCCGCGTGGGTTAGGCGTAATAATGGTTAAAACTGTATAATTAATCAAATGACAGGTAGCGATACAAAGTCTACTATTTCCAAAGTTCATCAAATATGATCCGTGAGCGGAAGCAAACTGAACGATTTACGATTGTGTGAAATACAGTCTCGATCAACGATGGCTGATGCGGAGTCTGTCCTACGCGTATGACAGAGCTAGGTCGGTGCGCTCAGCATATGACCCTGTTAACGCAGACACTAAATTCGGTCGAACACTAACGTACACTGGCGGTGGAACGACAAGACGCCGACACACCAACAGAATTGGAACGCGCGCGATTGCTAGCGAACTTCATTTACGTTTGAATTTCCTCAAATAAAAAGTTTGCAATGTTGCACGCGTCACTATTTAATGTAAATTTTTACTTGTCCACCGGATAACCTTCCAGAGTCATATTACTTGTCCGGGCCAAAAATCACTTGTCCCGGACAAACGGACAAGTGCTATTTCGAACGCTGTAATGTAATGGTAGTATTGATCTTTCAAATTTTCAGTTGATACGGTTTTAGATATGGACATGGTGAACCGGCCTATAACGTGGCTATTGTGTTTTGGGGAGTAGATGAAGGGAAATGTATTTAGTTTGCTATGAATTCCAACAATTTCAATAATGTTTGCTCTCCTGCACAGTAGATGTATGTAGTTACCAGTTCTGATAACATGCAGTGTTTCCCCTGGTATATAACAAGCGAGGCGGGCCGCCTCGCCGTTTTTGTATGCCGCCTCGCCCAAAATATGCCGAAATTGCCGCCTCGTTGCTATTTCATACGCCCATTTTTTTTCGTTCTTTCACGGTATATTCAGCGTCGGCGAGCGGCGCGTAATGACACCACAAAGTCACTTATATTCCTGCAAAATCGCAGATTTGTAGCAACATCGTTTCGCCGTCATTGGACAACGTGAAATATATCACTTGTCAGTTGTCCAATCACTGAATATTCCTGCGGGATCCCCGGTGTCTCCAATGGTGAAACCTTGCGGAGTTTCGACATTCTAGAAATCTAGACATTCATGTAAAATGGCGCCCAAACGGTAACTTGCGTTTTGGTTTATGACGGTGGTGGGAGTGAAAACCGTGCAGGCTGATGGCACTACGTCACTTGTCGACACTTGTGTCGAATCCGCACTCTTTTGAAGCCCTAATAAAAACCGTGCATCCTAATCCTATTCACTAGTCGGCATTTGTATCGAATCCGGACCCTGTTGAAGCTCAAATAGCGACCCGGTTTGCGCTAGTCTGTGCCGCTGCGGCCGTGCGTTATCGCACAACGCGCGTAAAAAGAGATCTATAGCAGCGTATGTTAATACAAACCGGGGCGCTATTTACGCCTCAAATGGACGTAAGACGCAATATTCTTAAAGGTAAATATGCCTAGGATAATGCTGAATGATGGAACTACAGTGTATCTCACTGAGGTATCAAAGTTAAGCAAAACTCAAGCGGCAAAATCAATGACAAAGTGGGTCCGGATTCAAGTCTATTCAACTAATGTTCTATGCGGTTTTGTTTTAGCAAAATAAGGACCGTGATTCGTAAGATATCTTTGTGCTAAATATATAATACATATTCCGACAAAGTTGTGCAAACAAACTTTTGGAAAACTTGATTTGAGTGAAATACTTACGAATATAAACCACCGAAGTTCACATCTCATAAAAATGGCCTGTTTTATAAAAAGGACACAATTTGAGAAACATTCTTGCCATTAATAGAAACATACTTTTGTGGCATTCCAGAAATGACTGTTTAATTCATTGTATAGCATTCTAGCAAACAAATAAAATATAATCTTTTGAACATAAACCATCAATTTACCATGATATTATGATATTAAAATAATTTAAAGGTGATGATGAAAGAGTCTTCAGATGATACCACTGGCTGCTTCCCAGAGAAGTCGAGATGGTGTTCGACTGAACAGGTCTGCCAGGGAGTAAAGTGTAAAGCGATTTGAGCAGTTCTGCGCTATATAAGAACTTACCGTTTACTTTTTTATTGACTCTGTCAGCGAGGTAACAAGGCCTAGGGTTAGTGCACGAAAACATAACCATAACCAAGTACCAGTGGTCAAGTGGAAACCACACCTCAACATGATGAAACAATCATGATTACTGACTTTTATCAATAATGATTACTACATTTACAAGTAGTGTCTTGTTATGTTATATCTTTCCCTCTATATTCAAGAGTAAAGGTTAAAACATACCTCAGAATGCACCATTTTAAAGCTAGTTTAAAAAAATCTCCGGGGGAGCATGCCGGACCCCCCTGTAATGATAGATCACTCGTACCACCATTACCCTTACGGGCCTCGCGAACTTACGGGTCTCGCATGTTAGGTTGGCAGATGCGGCGTGCACGGCCATGTTCGGATTGTACGATTATACACAAATAAAGTTACATGTTATACCGTTATCTTTATCTTTCATGGTGTCAGAAGTGGGATAAGGAACACACGTCCAGAGACATGCAGCAACGTGTCGTATCGCAGTAGAAGAACATTATGGACCAAAATAGCGCGTTATATCCGACGCTGGACTGGGACTCGCCGGCGCTGTCAGAAACATGGACAAAATTCGAAAAACACGCACGGCTAATGTTCGCTGGGCCGTTACACGACAAAACCGAGGTGCAACAAGTGAGTTATCTGCTGTTGTGGGTGGGAGAGAAGGGCCGCGACATCCACTCCACATTCCAATTCGATAACGTCACATCAGAAACTGACCCCAACGACGGACAAAGACAAAATTTGGACACAGTGTGTGCAAAATTTCGCGCGTACGTAACACCGAAGAGTAACGTCCTATTCAGCCGATATAAATTCTACAACCGCGTGCAAGGGGTTGGCGAACCTGTTGAGAGTTTCATCATGGATGTAAAAATACTCGCACGTGATTGCGGTTTCCCAGCCAACATCATTGACGAAACTATCCGGGACAGGCTTGTATATGGCACGAACGCGCGGAAGGTACGTGAAAAGTTTATAAACGTCGGCGGAGAACTGAGTTTAATAAACGATATCGCGCGCGCGCATGAAAGCGCGCAACAACAACTAAACAACATGATCAGTGAACCAACATATGTCCAGATGGTCAAATCAAAACAAACACGCCGTGTTAAAGCCAACAGAAACGCCACGAGCTTCACTCGACCTACACAAAGCAGTCAGACGAAGAAGACGTGCGGACACTGCGGATACAGTCAGCACACGAATATGGACGACTGCCCTGCTCGAGGCCGCACCTGCAACAAATGCAACCACTTCGCCGCCGTGTGCCGCCAGAAGAACGTCAACAGCGTTGATCAACCTGACATTGAAGACAGCGACAGCGACGTAAATGATGAGCTCTGTGTTGATAGTGTTGACCCTCACCCATACAATAGAGATCAGGCATATGTCACAGTCACGTGCAACAACACAAAACTAAAGCTCAAAATAGACACGGGGGCACAGGTGAACATTCTACCTAAGTCCGTATATGACAAGCTCCGAGCCAAACAAAAATGCAACAAGCTACAAAGCAGCAAAGTAACACTTCAAGGTTACGGTGGCCATGCCCTCAAGAACTTGGGTACATGTGAGCTTCGTTGTTCGCACAAAAACAAAAGCTATGCACTGCAGTTCCAGGTGGTCGACGCGCGAGCTCCTCCCATCTTGGAGTTGGCATCTTGCATCGAGATGCGAATCATACAGCTTGTACTGTCTGTCGATGACGATAAGTCTGGCAATGACGTTGATGCCGACTTTCGACGCAACTGTGATTAACTATCCGGTAACGACGATGATGATAACGTCGAGTATAAACCCGATCGCGATGAAGATGTTGTGCGACTGCTCGCCGAGTATAGTGACTTGTTCGAGGGCATCGGTGAATTTCCTGGGGAACACTCGCTCACGTTACACCCTGATGCAAATCCTGTCGTACATCCGCCACGCAGCATACCAGTGGCACTTCGCGACAAGGTCAAAGAAGAACTATCACGTATGGAAGCCAACAACATCATCGTGAAAGTAACGGAGCCCACGGACTGGGTAAATTCCATGGTTGTCGTGCAAAAGCGTAATGGTGACATACGTGTGTGCCTGGACCCTCGCGACCTGAACAATGCGATAAAACGACCGTACTACCCTGTACCGACGCTAGAGGGCGTCACCAGCACGCTGACGGGCGCAAAATGCTGCTCGACGCACGAAGTGGTTACTGGCAGATAAAACTGACAGACTCAACATCTCAATTGACAACATTCAACACACCATATGGACGATACCGATACCTACGCATGCCATTCGGAATCAACGCAGCTCAAGACATCTTTCAGCGCCGTGTCGATGAGACATACGAAGGTCTGCCACATGTTACTGGCATCAGCGACGACGTACTTGTCGCAGGCACGTCAAAAGAAGAACACCTTCTTACACTACGCGCAGCGTTTCAACGAGCTCGCCAAAGTGGTCAACGTTTCGACATGGACAAATGTCGTTTTCATTTGCCAGAGGTTGCATACTACGGTCACGTCATATCTGCCGAGGGCATCAAACCAGACCCCAAAAAGATAGAAGCTATCGTCAAAATGGCAAGCCCTGCTAACAAAGCCGAGCTACAGACCATACTTGGTATGGCCAACTATCTTGCTAAGTTTGCGCCAAAACTGAGTGAAATCACTGCCCCGATGCGATATCTATTGAAGAAAGAATCCGAATTCGTGTGGGTTGCGCAACAAGAATCTGCATTCGCAAAGATGAAGGAGATCATCACAAAAGCACCCGTGTTAGCTTTCTACGATCCAAAGAAGGAGCTGACACTACAAGTCGACGCATCATCAAAAGCGACGAGTGCCACACTCATGCAAGAAGGACGCCCAATCGAGTACATGTCACGAGCTTTGGACCAGTCCAAACAAAACTGGGCTACGATCGAACGAGAGATGCTAGCCATTGTACACGGGTGCAACAGATTCCGCCAATACATGTACGGACGCAAAACAGCTGTGGAATCTGACCACAAACCACTTCAATCCATCATGCGCAAGCCACTATCGGCAGCCCCGAAACGCCTGCAAAGCATGATTGTCGAATTATAGCGATACAGGTATTATATTAACATCGTCCACAAACCTGGTAAGGAAATACCAGTAACCGACTGTTTGAGCCGTAACCTCACTGCAAACGTTGTGCCGATCTACGATGAATTCTCAGAAGAACCAGACATAGCCGTCCACCATCTGATGGCAACTCTCCCGATCAGCTACAAAAAATGTGTAGAGATCCGGACCAGCACCGCGAACGACCCCCGCATGCAGACGTTAAAGCACGTGATTATATCGGGGTGGCCCAGCCAGTGTAAGGAGTGCCCCACTGCCATCAGCCATCACTGGAATCATCGAGATGAGCTGATGCACGCAGACGGCCTAATATTCAAGACGGACAGAATCGTAGTCCCCAACGCATTGCGCCCAGAAATGCTAACACGAATACACGAAGGACACTTCGGGGTCGAGAAGTGTCGATCACGGGCACGTATGGCACTGTTCTGGCCCGGTATGAACGCCGACATCGAGAAAACTGTCGCCAACTGCAGCACGTGCCAGATGCACAGAAATGCCAACCAGAAAGAGACTCTGATAAACCATCCAATACCCTCGTTGCCATGGCAGGTTGTAGCGACAGATCTGTTTAATCTCGACGGTCATGACTACATTGTTGTAGTGGACTACTACAGTAACTTCTACGAGACACGAAATCTGCCACCGTCATTAATAAAATCAAAGGAATCTTGGCGCGCCATGGTCAGTGCCAAAAACTTGTCAATTTTCGAGTGCCGAGTTTCGGAGATTCGCAAAACAGTGGGATTTCGAGCACATAACTTCCAGCCCTACATACCCGACATCGAATGGTCTTGCCGAAAGAACGGTTCAAACCATCAAAAGACTGTTCAAGAAATCCAAACACGGGAAGACAGACCCTTACTTGAGCCTACTCGAATTGCGAAATACCCCCGTGCATGGACTCGCATCACCTGCGCAGCTTGCGATGTCTCGTCGTTTGCGGTCGTCGATACCGTGCGCACCGAGGCATCTACAACCTGCAGTGGTTGAGCGTAGCGTCATCGAGGACATGCTCGAACGCAAACAGTCAACTCAGAAAGAACACTACGACAAGTCTGCCAAAGACCTCGAGCCACTCCACGTCAACGAACGCATACGCATACGCATCACCGACCCAAGGCCACACTGGGAATCTGCCGTCGTCATTCAAACGCCACAACCGAAGACACCGCGCTCATACATTGTCCGATCTGAACGAGGAGTATACCGACGAAATCGGAAACACCTCTTGAAGACGCGCGAACACCTGTTGCCGACCCCCTCCCTGATATCGACGGGCAGCTCGGATGTCTCGACGAAGACCACGCTCCCGCCAGCGAGGCGAGCGCACTCCGCCCAGTCAACACGTCGGAGCCAGCTGCAACACCGACATCCACCGCGCAACCCGCGTCGCCTACGCAAGATACGGTCTCACCGCACCCCTACAGTACCAGGGCGGGAAGAGTGCACAAACCCAGGCGCATCCTTGACCTGTAGTGACACTAACATGCCATATAATTATTATTATCATTTTATCTTGCTGTTGCCTTTCCGCTGTTAAGATTTTGTTATATAACAAGGGGATGTAATGATAGATCACTCGTACCACCATTACCCTTACGGGCCTCGCGAACTTACGGGTCTCGCATGTTAGGTTGGCGGATGCGGCGTGCACGGCCATGTTCGGATTGTACGATTATACACAAATAAAGTTACATGTTATACCGTTATCTTTCACCCCCTGGGTGGCTATGCAGCAACAGATTGCTGCCGCAACTGCAAAACATGGGGATTCATCCACTAGTAATGAGTCCACAACCAATACAGACGACGACGAAAACTATCAGCAAGTCGTCCACCCACCGACCCCATTTCGAGATAAGACATTACCACCCCGAGCTCAGACTGCACCACTTTCCCAACACGATGTGGAAACGTCTGAGACAGTCTCACGTGTTCGACGCAATCGGACGAGGCAGGCGAACTTGCTGATATCGGTTATGTGGACTGGAGGCAGGACGAAATTTATGATCATGCACCACTGTCATCTTCAGAGAACAATCTCAGTGACACAGATGAAGATACCTTAAAGAATGATTTGTGTAAATGGTATGTCGATCGGAGTGTCATCACACGCAAATGGGTAGTCTGCTCAAAATAGTGAACAAACATGGCATAACCGACTTGCCACTGACGGCCCGAACACTGCTTCATTCGACAATGCACTATAAGGTCATTAAAAAATCCGGTATGCAGTACACATTCTTAGGTTTCCACAACAACCAGGAGAAGCACCTTGCTGTGTATCCGCGTGAACTTTTTGTAGAATACTAGTGAAATGCATTTCTCTCTAAATGTTGATGGACTTCCTATGTTTAAGAGTTCAAAAAATGGCATGTAGCCACTCCTCATACAGGTAGGCTGGTGTCGCACATGTGCATAGTACCTTCCCCTTGAGTTTTCGCGATATGTGCCTCTCTCCCATCACACCTTCTACTTTCTTCCATGCATTCGGCCCGGCTTTCTCCTGCGAATGTCTGTCTCTGAGGAGATATCCCCACATACCGCTCCGCCCAGGTATACAAAATTGTCTCTTTATTTTAGTTTCTTCCGCTCCATGTGTATTTCCAGCTCTTTGCTTTGTTGCCCAACCCACAGCACCTCTGTCTTCTCCAGATTCACTTTCAGTCCATGTTTGTTGAAGAGATCCTGCCACTATCAGTAAGGGGCAGAATACGTTCACTTTGAGGGATACATTGATGTATGTGAAAAAGTATTATTAGAGTGTGCGTGCCCACCAAAAAAACCTTATGTACAGAGTAGTGGATTAGTCACCCTGACGATCAGTGTCGGAGCATCATTACGACAGGTGCTGGACAATCAGAACGAGATCCTGCGGATGCTGCGGACGCTGAACATCGGGGGTCAAATTGACGACCCTGAGAATGATCCGGAAGAGGTGGTACGGTCTAGGCTGGACATGTGGAATGCTGGAGTCTTTTCTGAAATTGGAAGACGAGGCAACTCTTTTCTTGTGTATACGTCATTAACATTTTGAGTATTTCTTATGAAAAGAGAATACTGAACTGCCAAAAAAGTACTTAAGATCATACGGGGGGAGAACTGCACTAACGCGCCCCTGCTGATATAAAAGTGTAGTTTATGCTAATGCATAAGACATTTTGTACGTGAAGCTTTATGGAAAAGGAAATCTGCATTGCCAATGAATATCCAATTTGCCTGTTTTGAATTATCTTCCTTTAAGTAAACTTTCTGGCTGTGCAACCAGACACTAGCATAAAGACAAGAAACGTTGTGAGAACAATGTTGGAGAAACTGGCGGTGCCACAGGTACTAAATTTATTTAGTGCTCGCGGCCAGTCGCGCCGAGTAACCCAGAATGGGGTGACAACGAACGAGGGCAAGCAGCGTTTTGTCGCCTTAACCCTCTACAAATGCATCACTGGTGGGTGTAATTTGCTTATATTAACGGACACTGAGTCAGGTCATAAACGAACATTAAATTAATAGTAATATGTGAACTTGAAATTAGCACTTGAAAGTGGATACGTTTACACAATTATTGTATTCGTTATTTACACAAAATATAAGTTTTGTCAAACTAATGGAAACGGTAGCAACAATGTCCATGTGTGTGCACGTTTAATAAGTGTTATGATGTATTGTGTGAAGCTTTTGGCAGTTTTCTGCATTGATAAACTCTTCATGTTACAAAAACATACGTTTGGTGACGTGTTTACCCCACATCAAATATCCTCCCAGGGATTCATCGTGCTGCTCAAGAGATTGCTGGGGTCGCAGAGACCAATACCGTTTCTGAAATGTTCACGTCATGCCCATCTGAATGGCTGAAAGGGTAATTATTGAGGGATTCCTGGAACTCGTGAGTTTTGTCTTTGAATTGGCGCGCTAGTCGGACGGGCGTCTGCACTGTTCGCACAGTGGTATGGCGAGGTCAATTTCGAGCTTAATTCAAAACTTAAAGACATTAAGGTAAATACATATATATTATGTGCATAATTCAAAGTAATAGTCATTTATTAGCTTCTGAGTGAATAGAGATACCTGTGTTAATTCCCATTAAAATTTACGCTAGATCTGTAATTGAAAGTTGACCAATGAATGCGATTTATAGCTAGGATAACAAACATTATTTCTCTTGACCACGAGGTCAAGGAAATGCGTGAATCACACTTCCTGCCTGGCTGATAAGATTCCCAGATGACTGTTTACATTATTTGTACATATTTGTAATTTGCTAGGTGGCAGCGGACTTGCCAGAGCTGCTGGTGCACGACCATCAACGCAGCGAGAAAGAGGAGTTGGAGCATGAAGGACAAGGGAGGAGCTAGATGTAGACCACTATATCACAAACCATGCTTTCGTGCAGAATCACTGTTAAAAGCAAACTTTCAGTTGATTTTGCATCGTTGGGTAGTAAAGGTAAACAAACTTAGGGTGGCAGTTTGTCTAAGCAGGATTCGTTTACCAAATTCCATACGGTCTCGCACCATGCAAATTGCACAAATTTTTCATTATAATGTACTAGGGCGTTCTTTCTTGGGCCAATAGCGTATCTCGTGTCTTGCATCGCCCTCAAGGTGCGAGACGATTAGATCACACTTCTCCTCATTGGACATCTCACGAGCTCGGAAGAGACTCAATATCCTCCACAAACTCCTGTACTGTCAACTCGCCATCTTTCCCACTAAAAGAACGGATCTTCCTCTCCCTCGGTACGTATAACACCTGGGTTGCAGGTCGTGAATTCGATGCGAGTTGCAGTCGCGCAAGTTGGTCCTGCAAAGCAGTGATCTGATCTTGGAGACCATCAACAGGTTGGACAACATTTGGAGAGTCCCCAGACTCCATAGTGGTGGCTCTGCCGTGCACGGTTCACGGTGCAGGAAGGACATATATATTTTGGTCAGTTATCAAGTCTCTCCCTTGATGTATGCAGGAAGGTCATTGTTTCCGATCCGGTCGTCGCGCGTCTGCCGTCTCTTGTTCGTAGTATCGAGGATCCCACTTCTGACACCAAAATGTTCTAGTGCACCAAACTGTCAAATGTCAACTGCACTAATGTGGAATCAAATCCCTTTATTGAGGTTCGTTTACCAAGTTTGGCGTTACATTTTCACTTCAATACGAACAAAGAGACGGCAGAGGCGAGTCATCTGTGGCGATATGTCATTTAAATTTAGTATAATCGCTAGGTAGCGCTACTGTATTTCTAGGTTCCCACTAACTTGGCATAATTTAGACAGGTGACACCATCATGTGATTTCAGCAGTCCTTGACCGAGCCTCGTGTAGCGGGTCTGCATGGAGATGTTCAAATAAACCAGTCGTCTTTATAAAACACGCGTCCGAAATTACTTTACGTTATAACAACAAAACGATAAATGGTGTCAGATGTCCCGTCATATCGTCGGTTAACAAACCAGGATCAGCATGTGCTATTGACGAACTTTGCATTGAAGCACGCAGCTTGCAAAAGTGAACTTTGAACATTTTCGCCGTGACTGTGACATCACGCCGACTGACAGCGCCAACTGACAGCGCAATGCAGATATCGCGGTAGGCTTGTCGAGCGTTGTTGTGACTCGTGCAACAACCAAAGGTACGTGACCTTTTGACTCTACTATAACACAGATTGTACAGCATGGCCGAGTCAAACACAGCCGACACTACCGGGTGTGGGGCAAGTGCAACGGCGATGTTGATACCCCCCGCAAACATACCACCCCCGCGACCATTGATTATGGACAATAATCTGGCCACAAACTGGAAGCAATGGCGTAAAATATGACAGCGCTATTAAATAGCTACTGGCATATATAAGCAAGAAGGCTTAATTCGCGTCACCACACTTCTGTCTGTGATAGGAGAGGATGCGGCGAAAGTGTATGACACATTCACTTGTGTGGACAGTCAAAATGAACAGTGTGTAAACGATGTGCTAGCGCAGTTTGATAGTTATTGTGAGCCACGCACACAAGTGATCTACGAACGGTATCGGTTTAACAACCGGAACCAGGCGGTAGACGAAACGATATCAGCTTACGTCACGGATCTACGAACCATCGCAAAGAACTGTGCACATGAAGACATCACACCAGACGAGATCATCCGCGATCGGCTCGTGTTGGGTTTGCGTGACGACAAGATGCGTGAGCGGCTGTTGCGCATGAATGACCTTACCCTGGAAAAAGCCATCGACATCTGCAAGGCAGCCGAGCAAACGAGTGCTCAGCTGCAGGTTATGCACGGTGCCACGCAGGATGTCACCTTCGTCAGGAAACGGCAGACGCGACAAGCAGCCAGCACACCACACAACCGCACGCAGCAAAGGTTCACCACACCGAAGCCAAGAGCACCAACGGAGCAGCATCAACAAGACTGTAAGTACTGTGGACGCCGCCATGCTAAAAGAGAGTGCCCCGCATACGGCCAAACGTGCCGTAAGTGCGGAAAGAAGAACCATTTTCAGCTCAAGTGCAGGGCGACGGCGTCAACCGTCCGCACGAAAAAGGAAATCTTCTTCGTCGGTCTTGTTGAAGACAGAGCGTCGAAGGCAATCATCACAGTAGAAGTGGGATCTCCGAGACCAAGTAGCCGGGTTCTGTTCCAAATGGACACTGGAGCAGAATGCAACGTGCATCCACGAGAGATGTACTGCAGAGCGACAAAGGACCGCCAAATGAAGAAGCTGCAACACTGTACCCACAAGTACATCAGGACGTACACTGGAGAAACGTACCAGATACTTGGTTGGGTGACACTTCCGGTATGGCGACAAGGCAAACAAAGCAATTTGACCTTCAATATCACGAACGATGACTTTATGCCACTGTTGTCATTGAAGACCTGCACAGAGATGGGTTTTGTGACGATCAACGACAGCGACAGAAACGTGCACGCAGTAAGCGACACGTCAGGAACGCGCGTGTCGTCAGGCTACAGTGACAGTCCACATCCAGCCCCACGATCATCGCTGAGGAAAGCGGTGCGAGCGGCAGTGAAAGAAAAAGACGATCTACTCACAGAGGTTAGATGTCGTTGAAGGTCTGGGCGAGCTGCCTGGCGAATACCACATCGTCACAGACGAGAGTGTTGCACCCGTGATACACCCACCTCGTCGTGTGCCAGTGCCGTTGAGAGCGAGAATCAAGGAGAAACTTGATGAGATGGTGCAGCGAGGAATCATCAAGCCAGTCACCAAGCCTACAGCTTGGGTGTCGAGCATGCTTGTTGTCGTCAAGCCCAATAAGTTGAGGATCTGTATCGACCCAAGAGACTTAAACCGAGCGATCTGTCGCGAGCACTACCAGATGCCGACGATCGAGGAAGTCGCGACACGTCTGACTGATGCAAAGAAGTTCAGCGTATTCGATGCCAAGGAGGGATTCCGGCAGAAGCGTCTGGACGAGGAGTCGAGCTTCCAAACGACTTTCAACTCACCCTTTGGAAGGTTTCGTTGGACACGCATGCCCTTCAGAATAAGCTTAGCGCCGGAAGTCTGGCAGAGAACGATGCACGAATTCGTTGAAGACCTTGACGGAATAGAGGTCATCGCAGACGATTTTCTAATAGCGGGATTCGGCAAGACGGAGCAAGAGGTAAATCAGAGTCTAGAAGGCAATGAGCGCGCATTCTTCGAGAAGTGCCGAGCATGGAAGCTGAAGCTGAACCGCAGCAAAGTGAAGCGAGGACAAGCAAGCGTCCCCTTCATGGGTCACATACTGACGCCGGACGGCCTGAAGCCTGATCCAACGAAGATATCGGTAATCAGAGAGAGATGCCGGAGCCAGGCGATGTGACCGCTATGAAGAGATTTCTAGGCATGGTGAACTACTTGTCCAATCTACTATATATTTGGCGGAGATAGATCGTAGAAATTGGTGGTGTAAAAAGTGGATAAACAAGTTGAATTACTGATTGATAAGTATTATTTTTGCATTAATATAATTCATAAAGTTGCAATAAACATATATTGAGTAGCAGTTGTGCTTAAAGTTAGTTAGTTAAAGTAATTTAGAACACCTTAGTATAGTGAGTGATAATAGGATAACTCACTTAGGCGGCTTAGCCTTCGAAAAGTTGTAAACAAGATTTAACAAACCTGATTATGTGGTAGAACATATAGGAGATAAAGTAACAACCATCAAACTACTTACATAAGATAATATCTATGTAAGCCAGTACTTGCTATATATTTTGGTTAGGTAACATTGTTGTTAAAATTAAGCAAGGGCGATAGTCGGGCGGCGTAACCTAAATAAATAAAGCAGCCTAACATAACGTAATTGATTGTATTTAAATTAGGTCACTACCGGTGATGTTAGCGTTCGTGTTAGGATAAATAGTCGGCTGTGTAATTGAAATTTGTAACCTAAAGTGTGCTGTAGTACACAGGAAACAGTCTTTATAAAGACTAAGTTAGTTAAGTTATTAAATCAATTCTGATCGGGATATGGCGCCTTGCAAGCGGCAAGTCAAGGCAAAGCGACACTTGGTGTGCGATCACTGCCACAGCTGGGTAGATTTTGCATTGTCCGGGTGTGGAAAGTCATGGGCAGAAACCATGGAGGAAGGATTCACCTTTCAGTGCATTGGATGTTGGAAGGTGGAGTGTTTGCAGAAGGAGATAGTTAGGTTGACAGATATTGTGAAGGGAATGGAGATGGGAATTAGCAAGGAGGCAGGTCGAATGGAAAGAGACGACAGGGAGAGAGGTGAGGATACTGCAAGACTGAAGGAGAATAGCAGTGGCAAGAAAACTGAGGAAAGGAGATTGAGAGGAGAGAAGGTGATTGGAGGGGAAGAAATTGGAAAATCGACAACAGAAAACGTGACAAGCGTGAAGGTGACAGGGAAGAAAGTGACTGTAGAGAAGGAGGGAGGGAAGATGGAACGGGAGAGAAGAGAGGAAAATGAGACGGGACGAAAGAAGGAAGTGAGAGCAAATGTGATAGAAGAGAAGTCGATAAAAGGGACGCTGACAGGAGGAAAGGTGACAAGAGAAAAAGCGACAGGAAAGAATGGATCGGAAGAGAATGTGACAGGAGAGAAGACGGCAGGGGGAAAGACAACAACCAGACAGATGCAAACCGAAGAAGGAGCTATTCTAAGGCAGTGATTGAGGGGGCAATGAGGAAAGAGAGGGTGTTTATGGGTGACTCCATTATGAGAAAGACGGACAAGACACTGAGCGAGGGGAAGGACATTGTTGTTTGTTTACCGGGGGCTAGGATTGAACATGTAACTGACAGGGTAGAGAAGGTATTGGGACATGGCAAGGGGGGGGGGTCTATACTGGTACATGTCGGAACAAATAATGCAGACAGGGAGGGAACAACTGCGATAGTACAGAAGTATAGACAGTTAGTGAGGAAGCTAAAGAAGACGAGAGTCGAACAGGTTATTTTGTCAGGAATTTTGCCAGTAATGGGAGGAAGGGGGGCAACGTATAGAAACTGCAAGAGGATGGCGATCAATGCACTAGCTGAGCAGATGTGTGAAGAAGAGGGGGTGGGATTCACAGATTTGTGGGGATACTTTGTTGGTAGGGAAGATATGTACATGAGAGATGGCCTCCATCTTAGTGGAAAGGGGGCAGCAGTTTTCTCAGAGAATCTGCTGCAATCTGTTGACAGTGGGACAGGTTGCATCTATTTAAACTAGATTCGCAGGGGGGACTCACAGAAAAGCCTGAAAATGGAGGCATAGATAAAGACAGCACAAATAAATCAACAAATAACAGTCTGGAAAACTCTTCTGAAGCTGGATATAAATGTGTTTGTTTAAATGCACGGAGTATAATAAACAAAAGAAATGAACTAAACATTATGGTAGAAGATATTGACCCTCATATAATAGGTATAACCGAATCCTGGACCACCACCGATATATCAGATGCTGAATTGGGACTGACAGGATATGTAATGTTTAGAAAAGATAGAATAGGAAGAAAGGGAGGTGGAGTTATTTTATATATTAAAGAATCTATTCAGGCTTATGAAATAAAATTAGAAAGAGAAGCAGATTGCGAAGAAGCTGTTTGGTGTAACATAGTTACAGGAAACTCAACGTTAACAGTTGGGTTAGTTTATCGAAGTCCAAACATAAGCATAGAAGAGAATGAAAAAATAAAAAACGTTATAAGGGAAGTAAGCAAACGGGACTGTATTATTATGGGGGATTTTAACCATGGGCATATACAATGGAAATCTCTACAGAGTATGGGGAGAGAGGACCACAAGTTTTTAGTTTTAGTTCAAGATACATTCCTTTCTCAACATGTGCTAGAACCAACCAGGGGTGAGAATGTGTTAGACATAGTTTTGTCCTCACAGAATGAATTAGTTGACAATGTCAAGATATGTGAGCCACTGGGGAGTAGCGATCACAACCAGATACATTTTACGATCAAAGTAAAATCAGAAAGGAATAGCAAAAAGCAGTATAGGAGAAATTTCCACAAAGGAAGGTATAAGGACATGAGGAAATATTTAGCAAAGATAGACTGGAATAAGACACTGAAAAATAAGACGGCAACAGAATGCTGGAATATATTAAAGAGTGAAATTAAGTGCATAATCGATAAATGTGTACCCTTCAAAAAACAAGGAAAACGGTCCAAAAAGAAACACTTATCGAAAGAAGCCATTAGAAAAATTTTGTATAAACAAATGATGTGGAAGTCATATAGATGTACTGGAAATGATGAAGACTACAACAGTTATAAAGAAGCACTTAACCAAGCTACAGCTGAAATTAGAAATTCAAAGAGAAGCTACGAACAATTAGCTAGTAATATAAAACATGACAGCAAGAGTTTTTATGCGTATGTTCGAAGCAAACAGAAAGTTCAAGATAAGGTCGGTACTCTAGAAGATAGTGCTGGAAATATAATATCAGAGGGATTCATAATGGCAGAAGACCTGAATGAGTACTCTAGTTCAGTGTTTACCAGGGAAGATATTAGTTCACTGCCAATACCAGAGGCTAAGTTCAAGGGGGCAGATTCAGACTATTTAGGACAATTAATTATAACCCCGGAAATGGTAGCTAAGAAAATAAGGGCTATGAAGGATAATAAATCACCTGGAGTGGATGGTATTCCACCCAAACTACTATTGGAAATTGTAGAACAAATTAGCATACCACTTGCAACAGTTTTCAACTTGTCATTAGAAGAGGGAGTGGTTCCTTTAGAATGGAAAGAAGCAAACATTATACCGTTATTCAAAAAAGGTTCGAGAAACAAGTCAGAGAACTATAGACCAGTGAGTTTAACATCAGTGATTTGTAAATTATTAGAAAGACTAATTAAAGATCACATGGTGGATTTTCTTGTTAAACAAAACTTGATAAACCCATCTCAACATGGTTTTTTTAAAGCGAGGTCATGCTTAACAAATATGTTATGTTTTTTTGAAGACATCACTAAGTGGGTAGATGAGGGATCACCAGTAGATATCGTCTACTTAGATTTTCAAAAAGCTTTTGACAAAGGACCACATCAAAGATTACTGCTTAAACTAAATGCCCATGGCATAGGAAATGGTATAATAAACTGGATAGAACAATGGCTGATTGACAGAAGACAACGTGTAGTAGTTGATGGGGAGGCTTCAAACTGGAAATCGGTATTGAGTGGGGTACCACAGGGATCAGTATTAGGTCCTATATTATTCTTAATATACATCAACGATTTGGATGATGAAATAACAAGCAAGGTGTTGAAATTTGTGGATGATACAAAAGTGTTTAGAAGGATTAAAAGTGATGGAGATAGACAGCATTTACAAGATGATCTTGACAGGTTGATCAAATGGTCTGAAAAGTGGCAAATGATGTTCAATTTTGGGAAACGTAAATGCCTCCACATAGGACATGGGAACGAAGAGGTAGAATATACAATGGGGGGTACTGTACTAAGTACTACTGTAAAAGAAAAGGACTTAGGGTTAACCGTTAGTGCTGATATGAAGATTTCAGAGCAGTGCGGAATTGCAGCTTCAAAGGGAAATCAAATCCTTGGATTAATTAGGCGAAACATAACGTATAAGGAAAAAGAGCAAATACTACCGCTGTACAAAACAATAGTTAGGCCTCATTTAGAATATTGTATTCAAGCGTGGAGGCCATATCGCAGGAAGGACATAGATATGCTAGAAAGAGTGCAGAGGAGAGCAACTAAAATGATACCAAATCTGAGGGATCTTAGTAATGAAATACGCCTAAAAAATGCGGTTTAACAACACTAGAGACCAGGAGATTGAGAGGAGATCAGATAGAAGTGTTTAAAATATTGAAGGGTTATGAAAATATTGATAGAAATATGTTTTTCTCAGTTAAGAAAGATAGAAGGACTAGAGGACATGATCTTGCATTAGCAAAGGAGCAGAGTAGATTGGATATAAGAAAGTTTTCATTTTCACAAAGGACTGTAAATGAATGGAACAGATTACCTGCTGATTGTGTGGGTGCTAGTAGCGTGAATATGTTTAAAAATAAAATCGACACATACCTCAGACGGGCGGGATACACATAGATAAAAAGGTCGGACTCTCGATAAGCCAAGGGCTTCCTTGTCCACCTGCTACCTAGAGTTAATTCTCTGGGTGGCAATCTTGTTAAATGTTGTTAAATCTAAATCTAAGTACCTGCCACGACTCTCGGAGATGACTGAACCTCTGAGGAGACTTGATGACAAAGACGCAGAGTTCAACTAGACAAACTCGCACACGGCAGCGATGGATGCCATTAAGCAGCTTGTCACAAAAACACCAGTATTGCGCTACTATGACGTCAAGCAACCGGTCACGATCCAGTGTGATTCGACCGAACGTGGTCTGGGAGCAGAACGGACAGCCAGTCTCGTACGCTTCGTGGGCTCTGACCGACACAGAGACACGTTATGCCCAAATAGAGAAAGAACTTTTAGCAATCATGTGGTCGTGTGACAAGTTCGATCAGTACATCTATGGGCGAGACGTGGTCACCATTGAATCAGATCACGAACCGCTGAAGACAGTATTCAAGAAAGAGATTCACAAGTCACCGAAGAGGCTACAGCGCATGTGTCTCGCTCTACAGAAGTACAACCTAGACGTACAGTACAAGCGAGGTCCAACAACGTATATCGCCGACACGCTCAGCCGCGCCTACAGAGACACAACAGAGGACGGCCAGCATGAGAACTGTGAGATTCGCGCACTAGAATCAGTGAGCCACAAGAACATCTCGGTAACCAAGACGAAACGAGACGAGTTCAGGGAGAAAGTGGCCGCAGACGAAGAAACTCAGGCGCTGATCAAGATCATACGACAGGGATGGCCTGCGAGAAGAGAATGTCCGCAAGCAGCATCGCCATATTATGACGAGCGCAGCAGCCTGGTTGAAGCCGAAGGACTAGTGTTCCGAGGCGAGCAGCTGGTCGTTCCGAGGTCACTGAGAAAGGATATGCTGCAGCAGATACACAGCAGCCACATTGGAACGGGAGGATGCGTTCGACGAGCCAGAGAAGTGCTGTACTGGCCGGGGATGAGTGCTGACGTCAGAGACTATGTGTCCAGATGCAGCACTTGTCAGACATTCACGCCACAGCAGTGTCGTGAGCCCCTACATCCACACGAACTGCCATCTCGTCCGTGGGAGAAGTTAGGAGGAGATCTGTTCGAGTTCAACGGACAGTCGTTCATCATCATAGTCGATTACTTGTCCAACTACTTCGAGGTAGCGGAGTTACACAAGAAAACGTCACGGTCTGTTATAAACCAGTTAAAAGCGCAATTCGCTCGACATGGAATACCTTCTGTTAGGATGACAGACAACGGACCGGAATTCGCAAGTGAAGACTTCAAGGAATTTGTGAAACTATGGAAGATCAACCACATCACTTCTAGCCCCAGGTTTCCACAATCGAACGGCAAAGCGGAAAACGCATTGAAGACGTGTAAAGCACTCTTCAAGAAAGCACGAGAAGACCACAAAGACCCACTGCTAGCGCTGCTAGACTGGAGGAACACCCCTAGCGAGTATATCGGAACATCGCCGGTACAACGGCTGATGGGAAGGCGTACAAGGACCCTCCTGTCGACAACTGAGGAGCTATTACGCCCAGCGATACCACCTACAACAGAAGAGAAGCTGGCCTCACAGAAGGAAGCTCAGACAAAACACTACAACCGAGGCACGAAGAAGCTCACGGAGCTACACGCTGGTGACAACATCCGAATGAGGTTGCCAGGTGATCGACGCTGGTCACTGGGGCTTTGTCGCCGTGTGTTGGGACACAGATCCTACGAGGCTGAGGTGAACGGCGCGCGCTACCGTCGCAACCGTCAACTGCGGTCGACAGCTGAACTGCCAAACATGGACACGGCTATTGATGACATCGAGTCGACGACCGAACCAGCTGACGTGCACTGCGGTCCGGAGTCATACAGCACGCCGCCACGACCCGTGCCGGCACCACGACGTCCCATCCGTGACGGCCCAGGGACACCCAACCAACCAACTCCACCTATACTGATGCTACGAAGATCTACCCGAGATAGAGTTAACCCCAAGTGGCAAGTAGACTACGAACTGTAAGTGTTATACCATTTATCACACCTTACGGACTGTAGCAAGTATAGCAAGTATTCACAGTATACTTCAAGGACACTTACTTAATGTCTAGTATATGCGTACATTGTTGAGAAAGGAGATGTGGCGATATGTCATTTAAATTTAGTATAATCGCTAGGTAGCGCTACTGTATTTCTATGTTCCCACTAACTTGGCATAGTTTAGACAGGTGACACCATCACGTGATTTCAGCAGTCCTTGACCGAGCCTCGTGTAGCGGGTCTGCATGGAGATGTTCAAATAAACCAGTCGTCTTTATAAAACACGCGTCCGAAATTACTTTACGTTATAACAACAAAACGATACATCATCTGCCAACACAAACAATAATACTAATGTCAGCACAATCGTTTTAAAAGTAAATAAAACACAAACATCGTTCCAGTGAACTATATCCGATCTAGGCACACAGTAAGGAAACAGAACAATCACCATATCTTCAGAGAAAGAAGACAAGTCAGTCTTATAACAAAGGACACAGTGATCATAAGACACAACTGTAAATGTTTCCATATTTCTAAAGTAAGAAATATGTCAGTATTCTACCAAACATATTGCGATTGCAAATAATTGAGCACTGCCATTGTGTTGGCATTGCCATTGGCAACCAACGGAGCAGCTTATATTGAACTGTCATGATATCAGTTGTACATACTACACACAGTATCAACAATGATTACAAAAGATAAACAGCCTGCCAGTGTGATTTAACAATTTACATATATAATAATGTCTAGGTATGAAAATGGAATTAATGCAACTTGTCACAATCCCAACTATTTCCCTACACACAAATCACAAACATTTGTTTATGAGAAACACAACATCTATAGTGAAATCGAATCACCACTTTTAATAATAACAATGCAACATTTAGGTCGAATAATATCAATAAAGGACTAGTACGTGCACAAATCAGTTGTAATATTGTTGTTTAGGTAACCATCCCGGTCCACACCCGTTAAGTCATAAATCATCCCAACAAATAAAAATGTTCTCACGACACACAACCTCGTGGCAAGAACCTTTTCATCGCGCTGCAGAAATGTGTCGCACCGTAATTAAGCGCCGCTAAAAGAAACTGCAAAGAACGGGGTCAAACTAAAATTGCACAACTGGAGAAAGAACGCCCTAGTACAATAACATTTTCAAAAATGTCCTACATGTCTATAATGATGTCTGGAACGCTTATCATTGACAATACCCATTTATATTAATACAGGTGTGTCTTATATACAGTGTATATGTGAGCGTTGTGGAGATCCGCCATCTTTAATTTAAAAATGGCGGTGACACAAAAGGAGAATAAGGAGAATTACCTAATGGCATTTGATCTTATTTGACACATTATGCGTTTGCAAAATTACCGGTCGCCGGGTCCGGCCCGCGGAATAATAAATGTATGGCACGCGGGTATAACATTTCGTCTTTTGCGTCGTTCTCGAGTTCTAGTTCTTCCCAGCACTCGGCAACGTTCTATTAACAGACTAGTCTGTATATATTGTGGTTGCTGATCTTATGAGGTCTCGTTCAACTAGTCAGCCTTTTTCAGAACAATATCGCTAAGCCGACCTTTCTATGCTGGCACTGAGTGTGGTCACTGCCAGGGTGCTTGTCGTCCTCGATGTTTCTTTTACGTCCCAAATTGAGACGGGACCGACATTGACGTGATCTCCTAGTCACGAGGGAAACACAGTCCCCGATGTTGAGAGCCAGGATTTTACAACAAATATACCATACTTGTCCGGTCCGGGTATTGAACTCGGGGCGCCGGCATGTCAGGCGGATGTGGTAACCACTGTCGTTTTATTATAACATTGGTGAAACAAATTATTATTGAAACAAAGTTTATATGAAGTTGGGGGGAATTATGTACAGTATATGGGGGCATGTTGATTCAATGGATTTTTATATTTAAGAGACGAATGGTCTCAGAATGCAATTTTAGAGTCAACTATTCAGTGATGAGACGTAATGTTCATGCAACTATTTGCAAGTCTTTTCAAATGAAAGAAAACTTTGAGGATACAAAGAACAACTGGTAAATGAAAAGTGTATATTGCACATATTAAAACAATAAACGCTAGGTAATTCTTTTTTATAACCGCCAATTTAAAATGATGGCGGCCTTCTACTACCGTTCACACGTATCTAATTATACTAACATTAATATAAAAGGGCAGTGTCATTCGTAAGGGCTCGAGACACTGTAGCATAAACATGTAAGGAATTATTTTAAATAATATTTTAATGAAAAATTAGCACAATTTGCATGGTGGGCGGCTATGTTGAATTTGGTAAACTTATCCTGCTTCAAAAAGGTGAGTATGAAAGGTTATGTTGGTAACTCAAAATACGACATATTTCCGCTGTAAACTGCGCAGTATGCATTTCTTTTCAAACAGGTAAATTATAAAATACGTATGACTGCCTTTTTCCCCGGGCAATACCGAGTAACTCAGCTAGGTATAACAAAAATAATCATTATCAAGTGTAAGTTTGCGTTTAACAAACGTTCTGCATGAAATTACACAAGAGCCTACGCTGCTAGCGTCATGAAAGCAGGAGGAGGAGAATTAAGATACTATTAAGTGTGCCTAGATGTTTACTGTAGTCATAGCATTTTACCGAGAAGACATACAGAACGACTACCGTCAAATTATGTATATGATGTACTTACCTTTTAGGGCGGTTATAATTAGTGTCAGATAACAATGAAATACATTCTGTTATCTGTATGATAATATTACTGCGTAAACATTCAAAATACAAAAAAAATTGTAAATTCATATAAAAGTGAAAAAATGTGTGTATATATATATATATAACACGATACACACGATTTGACACTCGTCATATTACGCTATTCTATTGTCCTGTATTTCTACATAGTAAAATATCATCTACGTAATAAACTATGTTTTGTTGTCAATTGACACCAGTCTTCCTAAGCGATGGCTAACATAGGAAGACTGTTAATTGGTGTCAGTTGACAACAAAATATAGTTTATTACCTAGATGATATTTTATTATGTAAACATACACGATAATAGAATAGCGTCATATGACGAATATCAAATAATATATATACTATAGAAACAATAAAAAGGGTGGTGGCGTGGCGGTCTGAAAAAAAGATGTACAAACGAAGAGAAGATTTAGACAAAAGTAATGAAGATATAGAGTGTGTGTTTATTGAGTTGGACAAAGGCATATTTACATATAAAAGGAACGTTATTATAGGAGTCGTGTACAGGTTGCCAGACAAAGACAGACATAAATGTATTCACCTCAATCTTGTATGCTATCTTAAAAAATACCCATAAAGAGAATTGCCTGTGTTATCTCATGGTGATTTCAATATCAATTTGCTAAGTGTGGATAAACATGTACCTAGCTCAGAAATTCTTGAATGTGTGTAATCGATGTCACATATTCCCCTCATTAGCAAACCAACTAGAGTAAAAAAAATACAGTAATAGGAAACCCTGGCTATCACATTGGCTGAAAACCTCTATAAAATGTTTAAATAAATTATTTGTCTACTACAAAAAAGCACCTAACCAAAAGCAACCAGTAAACGAGCAGCATTATTTTTATCACGGTGATCCCATGACGAAGGCAATGCTGTCATTGTTGACTGGACCAGGTGTATGGAACGATATTAGGGCCATAATTCCACAATGCTACATTGTTGATTTCTGACTTTCGATTATCCATTTACGCCGAGATTGTCGAATTCTTTACGCTGTCATTGTGCAAGATTGTTGTCAAATAATTCACTAGAATGGCGTTTGGTCAAATATTTCTCCAAAATCTTTTCTCCAAAATATTTTCTCGAAAAGATAATCTGGCACAAATTGCACTCAGTGACCTAAGCTAAGCAACTTGCAAATACTGAAGTATCCCTTGCAAGTCAGGCCAAAGCAATTATATAATTGCTTTGGTCAGGCCTTGCGCTGTCATCACCAACGTCACGACGTGGTGTACAGAATACTTATATCGATCATTTTTCACCCACGTTATGAGCTGTTTTATCAAAGTTGGAGTTTAAAAGAACTCAAAGTCGATGAACGGAAGAAACGAAGTGCCAAGCAGTCTGCCAGAAAACGCGAATTGTTTGTCGGGAAGGTTGGTACTGTGTGTGAGCGATAATTCATGATGTTTCGAAAACTGTCAATAATAATATTTATTCGTACTATAACGTGTACAATTCAATGAAAGCAACGTATACATCCATCTAAAATGTATATAAAACGGTCAGTGCAGCCAGTCTCGTCTATGAACCGTGAGCGTCTATGTCATGAATGGGGGAGGCTGTTTTTAAGTGAATATTATTAAACTTTAAAGATAATAATAGTGTGGAGTCTCCCATCACACAGTAATTTGTTTAGAATTTTGTTGACATTATGTAAATTGTTATTGTAAAATTTGTAGCTTAGTATTTGTTTTCATATTTTGTAGTTCTAGTTGTCTCCAGCTCTTGGCAATGTTCTATTAACCGACTAGACTGTATTATTGTGGTTACAATGTACTAATGGTCTTATGAATGAGGTCTCATTCTTTGCCTTCTTTATATACTGGCACTGAGGGTGGTCACTACCAGGGTTCTTGTCGTCCTCAGTGGTTCTTTTATGTCCCAAATTGAGACGGGACCGACGTCAATGTGATCACCGAGTCACGAGGGATACGCAGTCCCCAATTTTGAGAGCCAGATTTTTATACCAAATATCATGCTTGCTCGGTCCAGGTTTCGAACTCAGAGCACTGGCATGCCAGGCGAATGTGCTAACCACTACACTAGCCGCACTCTCTGTATAATTTGTTTCTGCTGTTGGGATAAATAAAATGCATCCTTACCTTACCTAAGATTGGAGGGTGTGTTTCTATATTTCATAAAAACCAGCACAAACCCTTGGAGTAACATACACTATCGAGAGGGATGCGGGGGTATCAGCCCAGCCTGATCACAGTGCTTTCTTCTATATCATGAGCAGTCTTACTCCAAACCCACTATACTTTATCTTAGTCACATATTGAACATAACTTGGGATAATGTCATTGTTTTTCATTTTACAGGTTAATGAAGAGGAGCTCAGCATGAAACTGCCGCAGAATAACATGTATAGGGACGTACATGGTGGTATGCACCAACTACCCAAATTTACACTGGGGAGTCTAGTGGAATACTTATCCCAGTGCGGAAAGAAGCTGGAGGAAAAGAGCAAGTCTCTATACAAAGAAAGACGAGTTATCTTAACATTAAACTAAAAGAATTGTAGGATTAAAGGTAAATGCGAATAACCATATGAGCTTAGTAGTTTGTACGTCCCTGTCAAATATGATACTGCCTTGATGAAATATTTTTCTTTGTCAATGGATACCAGCAGGCTTATTTGTAAGAGGTTTGGCAAATTTCTATGTGTTAAATGTAAGAACAAACATTCGAAACCTAACAATAAATTATTCAGGACCAGTATTCTGGAATACCCTGCCTCATAAACTTAGAATACTCCTGACCATTAACCAGTTTAAAAGAAACCTAACAGCTCCTTACTCGTGAATTATTATTGATATTACATTATATACATGTCTGGGTAAATATATATAGGTGAAGCACAATACTGGGCCAAAAAAGAGGACTGGACAGCAAAAACAAAGTCTTAGATGGTAACCAAAATACATCTACACCTAAAATTAAAGAAGATAAGATATTTTTACTCACTGTTATGTGGCGCAATGCCAAGTGAAGTTCACGATGTAAGTTACATGGTGTCTTTTAACAAAAATATGAGAATGTGAAGCACTTCAGAAATAAAAATTTGCTTGACTGATGTATGCTAGTACCTCATCAGAATCCAACCAAGACTTTTAAAATGTTAAGAATGACTAGAGCACTCTGGACGTGAAATGGTGGACACTGTAACTTACGTTATCCACCAAATCCACAACCACAATTTTTTTTAACAACAATAAACAGGCAGGATGCGTTTTTTTGTGTCTTCTTTCTTCATGGGCCTAAGATACAGCACAAATGTTATCAACAGGAACTGTCCACAAAGAAGCTTGTTATGGAGTTAATATAGCGTATTTTAATGTGCACATTTAAATATACATTTGTTTTCATACACATTTTAATAATAACATCTTGGACATAAAAAACTAGGTTAACTTCTGCACTTGTATATTATATCCAGCGTATCAACAAAGACATATTAATACACTTTTAAAAAGTATTTAGCATATGGCGATGACTCTAAAATAAATTTATAAAATAAATGATTCATTCTTGAAGAAGGTAGACATACATATTATGAACCTTTGAATACTTGACGAGGAAAATACACTGTTAGAAAATACACCTCATCTTGTCATTTCCAACATACACTTTGACCATTAAACCTCAGGCTTAAAATGTCAAACATGAATATGTGTAGTAGTTACACATGGCAGACAGTTACATGAATTTATATACTCAAAACAAAACAAAAATGAAGGTATGAACGCAGAGCATACTGTATTTTATGCAATGGCCAGGACAGGCTTAGTGCGGGTAGTGAGGTAACTGGCTGAGGCGATAATTACTTCCAGCTGTTTGGCTTAATAAAACCGCCCAGCGCCTTCAGCCAATCATGACATGCCAGGATTAGGCCACAGCGTACGATTTGGATTAGCGGTTAAGCCGCCACTTGCGCGTTAGGTATCTGTATATCATGTCGTGTATATCCTGATATTTCTCAATCTTGATTTCTAACTGTTTGTATACCCTATAGATCAATTAGATTTAAACGCAGATACAGTTACACTTCGTTGACGTCTAGCAAAACGCGAAAGGAAGACCGTTCGAGCGCCGATTACAGATGAGTATCGCTCGTTTAATATTTGCCTTCTTGGTTTTCCTTTGTTTGTCTTGAAGTCTTGTGATGATCAGAAATGGCGTCGGCCGTAATCATGTCGGCTGCGATTTCTGATCTAGAAATACTTATTATCGGACATTCTCATGCATATTTGTTGGGCGAGTTTGTCGAGTCCGTTAGTTCCCCTGGGTTAATTGCGAACTTCGAAAAGCAGGTCGGGCCGTAGAAGCAAGCGGCCGGACCGTATCTATCTTTTCAGCAACCAAATGTTATGCCTATGCCATGGCACAGATTTCGGCGATACAACCTGACATTGTAATTGTTTAGCGGGGTGGCAATGATTTAGGCAGAACATGTTCTCCTACTCCGCAGTCCGTTGGATCACTGCTTTGTGTCTTTGCCGACGAATTGTTAGCAAGAGGAGTTAAGCAAAAATGTCTGCCAAATCGAGCGCCGGCGAAGGTGGCGCCATTTTGATTTCGAAAATGGGTCCGCAAGCTTGAGTGGCAGCGGTAATTTCTCTGCTCAAAACCGAATGTAACCGGAGCCGGCGCCTGTTTTGCTGGCGACATAAGTATATATGGCTGATTGCTTCAACACATTCCTAACATACACACCAGAAGCTGCACCCTGGTGATTAATTCAAAGGAAGTTCGTATTTAGGAGAGTATCCTTTGGTTGTTTTTAAACACAGTGCACAACAAGGCCCATACTCTCTGCAAGAGAGGGGTGAATGTTTATACGGTTCTGTCATTTACTAACCAGTAGTTTTACGGGAATTTATTCATGCCAGGGTCCCAGTACATGGTATCCTGTTTGCGTACATGGGTGGTTCATCTATGCTGCGGAGTGAGTTCGACGTGTCCCTTAAACGGCTCCTCAGCTTTTGTGTCTCCCCAGTCAGCTATGGGGAATCTTTAAGCTTTATTATGAGCGGGCATGGTTAAGTTGGTTGTGTTTTTTTTTTTTCAGTCACTGAGCATGTATCCTTGTCTGCCAATCTCGGTGGAAATGATTATGCTTTTTGTGACACACATGCATGCTGGAGGGTTAGCCCCAGCATCTATCGTTTCAGCAGTGGCATAATGTCGCAAGATTAATGGGTTTCCCGATCCAAATACTAGTTTGATTGTTCACAAGTTATTGCACGAAATTTTGGGTCTTTGCGTGATGTCCGCTTGCCTGTCACACACTAACTATCCTCACTCGCTTAGTACAAGCTCTCTCAACTGTGTTCTCTGTACAGTACAAATGTACTATGCTACGGGCCGTGATGGTCCTTGCATTTAGAGCATACCGGCGAATAAGAGAAATGGTATCGAGGGCAAGGTGCAGTGTTCAAAGCTGTTTACATTTAGGACATGTTATGCTATCTGGTGACCTTATTACAGTGTCCCTGGGTCGTTTTAAGCATAGTGCACGACAAGGCCCACAATCTCTGCAGGTAAGGGCTGAATGCTTACAAGGTTCTGTCATCCACCAAGCAGCGGTGGTAAGGGAATTCATTCATGCCAGGGGCCCAGTACAGGGTATCCTGTTTGTGAACACGGATGGTTCGCCTATGCTGCGGTGTGAATTTGACGTGTCCCTTAAACGACTCCTCAGCTTTTGTGGCTACCAAACTAGTTCATTTAAAGGTCACAGTCTTCGCATTGGTGCAGCTACAGCAGCAGCTTTGTGAGTGATATCTGACGCACAAATCAGGGAAGCAGGCAGGTGCACATCGGAGGTTTTAGGAAGTATATCCGACTTGCATAAGTATCTTGGGTCAAAGGTTTGATGTGTTTCATACAGTGGGATGGTCACAGGTTCCTCTTGGTGACCTTGTGGCGGAATGGCCCCACCTTTTTGTAATTGCATGTGTCTATTGGTGGTGGAATGTTTGTATTGTTTGCTTAGGTTTATATTCATAGTGGTTTTATACCTCTATAGCGACAAATAATGTATGTCTGTATATTGTCGTCATGTTGTAGGAATGTGTGCCTGAGAAACTTTGATGGGGCTGTACAAGGGTTCAGTTTCCCATCTGGTTTGCATGTTAGACATCACATTCCTACTATCTTTATGCCCAAAAGTGGCTGCATTAGAAGCAATCCACTTTCCAATAAAAAACGTCATCCTTTGGCCAATTTCAATTCTCAAACTACAATGGGCTTGTGTTGGTTATTGCATAAAAATATAAATGCACTTTACTGATTAGCAAAATTAAAATCAGTCTATAATATTGACTAAGATCAAGCGTCACTATAATGAAATTGAACAATATAAATTGCTGTAATGACAATGAACACCTAGTAAAGAAAAATAGTTCACATTTTTCACCGTTTTGAAAAATAGCATAATCCACTAATGTCTGCATCCTGTATCAACCCACCCCCTTTCTCCACCCGGTAAACACTGACTGTTCCCAAGAAGTAAGATATCAAGATGTATAGATGCAGCTGTAGTAGAACATTTCTTGCTGCATTTTTTCTTGTGAAATGCTGCAGATCATACATGAAACATTATTTTATATCTACAGATTATGACAATGAACAACTCCATAGTTATTTCCTCCCAGCGCTACTATGATGCATGTTTTTGTTTACTGAATATATGCTTTTCTTGACAGGAGATTGAACTAGTGTGCTTAGTACTACTAGCTCTCCAAGTTAATATGGCATACTGGGCAGTTGTATGTCCAGGATCTCGGACAAGATTCTACAGTCATGCAATACGCTGCATATTAACAGTTTGTCATGTGAATGTCCACCGAGTGATCCCAATTGTGTCGTCAGTTGCATCCATGCCAGATTCCCCAGTGCCAAGGGGTGTATACTGGCTTCCAGATCAGTCAGTTAGCTTGACTGACTGGAGACCAATGTAGAATGCAGGTTGACATAAGAATGTAGTGACGCCTGACTAGCTCTACAATTGGTGATGGAACGGTGGGTGCCAGGGTCTGGCAGTTATGGCATGAGTCTTCGGGCAACAACTTTCAATGCTGTGAGAGAGGTTCAGTGTCGAGCATTCTTCGGTGAACTACATCGGTTTAGATATCAATGACATCACTGTATGTTTTCGCTATCTTTGATGGTACTGCATACCAGCTTCCTGACTTTTTGCTGTACATCTGCATATACCTATACCGAAGAAAAAGTGACAATTAGCATGTCTCTGACATGTATGATATATTTATACGTGACGACACATTTATCAAAAGTCAATAATACAAGGTATTTGTATTCAATTCAACTATAACTTGTACCAGTGTCCTTGAAAAAATACGTGAATTATCCAGCATTGTTATAGTGGTAGGGTTTCATTGTCTTTGTGTTGCTGATAGTCAGTGGCAGCCAGCTGAGTTCTTGCAACATACACCAAGCACTTGTTATGTACAACACAAGTTTGTGATGAAGTAATGGTATTGAAAGCCTTTTTACATTTTTCAGCAACAGTCTGTTGATACACTGGCAGCAGCATTTTACTTGTTTAAATTATGTATGAATCATGAGGACTGTTATATATTTTTCATGCCACGTATCATCTTTCTAAATTATTCTTTTTATCACTATTTTATATGTTAACAAATAATTTACATTACATTTTCATTTCACATGATAATTAAACAACACCTGAATAAGGTTAGTTCTGCTATTGTGTAATATCCAGTCCTCAGGATTGCTCAAAGCACTTTACTGGCTCCCTGGCAGACCTGTTAAATCGAAAACACCATCTTGACTTATGTGGGAAGCATTAAGCTGAAATTAATATGCGAAGACTATCCACCAGTGTCTGTAGCAGGTACTCTTCATACAGCTGAGTAAACTGGAGCAATGTAGCATGTAGTGATTGTATATGTAATTCTCAGTCACATAGGGATGACCCTGTCTAGTCTAGTCACTATTTTAAGTTCAACTAAACATCTTTCTAAGTAATTTTTTCTCATTGGTTTACATTTTATGGGTATTAAATATTAAAAATTGTTGTTAAATACACATAATTGTTTAGTCACTAATTTTGTGAGTTGTAAACATATAAGACATGTATAAACTACAACTAGCATTTGATATCACATGTACTAACTAGTTTTGTTTTTTTTGCAACAAAGAATCGTGATAAAAGTAACTGTTTGTTTTTTATATGTACCTGACATTTTTTCAACCTCTTCCTAATTTTTGTTTCTATTGTTGCTTTGCATATTATGTGCATGTGATGTGTATGTGATATTAAAAAATTATTACATTATGCATATCAAGTACAGTGATTGTACTTGTAGTTGTATTGTGCTTTTCATAATTTTGTAGTCAATCTTATCAAATAGTTTCAATAAAATGTTTGTACTTTACATTGTCTTTACTTTAATTCACATGCATTTCTAACAACAATATGCAATTTAACGAGGACACCCATTACTGCAAAATCCTCATGCAGACAAACAAAACATTCACATACAGGGGTGGATCCAGAAATTGAGCCTGGCTGAACCAAATGGTGTAGTCTAAATTTTGGCACTACCGAGCCGCCATAACTATAACTTCGGCCGCTTGGCTGGAGTGGTGATATCGGAAGACGGGGGGGGGGGTGCTAATGAAACATACTTGCACTGTATATACGAAGTTATGTTTGCAACAGAAATATTCAAAATTAAATAAATAGACCATTAAGTTCAAGAATTGAACTGCAAATTAAATGTAGAATGCAACTGAAAGTTTCACAAAAGCCTTATCAACCAAAGATGGTGTAACTACCCTAAGATTGGTCAGAATAAAACAATTGTTAAAACCAATCACATATGTTTGCATATCTTCCAATTATTATGCTATGATTTATATATATATATAACATTTGCATAGCAGCATCAATTAATACTTACGTTTGTTCTAACTGTCCTGAGCTGCATCCAGCCTCAGGAAGTGACTGGACACCTGAGCTGCCTTTGCTACGAACACTGATGCTCGATAGAGCCACCACAGATCTTGTCATATGTGATGGCTGCAGTGGTGTTGAGGTAGTTCACGCCTTTGTGTAGAAGCTGTCGAACAGAGTCATGAATTGGAATATGGAATGAGTAAGATTATTTATGAAAATTAACATGGTTTGACAGGACTACTACCCGTCAATATATATAATATGCATGTGTGTGGTATGTAACTTGTAAACTTTTTAATTTCATTAACAGGTAAAAATTTGTTGCCCATAGGCCATTTGCCCAGCACTCACGAGTGAAAAGGTCATTTGCCCAGTTGTGAAACAATTACAATGATATGAGAGTGGCAAAGTTATTATTGTATATATATTGTAATAAAAGTGTAGTACATAACAAACAACTAGACAATTTACAACTTATTAACTAAGTACAGGTAGAACACAGATGGGCTGGAAAGAAGGTTACAGGAAATAAAGTCAAACTAATTTTATTCGAAAAATATAAAATAAATAAAAAGTTTTGCAATTTTTCACTGATAGTTCAACAAAACAAAGTTTTAGGAATTCAATAGTAAACCATGCAAAATACCCAATGCCTTAGTTGTGGTCTCAATGTGTCATTCATCTAACACTGCTAATTAATGAGGAGGACATTTGGCTGGCAGTGGGTGAACCCCTGGCAGTATCCACAAAGTTCTGCTGTTTACTCAGAAGGTGGATTACCAGCTGTTACTGTTCAATGATCAATATCCCCTTTGTTCTTTAGTTGGACTGCAAGGTGTCACTGCAAGCTACACTTGTCTAAAGGCTGGCTGAGTCACTGTAAGTCTTTAGAAGAAGATTTCAGCAGTTAGTCGTGTCTCTTATGAGAGCAACAAAGGCATTCTATTATGGATTTCCTGGCTTGATTTAACAAACAAAAATGATTATGGCCTTTCAACTACTTGCAACTGTGGTTATTAACTAGAGGTTTCTGACTGGAAAAGTATGTTCCTTGAAGCGAAGCCTCTGTGGCTTCAGTGTCATCAACGTGCAAACAATTTGTAAACTGTCCTGTCAGAAACCTAGCTGCCAACCATGACTGTATTTGAATTGAATCACCCAAAGTGAGATGAAGTGAATTAATTAAATGAAACGGAAAACAACATTTACTAAATTTGTCTACAAAATGTATGAATGTAGAAGTATACATTACCAAATGCATGTTATTGATAAATTGAAAGACTAAAATAAAAAACAACTAAAAACAGAACTTCTATAATTTACATGTACAAGAGGATTTGTAACTTAACAAAACATGGGCTGCAATTCTTTGTATAGTAACGGTAATTCTCTGCTCTCTCACATAAATCAGTTGCAAGCTATCGATACATGTTACGAAGGCTTACATGTTATTGTTATGGACATTTTCACAGTATTGAGGGGTGGTGGTTTTGTTAACATAATAAGCAACATAATATTATATTCATACGAATAAATATGCGTTGAATGAATGAATGAACGTTTATTCAACAACAACAACATAATACATGCACAGTATGGTTTGCTGCTGAAAGGACATAGCTGAAGTCTTAGACTTATGTGTTGCTATGCCCTTCTCGAACTAAAAAAACCTGAATCAATACAACACAAATTATATATAAATTACAAGATAATATTCACAACTCACATATAAACTTTTTAGTGCTTGTGTTACTATTACAAAACGTCACCTTCAATTAACAATTCACAAATATGTAGAAAGTAATGAGAACTTGATTGCATTTTAAAATTGTGTTAAACTTGGAAGCTGAGTCAGTTTATTTGGTAAATTGTTCCACGTTTTTATACCCTTGACGGTGATGCGTGGCTCAGGCTGACTACTTTGAAATTACTAACTGCTCTAGAAGAAATTTTGCGAACGCAGCATCTGTTCTTAGTCTTACTCCAGCTCTTTCTTTTGTGAGTTGTGTTGTTCCACAAATCCATACTGGTTTTTCCCAAATAAACCATCTGATGCGAATGTCGTTGTCTGCGTAATTTGGCCCTTTTTTGCCGAGTCGGTGGCATGTGTCCGGGAACATGCCATCGCCGGCGTAAATGCCATAAAATAAGAACGTGTTGTATAAACACTTGCGAACATTGTACAATCAACAAAAACGGCTTGATCGAGGCACCAATCTTGAGGGTCAGAGGTCAATCTCGCCCAAATTCGCAAACACGATATTATATGAAGTTTCCACTTCCAGATGCATGTCTAAGTAAGTGTTGCTAGTTTTGACTCCTTCGACTCGAAACCAAATTCAAAATAGTTCGCAGTTTGTTTATTAATTTCAACAAAACGAAGTAGCACAAGTGCACCAATGAACTAGGATATTATAGTGGATACTTGATAGCTTTGCTTTTTTGGGAAATTAGTCAGAAAACCGAGGAGCATAAAAATCGAACTGATATTGCAGCGTTAAGCTATATAGTTGCATTATCACCAGATATTAATCGCAATACAACAAACCCCCTCTTTGTTTCAAGTTTTAACTTTGTTTTTAGTTTCAAATGAAATGCTCAGAGCTGCATTGCACAATGGTTTGTAAGTTGGACTCTGTGCTATGACAATGTAATGTTTATAAAAAGTAATCACTTATATAATAACGCAGTATCCAGTCCTGATGACTGCTCAAAGCACTTTACACTTTACTCCCTAGCAGACTTGTTTGATCGAGCACCATCTCAACTTCTCTGGGAAGCATTCAGCCATGCCACAATTAATGCACAAAGGCTATTTGTACACACAAATATCCACCACTGTCTATAGCCAGGTACTCATTCATATGGCTGAGTGAACTGGAGCAACGTAAAGTGAACGAACTTGCCCAAGGTTCAACACAGCAGCACTGAATTCGAACCCGGGTTCTCTTGATTGAGAGTCCAACGTTCTAGTCACTGAGCCAATGTAACCGTGTGCATTGTTTCAATGGAGCACATTGTGTAAATACATATGTATGTATGTATATTGAATTGAAAAGCATGGAAATAACTAACCATTTCATCTTTCAAGTACTGATCTTGTGGAGTTAACTTCAAGTAGCTGTGGTCGTTGGCAAGGGCATGTGGATTGGCAAGAGGGAACAGCTGCATCACTAGCATTGACCGACTTTCCTGAAATATGTATATGTAGAGATATAAGCAACATTCTATTTTTTGCTTTATACATAAAGCCAGAGACTGCACTAATGCCCATGTTTTGACAAGTAACTATTTTTCAATTGGTCTGTAAAAGGAATATAAGATTTGTTTCGTCAAATAGAGTGAACCTGTCTGGAGTAGAGTCGTTCTGCAGTTGCTCTGATCGAGGATCGTATATAAGGTCGGAATTGTCCTTCCCACAAATTGCATGTAATCTGCTGGACTTGATAGAAGTTTCTTTAAAAGGTATAGCATGATAGAACGTCTGGTGGTCCTGCAGGTCAAGTCAAAGTGTACATTCAGCTACATATTTATGAATTTTATATACATTTTAACCCTTTCATTTATTTATTGTTGCTGATATGTTGACAAGAGCGTGTCACATTCTTGAAACTACCCAGCTTATTTGTACAAAATTGGGATAAACTAACTGCCATTTTGTTGTGCATTGACAATTGCCCCAATATTTGTACATAATACATTGAATGCAGAAAATAAGTGTTTTTTTAAAACGTCTTACCTGTGTACATGTCACTTCTGTCAAGATAGTTCCTGTCTGACAGTATAGTGTCAGGCCGAACAGAACTGCTGCAACATGCTTGCAGTGAGCTGTAGGGCCCAGCCCAGCACGACATTCTGCTTCTTGCAGCACCGCATCATTGTTCATGGACACATCTACTTTATAAGAGGCAGACTTCCTCACCTCTGCCCACACAACAGCTGACACAAACCACTTTCCTTGTGTGTTGTCTGTGGTGGTACGCATATACCGCATTAACCTGAAGAAAACAATGTACAATATATTTAAAAAATTGTGGATTCGCACAATACTGGGCCAAATTGGTGTCCTGTAACTTACGCTATATTTACTCCATAACCAGCTTCGTTTGCGGACAGTTCCTGTTGATAACATTTGTGCTGTATCTTAGGCCCATGAAGAAAGAAGAGACACACAAAAAACGCACCCTGCCTGTTTATTGTTGTTTGAAAAAAATTGTGGTTGTGGACAATGTGGTGGATAACGTAAGTTAGTGTCCACCATTTCACGTCCAGAGTGCTCTGATCATTCTTAACATTTTAAAAGTCTTGGTTGGATTCTGATGAGGTACTAGCATACATCAGTCAAGCAAATTTTTATTTCTGAAGTGTTTCACATTCTCATATTTTTGTTAAAAGACACCATGTAACTTACATCGTGAACTTCACTTGGCATTGCGCCACATAACAGTGAGTAAAAATATCTTATCTTCTTTAATTTTAGGTGTAGATGTATTTTGGTTACCATCTAAGACTTTGTTTTTGCTGTCCAGTCCTCTTTTTTGGCCCAGTATTGTGCTTCACTTATATATATTTACCCAGACACGTATATAATGTAATATCAATAATAATTCACGAGTAAGGAGCTGTTAGGTTTCTTTTAAACTGGTTAATGGTCAGGAGTATTCAAAGTTTATGAGGCAGGGTATTTCTGAATACTGGTCCTGAATAATTTATTGTTAGGTTTCGAATGTTTGTTCTTACATTTAGCACATAGAAATTTGCCAAACCTCTTACAAATAAGCCCGCTGGTATCCATTGACAAAGAAAAATATTATTTCATCAAGGCAGTATCATATTTGACAGGGACGTACAAACTACTAAGCTCATATGGTTATTCGCATTTACCTTTAATCCTACAGTCCTTTTAGTTTAATGTTAAGATAACTCGTCTTTCTTTGTATAGAGACTTGCTCTTTTCCTCCAGTTTCTTTCCGCACTGGGATAAGTATTCCACTAGACTCCCCAGTGTAAATTTGGGTAGTTGGTGCATACCACCATGTACGTCCCTATACATGTTATTCTGCGGCAGTTTCATGCTGAGCTCCTCTTCATTAACCTGTAAAATTAAAAACAATGACATTATCCCAAGTTATGTTCAATATGTGACTAAGTTAAGTATAGTGGGTTTGGAGTAAGACTGCTCATGATACAGAAGAAAGCACTGTGATCAGGCTGGGCTGGTACCCCCGCAACCCCCTCGATAGTGTATGTTACTCCAAGGGTTTGTGCTGGTTTTTTTGAAATATAGAAACACACCCTCCAATCTTAGGTAAGGTAAGGATGCATTTTATTTATCCCAACAGCAGAAACAAATTATACAGAGAGTGCGGCTAGTGTAGTGGTTAGCACATCCGCCTGGCATGCCAGTGCTCTGAGTTCGAAACCTGGACCGAGCAGGCATGATATTTGGTGTAAAAATCTGGCTCTAAAAATTGGGGACGGCGTATCCCTCGTGCCTCGGTGATCACATTAATGTCGGTTCCGTCTCAATTTGGGAGGTAAAAGAACCACTGAGGACGACAAGCACCCTGGTAGTGACTACCCTCAGTGCCAGTTTATAAAGAATGAGACCTCATAAGACCATTACATTGTAACCACAATAATACAGACTAGTCAGTTAATAGAACATTGCCAAGCACTGGAGACAACTAGAACTACAAAATATGAAAACAAATACTAAGCTACAAATTTTACAATAACAATTTACATAATGTCAACAAAATTCAAAACAAAACACAGTGTGATGGGAGACTCCACACTATTATTATCTTTAAAGTTTAATAATATTCACTTAAAAACAGCCTCCCCCATTCATGACATAGACGCTCACGCTTCATAGACGAGACTGGCTGCACTGACCGTTTTATATACATTTTAGATGGATGTATACGTTGCTTTCACTGAATTGTACACGTTATAGTACGAATAAATATTATTATTGACAGTTTTCGAAACATCATGAATTATCGCTCACACACAGTACCAACCTTCCCGACAAACAATTCGCGTTATCTGGCAGACTGCTTGGCACTTCGTTTCTTCCGTTCATCGACTTTGAGTTCTTTTAAACTCCAACTTTGATAAAACAGCTCATAACGTGGGTGAAAATGATCGATATAAGTATTCTGTACACCACGTCGTGACGTTGGTGATGACAGCGCAAGGCCTGACCAAAGCAATTATATAATTGCTTTGGCCTGACTTGCAAGGGATACTTCAGTATTTGCAAGTTGCTTAGCTTAGGTCACTGAGTGCAATTTGTGCCAGACTATCTTATCGAGAACTTCTTTTCGAGAAAATATTTTGGAGACCATTTTTTTGAGAAAATATTTTGGAGAAATATTTGACCAAACGCCATTCTAGTGAATTATTTGACAACAATCTTGCACAATGACAGCGTAAACGGATAATCGAAAGTAAGAATTCGACAATCTCGGCGTAAATGGATAATCGAAAGTCAGAAATCAACAATGTAGCATTGTGGAATTATGGCCCTAATATCGTTCCATACAGGTGCAGTTGTCACACATGTTACGGCGTACGCTTCGTTGGACTTTGTTGTGGTTGGTTTGGAGTAAAAACGTGATTTTGTAATATGCCATGCTGTTCGGCATACGGGTGTAACAATACGAATGTGAAAAACAAAGAGCTGTCTTGGTTCCATTTCCCGTTGGATAGACCAGAACTAAAGAAGTGGATTCATAACTGCGGACGGGCTGGCTGGAAGCCCTTGAAGTACAGTTCTCTGTGTTCGGCACATTTCGAAGAAACGTGTTTCGAAGTGGATATGTTTCATCAATTGATGGGACAAGACCCGTCGAAACGTCGGCGACGTCGGGTTTTGAAGATCGGAGCAGTACCGACAATATTTAGTTTCAGACAACAGGCACAGCCGTCGAAACGCCGCACATTCTCGGTCGAGCCCGCTGCCAAGTCAGATCGCAAGAAGGTTAGTATTGAGTATTCAGTACCAAAATGATAATCTTTTAGGTACTGAATAAACCATTTGACACTGCAGGGTCTGACGTTATATACGTAATTTTATTGTTTATAAACGTCCGGCATAGTTAACTTTCTAGAAGGTAAATGATGCATAATCCTGACAGACTTAGCCTCTGGCTCTGAGGAATGCATGTCTTCCACCGGGAATTTGACAGTTATTATTATTATTATTACTTGGTCTTACTTTGACTGGTATCACGGCCGCGTGAACAAAGGCATAGATATGCTGGACATAATATAGAACTACATGACACACTGAAGTAGTAGAAGAAAGCCGACGACTAGCAAAAAGTTCACGGCAATCAATTCGCGTGAGCGATAATATAGCACTTTGATTAACGTCACCGGGCAGAAAATACTGGATTTGTCACTGTGACCTCTTCAGAAGTTCAGAAAGTTTTGTAATAACATTTCAAGGCAGAATGTGTTTGTGTGTTAAATGAATTTGTTGTAAATACATTTTGTTGAACATTTGTATTATAAAAATCACTGATGACCATTGCCATTTGACAATGTGAATGCCATTGGCATTGCCATTGATAAGGGTTCCAACACCAAGATTGCTAAATGATGTATGTATGAGTATCAATAAAATAATCATCAAATGACTGAATGACTACGAAGGCTGTAGTCTTCTTTGTTCAAATAACTAACTACCCATCAATCAGCAGCAGAGCAATGCTTGATAATCAGATCCCATGACATAAGTGACAATGTTTTTATTTCATTAAAAGTGAATGACAATTCTACCGGTGTATTTGGAGTGATAGTTAACAATTTAATAACTTTAATTTGTTTTACAAACTTCCGTAGGCTCCAGATGCACATCTGTCTTGTTATAGTTAGAGGAAAGAAAGTAACGGACACAGTGTAACAGTATAAAAAGTAACACTATTTTATATATTATAAAAGTATATTTGCGTTGAAATAAAGTGTGTGAGATAAATCTTTGAGTTTTTTTATTTGGTGTCCGAGTTGTCTCGTAATTTATTTAAATGCCAGTGAATAAGTGTCACTTTTATTATGTTGAAATTCAATCAATATATATACATTAAAATGTGTTATGTTTTGTATTCGCAAATTCACCACCTGTTTCTAATTTTAACAAATCATTAAAACTAATTACTTTGAAAGCCTAATCTGCAATACAGGTAATTAGCTCATCCATCACTTGAGATGCAACAAAGATCAAACCCTTCAAACCCACTTCTCCATAAACCACTTGGTAGGCAGGTACCAATTGCAATTACCAGTCAGGTTTTAGGCTAGTAATAAAACTGGTGTAAATAGAGAATTTAGTGACTGAAAGAGCAGATAAGAGAAATGATGAACAAAGGAAACCAACCTGGGTTATGTAAAGGGGCAGTACAGAAGGGTTTATCACCCAGGTGTTGTCAGGTGATAAACCCTTTGTGTGTGTACTGGGACTGTTACCATTTATAAATGTAAATTTCTATAAGAAATCATTGTAAATGCAGTAAACCTCGCCTAAATCGGATTCACCTAAGTCGGATCTTCGCTCAACTTGGACAGAATTCCGAGGAACGGTTGATTTGTAATGAATTTCCCATAACAAATCTTTGTGTAAGTCGGATCTTTGCCTAACTCGGAATAACTGAGTCGGTCCATTTGATCCCAGATAATGTGTTTTTCCTCGCCTAAGTCGAATCGCAGTATTCAACAAAATCACTTGGTAAGCTATAACCTTAGAGATCCGTGCCAAAATGAAGCATAAAACTGTTTTAATACTATATGATGTTGTATGTTGCTTGTGGACATCAACATTTATAGAGTTACAGTGTTATTTACAGTTACCTAAGGGCTTTTAGAGGGTTGTCTTTGGCGCTGGGATATGTCATCTTCGGCTAAGTCAGATTTTTGCACAAATCGGATTAAATCACTCGGTTCGATTGAATCCAACTTAGGCGAGGTTTACTGTAATTTGTTTTGATCAGTTCATTCACTTCCAAATCAATCTGTTTTGATTTTTTATTCAAATGTACGTGTATGTTTTATCAGTTCAATTCCAAATCAAATAAGAATTGATAGTATGTCTGCGACAAACTATCCTTTTCACATAAGACGGGTTTAGTGGCTGCTTGCAGACTATTGAACCTAAACTCCCATTGGTGTGAAACATATCACAATATTATTTTTTTACTGGTTTTACAATTTGTACTTGAACTGATACTTATCTGTCAACCAAGCAGCAGTGTAGCAGTATGGTTTAATTGGTTGTCAGAAAACTACATAAAAAAGTAACAAGAATTAAAGTAACACAAAAGTTAAAAAAATGTATAAGGCAATATATATTAACATTTGAAATATTTATTGTTTTATTTAATTTTTAAACTCAACATAAATATAAATTGAAGTTCTAAATGTCAAATTGCTGTAGCCCAAAAATTACTGGAGTTGAGAGGCTCCTATTTTGGTTTCATGTTCATTTTCTCAAGGGATATCACCAAATTGATTATTCAAAAACTGAAGAGTTGAGTGCAACCAATTTCAGAATTATTGGTTACCTTCACATAGAATGACCCACTATATGACCATATTATTAATGATAACAAACACTCCATAATTAATCCAGACATGAGCTTTATTCAGTATATGTCTCTATTGCAGACCATTACACAACCATTGTCCACTCGCATTCCGCTGTCCCCAGGGTCTACTACATCTAGCAAGTCTACTGCACATCACATCAAGTCGGTATGTACTGCATTATTCACATGGAAACTCTTATTGATTTCTCACTTGAAAAAAAAGAATTCTACATTATCTTTTTTTTGTAATGTGATAATTTAGCAAATGCTTTACCGTAATAGTGCACAAACACAATGTCATGTTTTACATATTCCACGAAAGAGGGTTGCTCCTACTTCCACCATTACACCACGACATGTTCTGCCAGCTCTTCCCCACCTGACAAATTACTGCCACACTGGACAACTTGAAGTATTTCACAGTTACCTGCTCAAGTACTGCTCCAAAAGACAGCACTTCTTCTATGGAGGTAGGACAGAAGTAATACATTGCAATAGGTATTTAGTTGTAAAAAATCCACCTCAGTCATTCTAATAATAGCACCACTAACGTATTGTGGCATGGTAACATAGTGGTTAGATCATCAGAATATTTTAAGTCTCTGCCATTTCAAAGCTTGTGGAGCATTGCTCCAGGTCACTCGGATAAATAAATGAGTACCTGACAGTGATACTATTTTCGTAGTATATGCTGTGTGGAGCTGAATACTTCCCAGAGGAGGATGGTGGTTGAATGGACAGGACTGTCAGGTGTTAACTATGTCACAGAGATGGCGTGAATACTTCACAACTGTATTCACTAATTTTAGTGTAATAATTTCTCCATGTAATAGTAACGATAACAAAATATAGTCATCGTATATACCATATATAAGATACATGACAAAAACGAGTGATGATAAATGCAACTGTGGAGAACTGTCATAATGGGCTGCCTTGTTTGTAAGGATCAATATTATTTTTTCAATGTCTGATTATGAATACTTGGCCATTTGAGTATGATTCAAACAGTCAACATTTTTAAACACGATTACTGAGTGCAATTATAGAAGACATATTTATACATTATTGTCATTTGGAAAATGGCGTTTCAAAGTTCACTGAAAGCCGACCAGTCGTAAGGAAAGTAATTCACAGCAGCTTACTAACAAGATATAGGTGCTGATGGGTCTGCTGCTTTTTGTTCGTAAGAATTTTATTACAATACTGTATGTCCTGTTTATTATAGGGACGAAAGCACGGCTCATACTGTCTGCTCTGGTATGGAAGTTCTGGCCAAGCCCTAGCGCAGACAACCCTGTTAACGTTGCGGATGTCTGGTCAAGAAGGCGCAAGCAGTGGGTGCTGCGACAAAACACAGCAGCAGATTTACCTGCAAATCCAAATGTCCATGGAAAGAATGAATGATGTCTTTGTGAGAAATCTGAAACTGCCAGGAATCACTGTCCCAACTGGAATTGCAGTCCTTGGGGCAGATGTGCCCAAGCCAATGAAACATGATCTGCTGGCATCAAGAGGCAGTCAATTTGTAAATAAATAGTCAATCCAACTGACAAGGACGTTTCAAGAGACTGGCTGTTTTGTTTGCATTTCCACCTACAGCCATAGTTTTGTATAAGGTGACAAATGCATCCTCTAGTTTAGTCTAGTTCAGTCCTCCAGTGCCAAGTGGAATCTCTCATGTTGTGTCCCATCGAGTGCAGGGAAGTGTTATCGTATTTGATGTATATATGCAGCCCACCTCAGACCTGAAATAAAATAAGGCGCAAATAAATTTACTAACATTGTCAGCAGGTGATGTATGAAAATAGGTTTGAGGTAGTTCATTTCCTTATCAAATTGGTATATATGTTGGAGCGCCACCTTACGTTTTTTGGAAACACTAGTACACACAAAATCCAGAAAAGTACACAGCACTGCTTACGTAATTTTCTTTTCAAAATGGCGGAATTCATGAAATTCGATAAAGGGTGTGTTCAAATATTTTTTTATACTAAACCACTAACGTTAAAAATATGATTATAGTTGGAAATAGTTAGTTTGCATTAACTCTAGGTGCTTAATCCCAAAAAGTTCCCTTATGTTTCCCTTTAATGTATACAATTGTATAATCTTTAAATAATGTTTAAGGGGAGGCTTGGGTCTAAACGTATGCTATTTTATAACTTAATTGTTACTTACTCTACAGAGCTGAAACTTTCACAGATTGATAGGGGATTTTCCCACGGTACGGCAGCCATCTTGGATTGAATGCATGCGTTGAAATATCTTGGTAACTACTGGACTTACATTACTCAAATTTGGTGTGTAGTTACTCCATATAACCCTACGTGTAACCAGCAAGCTACATTTTTTTAACGATTAAAAAAAGATTATGTATTTGTTCCTGACATTTTTTTACTAGCAATTCTTTTTATTAAAAAACATGCCTTGCTTATGAAAAAGTATCTTGCTGGCTACCAGGGATATACTGTCAATATACACTGTAGCAAGTTTCAAGCAAATCTGTCAAGCGGTTACTCAGATAAATAAACAAGAAGACAGCTGGTGTGAGTGAAATCATGTTTCTGAGAAAATCGCGTTCAAAGTTTAGTTACACTTGAACACACTTTTCAACATCTGAAAAGCAACCTAAGTGATTGAAACTTTGTACACATGTTACTCAATGTATAATCTATCAAATGGCATTGTTCAAAATGATTTGAACAGCATAATAATATGTCAAACAAAGCAATGTAGCAAAAACATTACAGAACAGGAAACCGCATTTGTAAAATAGCACACCATTCCAACATTTATACAGATAAAATTCACAGGAGCACAGATAAAGTTCACTGGAGCTCAAATAAAGTTCATTGGAGCACAAATAAAGTTCACCGGAGCTCAGATAAGGTTCACTGTAACCTAAATAAAGTTCACTGAAGAAGAGAAAGAGCACGGCAGGTTCGCGACAGCAACATGGCGCAGCGTACAAGTACAGTCGACAGATCTGCACCAGTATCTCCTTCATCCTCATCCGGGAAGTGTGAGACCCATCTCATCCAGAAGATCTGTGTAGCCAAACTTCCGCTCAGTCGCAGCATCCGTGAAGTGTGAGACCCCCATCTCATCCAGAAGATCCGTGTAGCCAAACTTCCGCTCAGTCGCAGCATCCGGGAAGTGTGAGACCCCCATCTCATCCAGAAGATCCGTGTAGCCAAACTTCTGCTCAGTCGCAGACAGTCCGAGACGGATCGGGTGACACTGACAGCCAAGTTGACGCTAAGAAACAAGTACACAATACCAATGTATTTCATGAACACAACTATTACTAACAATAAAAGCCCCTCCCCATTACTATAAGTCTGTGACTGTAGCTTGTTGCGCCTTTTGTTTATTTTGTTAGTACTGAATTATATACAGTGTAACTGTATGTCATAAAGGGACATACCAATGCAAGTTGTACTAATATAAACCATAATTCCATTGAATAAAGTATAACTGTCATCCCTAAAACAACATAATCTGAGCATGTATATAGTTATCACTATTATTTTATGTCAACTATACTGGTTCTGGCGTGCCTGGATAACCCCTGCCCTGGAGGCTGGGCGGCTGAACATCAACAAGACCATGAATATAAAATTATAGGCAAACGTCCAATAATTTCTTGATACAGGGTTCAAAGACTAACTATGGAGACAACATGAATATATATATATGTGTTATTTACACTGTCAGTGTTATCGAGAACATATAAAACACAGAAATTGTACTTACTCTGGGTGCTATTGACATAGCCACTGCCCTGGGCCTGGCATCGTGGTCGGACCCAAAGACGCCGTCGTCACATATTCAACAACAAATTCCACTTGCATAGTCTTTCTTTCACGTGCTAACTGCAGCTGCGCAATATTGCAACGCTTCGCGGCACGGAAACTTTCGACCAAACGGCATAATGTCGTTTTAGAAAGCTAAAGAAACGCGGAGAATAAACTGTCGATCCTATCGAATGTAGCTGCATTACAAGCTGACGTCATAGGTTGGACGCATTACAACCAATCGGAACATTTGACTTGACGGAATCAGAGGATTCCGTCATCACGTGATGAGCCTGACCAATCGTTGTAGGTTTACCCATTCCTTTGTCCCCGAAGCGACAAGAGAGGCGGTCGTTTATAGGCTGGATTATTCAGGCAGCAGCGGTGCCATCTTAAAATAGTTTATATAATCATGCAGAGCGAAAACAGGGCTTTCCCGTGATATGCGCCATGATGGAATGGCAGTATTTTTCGCGACGCAATCGATCGCGGAAAATTGCATAATGTTCCATTATTCACGCTTCGTTTGACAAAAACAAAGACTTAGCAATAATAGGCATCACACAAAATGCATGTTTTGTGACATAAACAGGTGCATTTCGGTAGTATAACGTATATGAATGGGAAGTTGAATAACTTTTATACATAGAAATGTCAATAACTCAAAACTCATTTTATTTTCAAAAATCCGCAAATTTCGACCCGAGCCTCCCCTTAAATATCATGTTTTTATTAACATATTTATTTATTATTTTTATTTATTTATGTTTCTAGTTGATATGGATGTTTTATCGACGTACTTTTTTTCTCCAATATGGACACTGCTTGTCTGAAATAAAAACATTATTATTAAAGCAAAATCAATCAAATCTATTATGTTAAGGTTGGACCATCGTTGGCTGAAAAGATTACCAAAAATGCTATTGACTCGTTAATATATATTAAGCATCGAAATTTCCATACAATGTTTATCTCCCCAGTTGAACTGAATGAAGTAGAAATTATAATCAAATATCTAAAAATATCAAGTCCTGGTTGGGACTTAATAACTCCACATATTGTTAAATTAACATATCATACTTTCGTACTTCCTTTAACACGTTATTAACTTATCGTAAACTAAAGGTATTTTTCCAGACAACATGAAAAGAGCAAAAGTGATCCCGATATACAAAGGCTGTGACAAGACACTTGTAAACAATTACCGTCCAATATCGATTTTGTCAGTTTCCTCTAAAGTTATAGAAAAAATAATGTACAACCGATTAACATCTTTCATAGACAAACATAATACCTTATATGATTACCAGTTTGGATTTAGGAAGAAGCATTCTGCAAACATGGCTCTTGTGCAACTAATAGATCACATTTCCACAGCTATAAATAATGGTGACTACGTACTAGGAGTTTTTCTTGATTTCAGTAAAGCTTTCGATACAGTTGACTATAAAAGATGACTTAATAAACTAGAACTTTATGGTATTAGAGGAAGAGCACTTGCCTGGCTGGACAGTTATTTGTCTTATATAATGCAATATGTTTTATTTGATGGAGTAAATTCGAATATTCAGTCTATATGCTGTGGTGTCCCACAGGGATCAATAATAGGGTCACTGTTATTCTTAATCTATATTAACGACATTGTTAACGTATCAGATATCCTATTTTCTATTATAGTTGCTGTTGATACAAATGTTTTTTGTCAATGGTAACAGTCTTAGCGAGCTAGAAACTATCATGAATCAAGAACTGCAAAAATGTGTTGTTTGGTTAAACAGTAATAAACTATCTTTAAATATCAGTAAACACATTTTATTGTCTTCAAGTCAGTAAATAAAACGATATCCAATCAAATTGCCATCTTTATTGATAGACAAATTACTCAAGTAGAAAACACAAAATTCTTAGGAATATTAATCGATGCAAATTTGTCCTGGTCTTTTCATGTACAGCATATAAAATAGCCAAAGCTGTTGGAATTATAAATAAAGCTAGATAAACCCTGAGTAGATCATCCCTTGTAACATTATACTATACATTTTTATATCCATATCTAACCTATTGTATCGAAGTATGGGGAGGAGCATATAATACACACCTTAGTTATCTATTCAAATTGCAAAAGTATGCAATTCGGTTAATTATGTCAGCTCCATACAGAGCGTACAGACCAACTCTTCAAGAAGCTGTCCATTTTACCAATAAGAAAAATCTACGAATACACGGTTGTGTTGTTTATGTACAAAATCGATAAGAATATGTTCCCGTCGGTTATGACAAGGATGTTCATTAGAAATAACGAACTACACGAACATAGGACACGCAATCCAGAATTACTACATGTGCCGATTTCAAAAAATAATGTATTATATAAAACCATTAGCTATCGAGGTGTTAAATTATGGAACTATACGGCGACAACAGTGGACTGTAATTGAAATTATGCATTAGCAACGTTTAAACGTCAACTCAAGAAATGTTTGCTAGTAAATAATATTAATTACTTATATAAATAGCATTCTTTATTGCAATTTTAAATGAAGTATTCATGAAAATAGTACTGCTGTGATTCATGTTGCTGTTTTTTTTCTTTCTTCAATCACAAAATTTTTTTTCTTTCAATTTACATATGTATCACATGTATTGTGAGGGCTAATCAGCCACTCGTGGCTTTATACCCTCATTACAGAAACGATGGCAATATATGTATGTAGTAATTTATTGGAAAGTATCATAGTTTATGTAATAAACCATTATTATTATATATATATATATATATGCATATATATATATATATATACATATACTCCTTTACCTACATTGTATTAGCAGAAATATGTAGCAGGTAATCATGGTTAAGATAGAAGGATTGTCATACAGTGTTCATAAACTTCACATACATTGTTAAAATGCACTCCCGGATTTGATTTGTCATATGTTCTTAGTACAAAGTCCGGGCTGAAGTAAAACCGTTAACTCATTTCAATGTGCAATTTTATTTGTGCTCACACAGAGATTCGCGTTGAATATAAAATAAAAATGCATATGGAGTCCTGGCTGTCTAAAATAGAGCGGATATTAACTACTCATTGCCTTACAATAAAATAGTTGTGTTCTACTGTTTGATGTCTTAATTTAAAATAGATATCAATCGACGTCTACGGATCCGAACTGACTTGGTGTATCTTCTATAGTTCCTAACCATTTGTAAGGGCAGGTGATTTCACGTTATGAACCAATTAAAATGCGTGTCCTGGACACGTGTTTTCACGGGAAAACATGTTTACAGATTCTTGTGACCTCACGTACGCCAACATATGATTTCACGAGTAATGAGCCTGTTACAACACGTGCATAAGACACGGTTTTATTGGGGGAAGTTGTTCACAAAATCTCGTGAATTCACATACGGAAACTCGTGATTTCACCTGCGGTGAACCAAATAAACACGGGTCGAAACGTGTTTTCACCTGGAAAGTTATTCACAGAATCTCGTGAATTCACGTACGGAAACGCGTTATTACACGTACGGAAACTCGTTATTTCACGTGAGGTGAACCAAATAAACACGTATCGAAACACGTGTTTTCACTTTGAAATGTGTTCACAGAATCTCGTGAATTCACCTACGGAAACACGTATATTGAACTAATTGAACAAGTGAATTCACCTTCAGAACATGTGAAATCACGTGTCGTTGTTAGCTGGGGTGCCACACATTCACGCACGCACTTTCGCACACACACGCACGCAGCCACGGACGCACGCACTGCAAATGTGTGGCTGGAGAGCATGTCACGACACATCACAAGCCAATGGTGTTCGTTGTGCGTGTGCAGAAGAAGAAACAAACTAAGACCGTGGGCCGCAGGACTATTAATTTGTGTAGGTCCAAAGACGATGGGATTAAATATGAAGAGCTCAGTGAAGAAGTTTGGGTTTGGAGGAAGAATAGAAAAAGTACAAAGAAGAGTTTGTGGGAGCTGCAGAGGAACTATGTAGAAGAACAACGGGAAAGGACGGAGTGTCTAGGAGTAGTAACCAGGGATCGATAGTAGACAAACGTAGTTGCAGAAGCAGTGGCGAAAAGAAAGAAGCCTTGGAAATAAATAGTGAGGGGAATCAACCAGATGCAAGGCTGTTAGGTGTACACATATGGACAGAAGATGAAAGCGGCAAAGAGAGCTGTTGATAAGGCGAGGCGTGATATGGAATCAGACGTGTACAGAAAACAAAACGAGGGTAGTGGAAAGAAGATGGTATACATAATGGCCCGAGATAGGGATGAAAATAGTAAGGACGTGAAGGGTGGGTCAGTGGTCAAGGATACAAATGGGAAGTTAGTGACACAATAAGAAGCAGTGTTGAAAGTATTGGAAACTATGACAAGGAACTACTTAACCAAGGAAGAAATAACAACGATATTCTTCATATACGGTTGATTTCAGAAGCTGGCCTGCATTCTATTTTTAATCAGTAATTAACCGAGTGTGCTTCGATTGGCATGCGTGTGGGAAATTGAGTATACCGAGTCTCGAACCCCCGATAATTTCGATAGCACATGTCTTGTTGCCTCAGTCTGTTCTCGACTGCCCGTCAAAACTGTTGTTTGTAACGTTCCAATTGATTTAGGTAGGTTATGAAATATCAGATGCATTAGCCAACATTGTCTTGTTACCAGCCATTTGATGCCTCCGTAGCATTAGTACCCACAGTTTTTTAAAGTTGCTGACGGTTGAGGATGATGATACGAGCAGAGTCGGTCGAATGGTAGAATTAAGGAACTGCTTTATGGCTGCTCCGCTAACATTCGTTAAATTCCGCAACACGTCGACGTAATGCACGTCTTTTAGTTTGCCCGCAACTAGTCCGGTGAGAAAGACATCGTCGATCCGGAACAGTGGCGTCTTCGTAGCGACGTGGTACATCTCGGAGACTATCTCCTGCGACATGGTTACCGCCCAACCGGAGCAATACTGCGAGTAGTAATTCTGGCCGGGAAACTCATCGGATTTGACGCACCATTTCATGCACGTAAACGAGTTGCGCAATATCGGCATCGTGCCGGCCTGCCAAAGGGGGCACATTATCAGACGGCTGTGTTGATGCGCGGCGGCTTCGGCCACCTTCATCCAGTCGAAGATATTGAAGACGATGTCGTCGTCGGTCTTGAGGAAGAAGGCGGCGTTCTTGCAGTACGTTGTGATCCACTTGAGGGCCATCACCGCCTTCACAGTCAAATTCAAGTACGAGTCCATGAAATCACCCTGCACGATGTCTCCGCATTGGCGTTGTTCTTCCTTGATTGACGCCTGCAAAACGGCATTTTACAGTTTGCATATACACGTACCGTATACTCACGGTGCGTGTACTTTCTAACTAGCTTACTCTCACAAGCTCAGTAGGCCTATTCCAATACTCGAAGTTTCGTTCTGACACAAGTATATAATGTTGCAAATAATTATTGTACGTAATAACTACGGGGGGACAAGTATGATTGCAAAATGTACACCGTTATCCAGGGGACATAACTATATTGTTGATGTGGCGAAACTGTGTTACTTCTCGTGTAATCACCCTGCACATAGGGTTTGCAGCAACAAGACACGCAAGAAATCCCAATACAATCGCCACACGAGATCCTCCACATTCAGTAAGTATTTCAATATGCTCAGCAGCTCGTTTGTGCCCACGTGCGTGCGTGAGCGTGCATGCGTTTGTGTGCGTATGGGCTGACGTGTGTGTGTGTGTGTGTGTGTGTGTGTGTGTGTGTGTGTGTGTGTGTGTGTGTGTGTGTGTGTGTGTGTGTGTGTGTGGTGTTTATGTGTGTGCGTGTGCGTGCGTGTGTGCGTGCGTGTGTGCGTGCGAGTGAGTGTATGTGTGTGCGTGTGTGCTCGTGTGCAGATTGTTGGTTTATTGTATCATTATTTCCATTTGCTAACATACCTGCAGCTTTCGGTTACGTGTCCGGCCCAGCATGAAGACGAGCCTTGTCGTGCACGGACTGTGCAGGGCCGGGTTGCCCCACGTGCCGCGGATCACGTCACGTTTCACGCGATTCTTGGCTGCGCTGTGCACGTAGAAAAGCCAACGCAGACCGGGGCAACTCTCGCACAAACTCACGTTGTGCAGCACGATATTCACGTCGAGTGGAACCGGATTCGACGTAACATTGCCACCACCCGAATTCAGACCTTCGCTGTGGTTCGGGGATAATACCACACTCAGGTTTCCGTCTTTCCATCGAGAGATAGCTATGGCATTAACCGGCAGACTCGGGTTCCTTTGTAAAATTGAATTTGGCGAATTTGTGAAGCATATGTTGTATATTAAGTAAACTGCATCCGCGAAAATAACTAGGAGTACTAAGAGCCTGGCGTGTTTCTTGCAGAAGCCAACACAAGTCATGGAGCTGATCGTTGCAATGCAGTTATGGCTGTCACATACCGGTCAACCTGTGATTAAACACATGATATTGTTCAGTTAGGATTCTATATGTTTCGAAACCAGTGCTCGAAATTACTACCGACCCGAGACCGTCAAACATTTCGTCGGGCCGGTAACTTTGAAAAAGATAAGGCCCGCAAGACAGGCAGAATTTTTAAAATAAAATACTGGAACACTTGTTTAGTATCCGAGCCAACCTCGATTTTGTCATCATAACTACACGTTTACCTAAATTTGATACCTCAGTGATTTAGTTCTATCATTCATGATCATCCCAGGTATATTTATATTACGAAAATATTGTGTATTAGCACACTTTTGAGGGCCAAAGTGCGACCCGGTTTGCGTCAGTCTGCGTCGCTGCGGCCGCGCGTTACCGCAATGATCGATATAGCAGTGTTATTGCAAACTGGGTTGCTCTTTGGGCTTCAAAAGTGTGCTAAGACGCAATATTTTTGTAACGTAAATATGCATGGGATGATACTGAATAATGGCAATAATGCTCGAGGTATCAAAATTAGGCAAAAATGTTGTTATAACGACGAAGTCGAGGTGGGCCCGGATACTAGACAAGTGCCAACAATGGTGACATTTGTGTACTTCCGAAATCTAACGTAAGCATGGTACAAAAACAAGTTGGAAAACAATACAATGTCTAGTTGGCCAGTGCTGATAGATCGATTAAGTTTAATTTCGGAGTGCTGGCATATTGAAAGGAGTGAAGAGTTCGAAAGTGCATGAAGCCATCCACAATGCAAAACAGAAAGTCGCTGAAAAGAACGAACGTGTATCTAAGTGACCACCTCTCACGTCTGAACACTAGAGACTAGGAAACTAAGAGAAGACCAAATATAAGTTTTTTAAAGATATTGAATGGTTATGATGATATTGATAGAAATATTCTCTTCAAACTGAAAGAAGATAGTATAACCAGAGGGCACAAGGCAACATTAGTCAAGGAACAGTGTAGGTTGGATATGAGAAAGTACTCATTCTGTCAGAGGACAATAAATGACTGGAACCAATTATCTGATGAGTGTTTTAATGCTATTAATGAATATGTTCAAAAATTTAATTTACAGCTATCTGGCGAGGGCGGGTTATGCGTAAGAAATTTTTTGGACTCTCGATAAACCAAAGGGTTCCTTGTCCGCATGCTGTCTGGAGCTTATAGGTCTGGACGGCAATCTTGTTAAATATGTATTCAGTTAATATTATTTTGTAATAGTAGTACACATATATTTATATATACTGTTTTGAAAACTTGAAGTCGTATTTTATATTCACGATGTTTATAATTATTATAGAATGTATCTTGGTTCAAATGGCTTAGCCCAAAACAACCCATTCTTCGACCAATACAAGAGTTCCAGTGCTTTGTGCGCATGTGTTGTAGGGGTTATGTAACAATTATTCATGGTGTATAATTTAGCGTAGGCCTAAATTTGCATATACGCACGCACGCACGCACACACACACACACACACACACACAGTGACATATTGTTTTCAAATGATATGGTATTGACTAGTCTAATCACTATTGTATTCACTGGGCCTTTAAATTGAAGTTTGAGAAACCAAGTTTGACTTTGCGAAGCGTCCACATAAACTTTCATTTTATCAATACAAGGTCCTTAATAGCAGCTACGTCTTCAACCAATCTAGGCAGCCGTGATCTTTTTATCGGCAATTGAATAATGATCATAACAGTATTGGTAATCTCATTACACAATCATTATATTCATAACGAACTTACATTCACTCTTATTATTTTTAATGCTCGGATTCGAGCATGGGCAGTTCCTTGATGAACGTTTTCCAACTGGAGCGGTTCTGCATGGCACATCTGGGCACTAGTGTTCAATGTCAGAACGTTCCATGTTGTGCATCGAATGCTGTGTCTAAGGTTGATTTTATTTGGAGTTGAGCTTAATCGTGGCCCAGTTTGGTCCAGGGGTCGTTGTCTGTTTGTTGCCCGTTTTGGTATATCAAGAGAACTTTTTGTAGTAGATAGTGATTCGTCAGGCCGGGTTACTAGCCCAGCGCCGACTAGTGGACTGGAAGGTTCGCTTCCTGTAGCGTGTCAACTCATAAGACATTGTTGTTCGGTGTTGTTGTTCGGTGTTGTCCTTCGCCTAGATGGATTGCCACCCAAGGCTATATACGATATCCATCTTCCCGTCAACAGTTCCCTTCTAACTGGGGCGGATGGTCTCTGGCACAGAGTCAGACATCGTAATGTAACTGCCGATGGAGACCAATAGGGTCGCCGTCAGTACAAACATGCATCGTCCTATTGTCACGACTTCATCATTTAACCATGGCTGGGACCATTTAACCCATGGCTGGGCGTGTGGTTGGTAGTGACCGGGGCATGTCCCTACACCGAGGAGCCCAGTGCCATGTACCTACAGGGTACTATGCTCCCCTTCTAGAATATACTGTCCAAACACCCAGTCCCGCCCTCCGTTTGCCTACAGCCAAGTTATGCAAGCCCACAGGAAGCCCGCCGGTTGCGTTACCCTACTCAGGCTACTGCAGTTACCAGGGTGCACTTGCCCATGTTACGAACACATGGGTCGGAAGTGGACATACAGTTTTGGTGGGTGCTAGAAGAACGAGCTCTAGTGCATACATAACATGATATGGGCGACAAAACGAGTAAGGGCCCGCTTCGAATATTGTCAGTGATACCTACCGCCCAAACAGTATTGGCTCTTACATGCGATGCAGCTGACATCACCCGCAATGATGATACTCTTCATGTATGTATAAATCAACAAATATTATTGTTCGTAGAATAGATAAATGAAACAAATTGTTTAGTAATCACCCAAACAACAACGCACCGCCATGTTTTCAAATGCGGCACGTCACTCACGCGCGCTGCCCGTGATTGGATAAATTGCACGCAACCAAGAGACACGGTGTCGCGCTTACATTTATCCGGGCGTTAAATTGTATCCGGGTGATGTTTATAAATATTATGCATATGATAGGCATACTATTTGGCACCAGTAGATCATGTAGTGATAAATAATATTCAGTAGTTAAATATGTTTCGTTTGTTGTCGTAAAACGAGCGTCATAGTTAGAGTACATAATTATAATTTGCTGTTTCAGATTTGTAACCAAGTATAAGAGTATGGATAAATGTAAGCGCGACACCGGTTACATAAAAGGCTCTTAATCTTGGGAATTAGACATTACCTTTATCGGAAGGACACTTTAATGTGCGTGCGCAGGGTAGGCAGGAAGCACCGCGTATATTTCCTTCCTTCGTGTATGCGCCCACACTTTTAATCTATGTATACGTGCATATTTAAAAAAACATAAAGAATTTAGTTCTTACGGTTATCATGACAACTGTTTCGTTTGCAGTGTTTCTTTATACAAGTTATCAATAAATCGTTTCGCCACATGTTGAATCTAATGGCAATGAATTATTTTTAAAATCATATTTTTTCGAATTGTACGCATTGGAGTGAATTCCAGTGGAGTAAACTTTACGATTTAGAGTACAAAATCGGCAAAGCCAAAGAATTTGGCCAGTGTTCCTTTATAAATTAAGGCAAGTTGTATCAGCCGATCTATGCAGATATTGTCCTATTGCTAGGTAGTATATAGATGTAATGCTAGGGTAAAGGTCGCGGTCTTTCTTATCGACCTTTTGAGCTAAATTCAGGGTTTACGTGTTCGGAACACAAAAACAATTTTGAAGTTGAACTTCAAAACAAGTTTCAACAAAACACAGGTAGTATTGTCAGTAATCTTGTTTTGTTTTCCTTAATTTTACATTCACGCCCGTGGGCGGTACCTTCTTTGTGTACACCATGGATCGGCCCAATCAAGGAAAACACTGTCAATTGTATTATTATTTGATTAACAACATCACAGTACAGAGTACACAGACTTGTATGTCATCAAATAGGAGCAGTAAACATACAACAGTGCAATCCTACAATTTCAAAAAAAAGATAGATAGTTGACTCTTCCATTTGTACTACATATAGTGTCCCAAGTTTATGTATCGTAAAATTCCATGACAATGCGGTACTGTTTTGGGTTTTTTAAACCATAAACGTGCATGTACACATACTTTTAACATACCAACCAACTGAGTTATCTACCAACAGGAGCTGCCAGTGCAGCATAACGTTTTACAGAAGCATTCAAACAGAAGAAAAGCATGACACAATATAAAGGAGACACTGAAGTGAACGATGCACGAACATAGGACACACAACCATTATAGAATATTTGATTTCTTAAAATCACTTAAACTTATAAAGCGCCTACAATCATATTTAAAGAGATACCTAATTATCTTATTAATATTTGCAGTTTAATTTTGACCGCTGCGTGTAATCCCCTATACCATGCATTGCAGGCATAATCAAAACGTAGAAAGTTGTGTTGTAATGTAAGTTAATATTATCCATATGTCATCATCTACTGAGCTAGGCTAGCATCTAGTTGAAAAAATAATAATGAATTGTTTTATATAAAAAAAAGGAATAGCCCAAACATCTGGAAATGATGAAATAAAATATCATTACAAAACTTTTATTGTGCTAAATGGGTTGAGAAAGGAATCAACAGCTATGTCTCTAATGCTGTGTTGGCCGGCCACAGATTAGGCTATGCCTCTGGCCTTTGTTCAGTGCATCCCTGCTGATCTCAGACTGAGACCCTGGTTGCCTTATCTGCTTATTTTGCATAATGTTTTGCATAGTTGCCAGTGGACAACTGTAGCCAACAGCAGTGCCATGGATTATGCAAAATAAGCCTTTGTTCGTCAATACCCCCTCTGGCTGGGGAGGTGATTAGCTTGGAAGCATTTCTGCTGCCCATCAACTCATCTGCTTATATTGCACAACATTTGCACATGGACCACTTTTTATGATGCAAGGCTTCCTGTTCATTCAAATTGATCATCCTTGACCTATAACTTTGTATGAGTTTTGCTGTTACATGCTTAGATTTAGGAGAATGTACTTAAATCAAACAACCTTGACAGTGATCACTTCCAACCGGTTGGTTCTTCTCTGGAAAGTTTAAGTGGTAATCTTGCTACAAGGCTATCCATTGGTGGTTCCACGAAGTGGGTGTCAACTAACTTTTTGGTTCTCATTGTCTGTATAAATCTATGTTTGTAATGAGTCTGTCACAAATCTCTTTATTCCTTGGAATGAGACACTTGTTTTTGGCTTGCTCGCTGTGAATATTTGGATTGTCTTGACAACTTGATTCGATCTTCTGACTTATTGTGAGTATTTGATTTGATTAGTAATACGCCACCTTGCTTGCCATACCTTATGATGGTTCTCATTGCAGGATCCAATACGTCACCTTGCTTGCCATACCTTATGATGGTTCTCATTGCAGGATCCAATACGTCACCTTGCTTGCCATACCTTATGATGGTTCTCATTGCAGGATCCAATACGTCACCTTGCTTGCCATACCTTATGATGGTTCTCATTGCAGGATCCAATACGTCACCTTGCTTGCCATACCTTCTGATGGTTCTGATTGCCGGATCCAATACGTCACCTTGCTTGCCATACCTTATGATGGTTCTGATTGCAGGATCCAATACGTCACCTTGCTTGCCATACCTTATGATGGTTCTCATTGCAGGATTCAATACGTCTCCTTGCTTGCCATACCTTATGATGGTTCTGATTACAGGATCCATTATGTTCCCCCATAATCAGATCTTCTTCATTATCTAGTATTAACATGTTGTTGTTTCAGGTTTCAGTAATACAAGTTAAAGGGGCTTCATAATCGTATACTATTGCTTGGGTAGGCGAAAATTTGCCTAGACGGTTTTGGAATTAGTTAATTGATGTAGCTTGAATAACTGATTTGGGTAGACTATTCCATGGATCTGTGACTCGAAGAGGGAATGCATTTTTTCTTAGATTTTGATTTGGTCTTTGGGTAAATAATTTCAGGGAATGTCCTCTATTTCCTATTCTAATTGATATATCATCCCATTTCTGGAGATTAGGAGCGGATTCACTATCATATTTGTTGTGCAGTATTTTATAAACTTCTATCATGTCTCATGTTCTGTATGCAAGTGTTGGTACTTTTAATAATTTAAGTCTTGCTATATAAAATAGATCCCTCATGCCGGGTAATTCTTTAGTGGCTCTCCTTTGAACATTTCCTATTGCTATTTTATGTTTCCTCTTGTATGGATACCATACTGCTATGGCATAGTATAGTTGGGATCTAACCATAGTCTTGTACAGTGGTAAGGAGATGTGAATGTCAAGGATTGGAAAGTTCTTCTGATTGATTTTGTAATTTTTTTTGTTTTATTTATTAATGACTTGATTTAGTTGATCATCAAATGATTGTTTAGAATTTAAAAAAATCACCTCTTGACAACTTTTTTTGAACAAGAAGTAGTAAATAAAGGTTTTTATTACTTCACTTGTAAACTTAATTATGCATCTACTACTTGCAGCTCTTCAACATGGCCTACTTTGTGGCAGTCTACTCAGATTCGATCTTCAAGCACCTGCCACATAGAGTTGCTGATGTTGAGTTTGATCTCCACTGCAGACGTGGTGGTCGTGTCACCGACATTCGCAAAGGTAAGATTTGTTTCTGCTTAGATCTGATTGTTCAATCAAACAGTTGTGAAGCTTTTCAGTGACCACAAAACATTATTTATATATTTATGTTATGACTGATTATTTTTCTCATAGTATTGTGTCCATACTGTTCAAGAGACCTAAACGTGATTGTAAATAAAGAAGACAGAGATAAGTGTTACAGTAAATGTATATAATTGTATGATTTATTCAAAATTTAACAAGATTGCCACCCAGAGAATTAACTCAAGGTGGTAGGTTGACAAGGAAGCATTTTGGCTTATCGAGAGGCCAACCCTTTTATCTATGTGTAACCCGCCCTTCTTTTATCCTTCTGAGGTATGTGTCGATTTTATTTTTTATACATATTCACGCTACTAGCACCCACACAATCAGCAGTTCCATTCATTTACAGTCCTTTGTGAAAATGAGAACTTTCTTATATCTAATCTATACTGCTCCTTTGCTAATGTAACTTCATGTCCTCTAGTCCTTCTATCTTTCTTAACTGAGAAAAAAGATATTTCTATAAATATTTTCATAACCATTCAGTATTTTAAACATTTCTATCTGATCTCCTCTCAATCTCCTGGTCTCTAGTGTGTCGTTAAACCACATTCGTTTAGGCGAATTTCATAACTAAGATCCCTCAGTTTTGGTATCATTTTAGTCGCTCTCCTCTGTACTCTTTCTAGCATATCTATGTCCTTCTTGCGATATGGCCTCCACGCTTGTATACAATATTCTAAATGAGGCCTCATTATTGTTTTGTACACTGATGTTAAGCGCACTGGTCTATAGTTCTCTGACTTGTTCCTCGAACCTTTTTTAAATAACGGTATAATGTTTGCCTCTATCCATTCTAAAGGAACCACTCCCTCTTCTAATGACAAATTGAAAACTGTAGCAAGTGGTACGCTAATTGGTTCTACAATATTTACAATGAATATCCTTCTCATAACATGGAACAATTATAATAAATAGCTGTCTTCACATATACTTTCAGTACTTGCTAAGACAAACCCTCTGGGTATTGTTGCAGTACTTCTGCATGTCGGGACGAACAATCTGCAATCCATCTGCAACGACATCCGCCAACTGGGAAAGACTCTTGATCAGCACCGGCGACTGATTGTAGACACACAGGAGATGTACCCAGGAGTGCCTCTTGTTATGTCTGCAGTACTCCCCCGGTATGATGAGTGAGTACCGTTAATATGGTAATGCTACAACATTTTAGCATAGCAAAAATGTACACTGATCTGTATTAATGTATTCGATTGGAATCTTTTTTTTTTTCATCTGTCTAAATAATAATATAATTGTACTCCATTATTGTAAATAACTATGAGTATGAATGCCAGTGAAATATTGTGATATTACAACCACTGTTGAAAGAGTTAGATTCCTTATTTAGATTGTTTTGTGCCACTCAAATATAAATAATCATTTTCTTCTTTTGTTCAGTGACGACCCGTATGAGACTGGCCTTCTGTGGAATGAGCGGCTGCACCAGCTGACTGCCCAGATTCCTGGCGTGTGTTTCTGGGATTGGGATTGCACCCTTACCCAACCCAGACACTTCAGCGTTGACGGTTTACATCCATCGCTGGAGGGCAACACCCTGTTGCACACGACGACAGCCAGCCGCATTCAACAGATGCTGTCAACTGACAGACGAGGCCAGCCCATGTAAGTACAAATAAGAATTATTATCTTTGTAGAGCTTAAATTAATATAACACTATGGCTTTCTGTATAGCTTCACCAACTTTTAGGAATTATCGCATTCTTAGTGTTACCTAAAATAGGAAATAGAATAAAATAGACTATCAAGAGTGTCCATCTTAGACAGGTTTTAATTATGGATAGGTGTCCGCTAAGGCAGGTTTTAATTATGGATAGGTGTCCGCTAAGGCAGGTTTCACTGTACAACACTAATATTGATCTGTAAGCAGTTTTAGGTCTGTTAGATATATCAACCCTTTTGTTTTGAAACAAAGTAATTATAATGTGAATGTGGTATTGTCTCAGTTTGTTATATCTTTAAATTCTATACAGGGGCTGCTTGGGAATTATACATTTTCTAAACTAATTTGTCATTGCAGGGAGGTAGACATGGTAGCTGCGGAGCTGTCCCGCACTCGTGCAGACCATCGCCGGCGGATGGAGGCCAATGCACGAGCTAAGGCCTCCAGGACACCACTACCTCCCGTCTACAGGCAGGATCCAGCTCCAGTCCGCACGTACGGGAGGTACCAGCTGCCCGGTTCAGGCCACCCAGCTGGACCTACCGTACACGTTGACGAGCTAGAGGACCATGTCATCATCAACGTATCAGGAGTCTCCATCGCCCTCCCTCCGAGACTACTGCATTCATGCTGTCCGGGATGTATAATACATCTGTTCAGTTGGTGCAACACGGTATGCATAATGCATTTTTTTCAGTTGGTGCTTCACAGTATGGGCAATCAATTTTTTTTTTTTTTTTTTTTTTCAATTGGTGTTTTATTTACGCATTCCAGATTGTATGAAATTTACCATGTACAACTAGACACAAAACTGAGTCATTTTATACTATGCATATTTGATATCTTGTACGTTGTTGCATTCCAGCACCACTTGACCAGCCGCGATTGTCAGACGAGAACCCTGCATGAGACGCCACGTCGGAGGCCAGTGCCGCACTCTCGTGCTGTGCACTGTCCCTTCTGCACCAGAGTCTGCTCGTCAGAGGACGTGTTACTGGAGCACGTTCTGACTGAGCATCACAACTTGTGCAGAGGTGCCGAGACGACTGGCGATGATGACTCGTCTGACATGGCGGACGCTACGGTGGTATGTGGAGGTGAAAGTCCTCTAAGCGTAAGTAGTTCAGATAACATGACAGGTACATATACTACAGGTGTAGATAGTTTAGATAGCTTGAAAGGTGGAGCTACAAATACTACAGGTGCAGATAGTTTAGATAGATGGACAGGTGGAGCTACAGGTACTACAGGTGTAGATAGTTTAGATAGCTTGACAGGTGTAGCTACAAATACTACAGGTGTAGGTAGTTCAGGTAGTCCGACAGGTGTAGGTGGAGGTAAGGGTACGCCAGGTGTAAGTAACCAAGGTAAATCTGGATATGTATTAACTAGGAATTAATCATTCCAGTCAATATTTCCAACGGTAGTCAGATCTAGTAAAGTTGATATTAAATATGGTTCCAATGTTAAGGTTACTTCTACTGATTCCAATAACTATCACTGCATGCCACCCATGTGTCAGATAGATGACATTTTACAGAATGTTCACATTAATCAAGGAGCAGAAATTGTGCTTGACTGTGGATCTTTCTCATTGGAGACAGTTAAAGTTTTCAAACAATTTCATGCTGGGAAGATAGTTCAAGATCAAGTTGGGAAGGAAATTGACTGGGCAGGGCAACAATACTACTTAACAATAGATGCTGTTTCACAGCTTGATCAAAATCATTTACAAACTTATTTGCGCATTGTTCTGGACCACACTAAAAATGAGACAGTCTCTATAGCGGGTAACCAGTATAACATTGACGATCTGACGTTCCTTTTTGGTGAACGTTGGCTCTCAAATTATCTTTAGTATCAAATCAGTATAATGCTTAATACAGAATTTCATCATACTAAGACATGGGTGTGGTATGCATCAGATATTCAACTGCAACCAAATTTTTATGTTAAGGTTACATAACAAATTTGCAAGTATTAAAGAAGGGCAACTGGTTTTGATTATACCTGTTGGGTGTCATGGTGGAACATATTTTATGGAAAGTTTACAAGTGACTAATCCAGATGGAACTAAAGGGGTGGTGTATTCTAATCACTTTGCACTGGCAATATATTCATTGGACTTTGATATTGTAACTTATGTAGACACACTTGGGTGGGGAATACCAGATACAGTTCAGACTATATTTAGAAATTACTGAACATTCTTCAGGATAGTTCGTTTTCAAATTAGAAACTTTCATTTTTCATATCCAAGAATCATGTTAAATTACCTGGTAGAGGCTTTCGTTGACGTGTCACGCCGACTTCATCAGTACCTATGACGCTGAATGACGTCATCGTACACGTGAGGCAGTTCGTAATTGCCCTCGTCTCTGTTGATGGGTGTTTTGGTTTTTCTGATCCAGATGGCTTCTTTGATCTGCCGAATCCTTCTGTTGGATTCTTTGTCTATAATTTTCACTCCCTCCCAGTCTATGATATGGTTTTCAGTTGTCGTATGGTCTGTAAGGGCGGATTTATTGATGGTAGACATCAATCTTTTTTTTTCCGCTCCTTGTGTATTTCTCATTTTTCGTGTTGTCTACGTCCTTTCTGTGTTCCTCCAGTCTTGTTTTGAGTAGTCTTCCTGTCTCCCCAATGTACTCAGCACCACAATTCTTGCACGGTATTTGGTACACCAATTCGCCCTGTTCTTCTAGCTGTACTTTGTCCTTGGGATGTACCAACAGGTGCCTGAGGGTGGTGTGGGGACGCATGGCCGTTGCTACTCCATACTTTTTCAGTACTCGATGTACTCTCTCTCTGAGACCCCCTCTATGTATGGGATGACTACTTGGTTCCGATAGTTTTTGTCCTTTGTCTTTTTGTTGGTCTTTTTCTTCTTACTGCTATCTGTCACCTTTTTCAAGGCCCACGACGGATAGCCACATACTCTTAGAGCTCTTCTCAGGTGTTCCACCTCTTCTTTCTTGTCCCCCTCCTCCGAAGTTATTGTCTCACACCTGTTCATAAGGGTTCTGACAACTCCCAACTTCTGATGTTTGGGGTGGTGGGATGCAAAATTCAGGTATTGGTCAGTGTGCGTCTTCTTCCTGTACACTGTGGACTTCACACTGCCATCTTCCTTTCTGGTGAACTTTGCATCCAAGAAGGGCATGCTGTTGTTCTCTTCGTCTTCCCGCGTGAAAATGATGCTACCTGTGGGGTCTACAGTGTTCATGTGTTGTTGTAATTTCTTTGCCTTTCCTGTGTGTACCAGGCAAAGTACATCGTCCACATATCGCTTCCAGTTTCTCGGTTGGCAATCGACTGGTGCTGTGGCTATGATTTTCTGCTCCAGGTCCTCCATGTACAGGTTCACAACAATGGGGGACACTGGACTGCCCATGGCTACCCCAAACTTCTGTTGGTAAATTTCTCCTCCAAATCTGAAGTATGTCGTCTCCAAGACAAATTTCAACAACTCCATGATGTCGTCTACGTTTATATTTGTTCTCTTCTTTAGTGTCTTGTCATTCTCTAGTCTTTTTCTGATGACTATGCAAGCTTCTCTGATTGGGGTCTTCGTGAACAGTGACACAACGTCATATGACACAAATGATTCTCCTTTTTCCATTCTCAGCTTTGTCATTTCTTTCACCAATTCTTGTGAATTTTCCGTATGGTGTTCTGTTTTTCCAACAAGTGGTTGTAGTATGTTGGCCAATTCTCTGGATACTCTGTACGCTATTGTCTGTGTGTAGTCGACAATTGGTCTGAGTGGCACCTTCTCCTTGTGGATTTTTGGTGATCCATACATCCGTGGTACTTTTTCTAGCGTATGATATAAGTACCAGTACTGATCTTTGGTGATCTTCCCCTCCTTCTCCAAGGAATTTACCATTCTGATGAGTTCTGCCTTATATTTCTTGGTCGGATCCTTCTTTAACTTCTCATATGTCGCTTCGTCACTTAGCATTTCTTTCATTTTTTCCTGATATTCTTTCGTTTCCATGATGACTGTGGCTTTTCCCTTGTCCGCTGGGAGTATGGTGATGGACTTCTCCTTCTGTAGCTCTTTCAAAGCTGTTCTTTCTTGTCTGGTTAGGTTCTGTTTTGGAACTTTTGCTGAGAAATACACAAGGAGCGGAAAAAAAAGATTGATGTCTACCATCAATAAATCCGCCCTTACAGACCATACGACAACTGAAAACCATATCATAGACTGGGAGGGAGTGAAAATTGTAGACAAAGAATCCAACAGAAGGATTCGGCAGATCAAAGAAGCCATCTGGATCAGAAAAACCAAAACACCCATCAACAGAGACGAGGGCAATTACGAACTGCCTCACGTGTACGATGACGTCATTCAGCGTCATAGGTACTGATGAAGTCGGCGTGACACGTCAACGAAAGCCTCTACCAGGTAATTTAACATGATTCTTGGATATGAAAAATGAAAGTTTAAAAAAAAAATTATATTTAGAAATGTTTCGCAAACTTTGGGTAAACAAGTTCCTTTATATAATGGCTGTCATCAGCCAGGTGGTAATTCCAATAGTGGTGCACATATTTGCTCAAATCTCTGTGCTCATAAGTACCCCTTACAGACATGTTCATCCATCTGTGGTGTCTCAGTAATTATAGGTGCAGCACTGGCGTGTTTATACAGGACAGGTTTCTATGGGCTTGCTAGTAAAAAATTCACAACTTCTCTCAGATGACATTGTTTATCTACGTAACATATCTAACTATTCGCATTACTTGAGACGGGTTATTATGCAATGTATAATTATCGGAGCAATTGATGTGAATATGCTAGTACAGAAAAAAATATCAATGACGTAGGTGCTAGTTCTCATGTGACTAGCAATACGTGTCATCAGCCCACACAGACTACTACTACTACTACTAGGCTGGCAGGTTATAAACATGTTAGTATGCACAGACAACAGGGAAAGGTGAACTCTTATATTCTCCCCTTAAACACTCGGGGCAGTACTGAAATGCCTCTCACTCTTGATTACGTAAACATAGCTGCTCTCATAATTAATAAGCCAGCTGTTTTATTTGTTAAATCCAAATTCTTGAGGCTTTCAATAAGGACCCTCAATGAAGAAATAGTAACTAAGCAGTTCCCATGTTCTCAGGAAGGTAAGCGTGATATTCAGGCTGTAGAAAAAGTACAATCATTTGTGCATTCTGCTGATGCAGTTATTTGGTTGAAGGGTTACATATCTTCTGTGACTGGTAAGGGAGACAAACAATCCATATCAGGTTTGGTGACATATCCTGATTGGCCTACTTGTTTAGATTCTGCAAGAATTACTTTTCATTTAGGGAAATACTTGCGTCTTATTTGCTTGCTGAAATGTAGTCGTCAGAAAAGTAAATATTTTCACTGTTCACCTTCAGGTAAAAAATGTTGATGGAGAGTCTTTCAATAACTGGCTGAAATCTGTTAATTATGTTCGCATTGGTACTGTTTCCACTGGCATTCCTAGCAGACGTTATTTGGATAAAATCGTATTTGACAAGCATATAAAAATCAGACAGAGTAAGAATGTGAGCATAACAATTAAACGTGATGAGGATATTTAATTTGTTTCAAATGTAGCCAGACAGGATAAAAACAATTTCATAGAAATTATGACAGCTTTATACCGATTGAGTCTGATGATTTGGAACATTTTGGAAACCAAACTGCAGTAGTTATGAACGTGTTATGTGCATCTCATACGTCTGTGTGTAGAAATCACTGTGGTTGTATCATCAAAGACATGTCACCAAATTTGACAGAATGTCCAAAATGTAATATGAGTCTCACAAATTACAACCAGTGCGTCAATTGTGAAACTTTGAACACATCACAATGGCGTACGTTAAATGGTCAAAAATTGTGTAATGCAGGTCATTTATATCACATTACTCGCAAATCACATAGGCCAGAATCCATGTTCTGCCACAGTATGGGAGCTCAAAATGTTCACCCCATATGATGTGTGGCTGGAAATAAAAAAGTATTAAAAAAATGGATGACTTAGATTATTGGGACATTTTTTAGCATGAACAAAATTCACTATTTCACCCATCAGAGCCTACTCAGATAGGTAGACATATGTTCCAGAGTATGAAAGACAAAATTGATCGCGCTAGAATGACTGGAAAAACAGCACCTAGTCAGATTTATATTGCAGAAAATCCTACTAGCATACTTACACATGGCGATACTGCCATATCCAGCAAATCTATAAATTTACGTCAAATTTAAAACAGGTGTTATTTGATGTACCGTCATTATTTAGGAAAGGGTCTCTCCGGTTTAAGGACAAACTTACAAATTCAGATTGGAGGGATGCAAAGATTATTTTGGAGAAAAATTATGAATCTGTTCTGATGTTTCAGAGAGGTGATGCTCAAGCAAACAGAAATTATCATATTGTTCTTGGACGTTATGAAAATCTCAGTTGTTTGGAAGAGTTTGGTATAATTTGTGGATATGACATAAAACATTATCTAAACGCAGCACGTTTCAAAACCAGTATTTTAACTTACTGTGATTCTGCAATTAGAGGCAGAATTGGTATGGCAGCTATTAGTAACTGTGAAATTTAAGAAGTACATAGAATGCATTTATAAATTACTATGGCCAACATGCCTTGTCTCCTAGTCATTAACCCGATTTTAACTGCTTTGAAAGGTGTTTAGCGTAATTGGCATGACAGTGTCGGCGCCAGCATGGTGCACTCATTTTGCAGACTCGTTTGCAGATTTATTGTGTGCAATTAGCAGTCAGTGATTAGTTGACTCTTAATTACCGTTGTTTACAATTAGTAATGTTGTATTACAATTTCATTAACTTGGCCAGTTTCAATTTATACTTGATTTGTGTTGTCTTTCTGCATACATATCAGCATAACGGTCATTCTTGTTTCTTGAGCGGATACACTTCAGGTTCGGTCCCAAAGTCGGAATTTGGGCTAGATTATCGATCATTATTATTAAATAACTTCGTCAATTGAAATCGATGAAAATGTGGTCGGTAACATGAAGACATTATTATCGGAAGGCAGTTCTTGAGTGTGCGTGCGCACCGGTAATCTCCCTTCCGGCCGACTGTCAATACTGTGCCCCTCGCAGGGGTAATGTCTATTTCCCAAGATCCAGTGATTATTTAGCAGCATTCCCTATTGCAAGAGTCACGTTGTCGCGCTTACATTTATCCGGGCGTTAAATAATATACGGATGACGTTTCTGCGCGTGCGCGTATCTAGGGGAACGTATTTAGTACCAGCTACGACTGTAGCGTTTTCAGTTATCCGGGCGTTATGTATGTTTATATGCATATCTATATTTACATATATGTCTATATATATATACATAAATTAAAAAATTTTTGCTTCCCACAGACATAAACAATTTCTGTCGTAAAACAGTTTCCTCTCCACGCACACGTCACGTGACTTACTCTTATACTTGGTCACAAATCTGAAACAGCAAATTATAATTATATACTCTAACTATAACGCTCGTATTATGACAACAAACGAAACATATTTAACTACTGGATATTATTTATCACTACGTGATATACTGGTGCCAAATAGTATGCTTTACATATGCAAATAAACATCACCCGGATAAAATTTAACGCCCGGATAAATGTAAGCGCGACGACGTTGCGAGCAACATGAGACGCAGTTGCATGAGATGTACTATGTACACGAGGAGATCAGGTTGCATGCGACCGTGTCTCCTGTCGCATGCAACCATGTTACATAGTGTAAAGGCAGCGTTTACCAGAATGGAGTTCGTGAACCTCTTAGCGTGTACAAATGGGAATGTGTATGCGTAGCTCCAGTAGCTACACATTACACGTATACAGGTACACTTTCGCGACGTGAAATATAACTGCGATGGGTCGTGCAGGTTGTTTGTTCGCAGATGTTGTTGAATGCGAGTGTCAACGACTTTCTCCATTATGTTGAAGACGAATGGCAAGTTTGACACTGGTCAGTAATTGTTTAGTATATCTGGAACAAGAGATGGTTTCTTCAGCCGATGTCTAATGTGGGCACGCTTCAGCTCCACACCACAGTAATACACATGTTGGTGTTCAGTTGTAATTGGGTCAACATCCTGCTGATAGTAACCCATATTACTTCTCGGCATTATCGTCAACAAAAACGCGCCATACCTTCTTTAGTCGCTACTCGTGGCAGTAATAACACTAACATGAGCGCAAACAAATGCAAGCTTCTACTGGACGTCATTGCCCGGCTACAAAACCCTAAATATGGCACAATCTAACAGCGCAACGCACTCTGCGCTCGTAAATCTCTGACGAACGAAAAGGAAACAAAAATCATGACGTCATAGACATAAAATATACAGCGCCACCTGGTAGAGAAGAGTCTCATCGTTCAACGTAATAGAAGAGAACTGCGAGTAACCAAACTCTACGCTAGGTGAGAACCGCTGGGTTAGGACACAGAGCGCTGTTGAATTTCCCATTGGTGGCTATGTAATTATTTTGTCATATTATAAAAAATCGTGCCCACCGGTATCTGAGAAAAACAATTCTTCACAACCACTGCTATCATATAATCGATGTGCTGATCACATTTGATCAAAATCACATATCTCCAGATCTGTTTAAAATGTGTGAGTACAATTTGTTTTACGACACAGTAGTGAAGAAGATGCTAACTTTGTTCTGCCACATTAGTTCCGTGTGGCTTCTGCTGGGAATATGTACATCACTACGTTTCAAATGGATTTGTGCAATCGATCGATTTGTGCATCAAAATGCTTTCTTATGCTCATCATGTTTGGATTGTGTTCTAAAGCATATTCTTCAAAATTTGTTGAAACAAGTTTGTTTTATGTGAACTATACTGGGAGTAGTGTATAAAAAGATGTCGATAAAGTTGCTTTTATAATAACTTTGAAAATTCATAAAATATAAATGTTCCACAACATTCAAATTTGTAGGTGTCTTCTTGAGTTAAATACACCAATGATGACTGAAAACAGTGTTTTAAAATATGCGTTACTTTTCAAGTTTTGTAATTTTTTAACTTTATTTTCATCATACAATGGCCATTTTATTTGTCGTCGAAACGGGAGTTCAACAAAAGGCAAAGCAAATAATTATTGCATTCCCAATACAAAATAAAACATGTTGTTACACTGATGCAATGTATTTTAATATTTTGTCGACAATAATGTTATTATGCTCTTTATAGATCTACGTTTTTCAAATTAAAAGTAAACCTTATGTAGATAGGAAAGTACATAACCACCTATGCTATTTTAATATCGTACAGTATTTCATGAATATGTGACATAAACAGCAGCTGGTCCACGTTTCCTTTTGATCATTTTACCGGTCAAGGCTCATTCGCATGGCGGTGGCTAATCCAAATTCACACATGCTGATGACGTTTTTCTTGCATGTATTACTCGGCGTAGCTAATCAAAGTCTGATGGACAGTCCCGAATATTCATGACCATGGCTTATACGAATCGTGAAGGTGCGGCCAAAGTTATTTTTTCGATATATTGTCAGGGTCATTAGTGTTTAATAAAACATAATTTTAATGAAATAAAGGCATATAATTGCATGAAATAATCATATTAACAGGATTATTTAATAATTGCGTACATTACAAAGATATTAAAATTATCAAAGAATCGCTTTAATCTTTGTTTTATTAATGCATAGTTTTAATTAATGTTTTAGTCTTATTTATGTCAGAATCACATGTTTGTATCTAATCAACTTATTTAATGTAATTTAGGCTTTCATTTATGTTTATCCAATATGTTCAGCTGTTCGGCACTTTTGCTAATTGTTTACTTTATCATTGCATTTATTTGTAATTTTACTGTACATAGGTTTGTCTATATATATATATGTGTGTATATATATATATATATATAATACACTATAATTTTGCTTCCTAACTTTATTTATTTATTCTTATTTATGTCTCATAAATACGTTATAATGCTTCTTTGATGATTGCCCATTTGTAAACACCCGTGAACGGATCATTAGTCCCGGATTTGGTGGTGTGTAAATAAAGTTTATTATTATTATTACCGACATCTCATAATGACCCATGGGTAATAAATGTCGAGACAGTTTTAGCAAAATTAGAGCCTACGTATTATTCCACCAAAATGCGCTCCGCTACACATGCTATTTTCAAACAACCAATGACAGCCATAATGGTTTCTTCCACTGTGTTCTTACCGTGGAAGTCAGAAAATTGATAGCCAGGCGCCGTGAGGTGGCAGCATTGGCCCCTTACTACAGCCTTGGTCTGGATTATTACGCTCCTGCCAATGTTACCGGTAGGGGCCTTTACCCCAGATTCGGGTAGAGACGATGATTCGCTCTCAGGCCAATTATGAAATAACAAATTAAATAAGGATACACTTTTATCAGATAATACTATACTATAACTTTCAAAATTAAACTTATATTGAAACATGTCACATACAAAATAAACTGACAGAGAACTTGTTTTCGTAGTTTAGTGCCTTTTAATCACATGCATATTCACTAGGTGGCAGCTATCATGGCTGTCAACAAGTGGGCAGTCAAAACGCGACTCTGAGCCAGACTATCTTCCTGGCGAAGTCACGCAGCCAGGCGAGAGTCGGAATTCATTACCTTCCATTACTACAATGGTGTCAACATTTCATGCATTTGTTTGCACATTAAAAAGAACATGATCGACAAATATAACACGTCATTGTTCAAAAACTGTATATTTAATTCTAACTTGCACTTCACTGTTATCAACAAGTGAGCATTTCGCAACTTAAAAATATGATTGTATTGTAATTTACTGTTACTGTTACCAACGTGTTATTTTTGCGTATTTATATTGCAATAGCTAATAATAACTAAAATTCTACTACTATTCTAGTTCACCCACTTCGCATTCATTGTTTTGAATAAAATTGGATTCATGTGGAACCGTGTCAGCTATCGTCACCATCCAGCTGGATTCACCCGAGGATGCCCAACTTCAAATCCGAGTTGGACTCGGGCAGCGAGCCACAGCCTGAGTTCAACTCGGAGTAACTGTCAGTGACTGGAGCGAGTGTTTCTTAGAGCCTGACAGTGCCGCTGCTCATGCAGATGACGGCAAGAGTTCAGAGAGTCCCCTGCATACATTCGTGTTGTGGTGTTTGTTCTCATTTGTAACATTGATGTTTTTCTGTCAACAATAAACTGTTGCCTATGTTGTTATTTTATATTCGCTGGTTCATTAATCTGAATATCGTAAATATGCAAGGGTATGAGGACAGACTTGGCTAGTATATTAATAATTGCCATGCGTTACAGCCGCAAATGTATATATACTCGTGTAATTATGTTAATATTAGGACCACCACCTTTTGTGTGGGACCATCTATTGAAAGTTGAAGGTCTGACTGACCACCACCTTTTCTGCTAAGGTATAGAAGACTGTCGGAAACGGCATGCGGCAAAAAATTGATATATTGCCAAATGGAAATTAGTAGAAGTACTTCCATAAGTAGTGGCCTACATACAGGCGGATGAGTTGTTTTCATGCGGATGCTGCACATTGAATTGCTCCATGTAGCGATTCCAATCGTATGCGCTCATGAATCGGATAGGGAATTCCAAGAAGTGACTCCACTACACGGGTATTCTTCATTTCACATGCCGTTTCCGCAGGCGTTTATAAAATTTTCATAGCAAACTTCCTGCTAGATCAGCTGAAATCAGTTTTGTTTGAAACCGTGAATATTGTCCAATGCTTTTTCTTCACACTGTTTCAATGGATGTGGGAGACCACCACTCACTACCTGTTTCACACATACGTTCATTGTATTACGAGGAAATGTCCTGTTGTTTAACTTACAGATTAATTGCAACAGTTAGTGGTGTTATCCAACTAACTGTAGCATGTTACACAATAAAAACTGGACGGGAACACTAGTTAGTATGCTGATATCTTTGAACATTATTGACGAATCGAATCTAAGAATGTCAGGTCGCGGTGAGAACGGCAGTTGTCGTGAAGAAAGCGCAGATATTCTGCTGCCACAAGTTTTACTAGATAGGAAATATGTGTTACTGGTCCACTTCAACATGTCCTGCGAGCCATGTTCTACTTCCACAATTAGTTCAAGCTGACTAACTTGAAACTGTGTGACTGGGTTTTAACAAGATTTAACAAGATTGCCATCCAGAGAATTAACTCTAGATGGCAGGTGGACAAGGAAGCCCTTTGGCTTATCGAGAGTCCAACCCTTTTATCTACATATATCCAGCCCTTCTGAGGTATGTGTCGATTTAATTTTTAAACATATTCACACTACTAGCACCCACACAATCATCAGATAATCTGTTCCATTCATTCACAGTCCTTTGTGAAAATGAGAACTTTCTTACGTCTAATCTACACTGCTCCTTTACTAATGTAACTTCACGTCCTCTAGTCTTTCTATCTTTCTTAACTGAAAAAAACATATTTCTATCAATATTTTCATAACCATTCAATATTTTAAACACTTCTATCTGATCTCCTCTCAATCTCCTGGTCTCTAGTGTTGTTAAACCACATTCTTTTAGGCGCCTTTCATAACTAAGATCCCTCAGATTTTGTATCATTTTAGTCGCTCTCCTCTGTACTCTTTCTAGCATATCTATGTCCTTCTTGCGGTATGGCCTCCACGCTTGTATACAATATTCTAAATGAGGCCTAACTATTGTTTTGTACAGTGGTATTATTAGTTCCTTTTCTTTATATGCTATATTTCGCCTAATCAATCCAAGGATTTGATTTCCTTTTGAAGCTGCAATTCCACACTGCTCTGAAACCTTCATGTCAACACTAATTGTCAGCCCTAAGTCTTTTTCTTTTACAGTAGTACTTAGTACAGTTCCCCCCATTGTATATTCTACATATTCGTTCCCATGTCCTGTGTGAAGGCATTTACATTTCCCAAAATTGAACAACATTTGCCACTTTTCAGACCATTTGATCAATCTGTCAAGATCATCTTGTAAATGCTGTCTATCTCCATCACTTTTAATCCTTCTAAACACTTTTGTATCATCTGCAAATTTCAACACCTTGCTAGATATGTCATCGTCCAAATCGTTTATATATATTAAGAATAATATAGGTCCCAGTACTGATCCCTGTGGAACCCCACTCAAAACTGATTTCCAGTTTGAAGCCTCCCCATCAACAACTACCCGTTGTCTTCTGTCAATCAGCCATTTTTCTATCCAGTTAATTATACCATTTCCTATGCCATGGGCCTTTAGTTTAAGCAGTAATCTTTGATGTGGCACTTTGTCAAAAGCTTTTTGAAAATCTAAGTAGATGATATCTACTGGTGATCCATCATCTACCCACTTAGTGATATCTTCCAAAAAACATAACATATTTGTTAAGCATGACCTCGCTTTTAGAAACCCATGTTGAGATGGGTTTATCAAGTTATGTTTAACAAGGAAATCCACCATGTGATCTTTAATTAGTCTTTCTAATAATTTACAAATCACCGATGTTAAACTAACTGGTCTATAATTATTTGACTTGTTTCTCAAACCTTTTTTAAATAACGGTATAATGTTTGCTTCTTTCCATTCTAAAGGAACCACTCCCTCTTCTAATGACAAGTTGAAAGCTGTTGCAAGCGGTATGCTAATTTGTTCTACAATTTCCAATAGTAGTTTGGGTGGAATACCATCCACTCCAGGTGATTTATTATCCTTCATAGCCCTAATTTTCTTAGCTACCATTTCTGGGGTTACAATTAACTGTCTTAAATAGTCTGATTCTGCCCCCTTGAACTTAGCCTCTGGTACTGGCAGTGAACTAGTGTCTTCTCTGGTAAACACTGAACTAAAATACTCATTCAGGTCTTCTGCCATTAAGAATCCTTCTGTTATTATATTTCCAGCACTATCTTCTAGAGGACCGACCTTATCCTGAACTTTCTGTTTGCTTCGAACATACGCATAAAAACTCTTGCTGTCATGTTTTATATTACAAGCTAATTTATGTTCATAGCTTCTCTTTGAATTTCTAATTTCAGCTGTAGCTTGGTTTAGTGCTTCTTTATAAATGTTGTAGTCTTCGTCATTTCCAGTACGTCTATATAACTTCCACATCATTTGTTTATACTTAATTTTTCTAATGGCTTATTTCGATAAGTATTTCTTTCTGGTCCGTTTCCCTTGTTTTTTTAAGGGAACAAATTTATCTATGATGCACTCTATTTCATTCTTTAAGATATTCCGGCATTCTGTTGCTGTCTTATTCTTCAGTGTGTTATTCCAGTCTATCTTTGCTAAATATTTCCTCATTTCCTTATATCTTCCTTTGTGGTAATTTCTCCTGAACTGCTTTTTATTATTTCTTTCTGATTTTACTTTGATGGTAAAATGTATCTGGTTGTGATCACTACTTCCCAGAGGCTCACATAATTTAACATTGTCAACTAATTCATTCTGTGAGGACAAAACTAAGTCTAACACATTCTCTCCCCTGGTTGGTTCTAGCACATGTTGAGAAAGGAAACTATCTTGTACTAAAACTAAAAACTTGTGGTCCTCACTACCCATACTCTGTAGAGATTTCCATTTTATATGTCCATGGTTAAAATCCCCCATAATAATACAGTCCCGTTTGCTCACTTCCCTTATAGCGTTTTGTATTTTTTCATTCTCTTCTATGCTTATGTTTGGACTTCGATAAACTAATCCAACCGTTAACGTTGAGTTTCGTGTAACTATGTTACACCAAACAGCTTCTTCGCAATCTGATTCTCTGTCTAATTTTATTTCATAAGCCTGGATAGATTCTTTAATATATAAAATAACTCCACCTCCCCTTCTTCCTATTCTATCTTTCCTAAACATTACATATCCTGTCAGTCCCAATTCGGCATCCGATATATCGGTGGTTGCCCATGATTCGGTTATACCTATTATGTGAGGGTCAATATCTTCTACCATAATGTTTAGTTCATTTCTTTTGTTTACTATACTCCTTGCATTTAAACAAATACATTTATACCCAGCTTCAGAACAGTTTTCCAGACTGTTCTTTGCTGGATTATTTTTGCTGTCTTTATCTATGCCTCCAGTTTCAGGCTTCTCTGTGAGTCCCCCCTGCGAATTTAGTTTAAATAGATGCAACCTGTCCCACTGTCAACAGATCGCAGCAGATTCTCTGAGAATACTGCTGCCCCCTTTCCACTTAGATGGAGGCCATCTCTCATGTACATATCTTCTCTCCCAACAAAGTACCCCCATAAATCTATGAATCCCACGCCCTCTTCCTCACACATCTGCTCAACTAGTGCGTTGATCGCCATCCTCTTACAGTTTCTACATCTTGCCCCCCTTCCTCCCATTACTGGCAAAATTCCTGAGAGAATAACCTGTTCCACTCTTGTCTTCTTTAGCTTCCTCACTAGATGTCTGTACTTCTGAACTATCCCAGTTGTTCCCTCCTTGTCTGCATTGTTTGTTCCTACGTGTACTAGTATAGACCCTCGTGATCCTTTCACTTCATATGTTCACCTACAGAAGCATTAGTGAATTGCACGGATGTATGTGGTATAATTAATAATTATATATTGTTTGACTTTGATATAATAGTCCAAGGTCAATTCCACTCTATATGTCTCACAATTTAGCATCTAGAGATTAAACCCAGGCGCATACGGCCAATATTTATTCCAAATCAACAATGTTTTTCAACACAATTTGGCCGCCAACCAAAACTTGTTGCCCAACCATGTTTTGGGAATCGTGCATATTCGATTGTGTTTCCAACAAAACAATTGTTGGCAACCAAAATCGTCCGTGTGCGGTGAACGTCAACAATGTAGCCAACAAACAGACTCCCAAGCAGAATTGCCACGTAACACACTCACCGCATCGTTGAAGTGACCCCATGACCGGAAGCAACTCTCTGCTTGGATATCGGCCAACGATATTATAGCATTGACCAATCAGCGTCGGGTTAGTGGTCATATGATAAGAAAATGGCGCTACCCATGGAAGACGCAGAAGCGGAATGGACGCGATAAAGAGAGCCTTTTGCCGAAATTAAATGCAGAGAACTTGTGTATATGTGCAGTTAGTTCACCTGATATAGCAACAGGGCCAAGATAAATGCTACAGATATTACATAGTGCGATATATCTCGCGCAACACGAACGAAATTGTTTATTTTATCTTGTCCTTTCCTTCTCTTGATCCATGGGTGAATCAAGATTAGACGATTTTATGTAGTATACGTCTGTGGCGTAATATTATTAAAATAGAGGCAGCGGCAATTATTTGGTAGCCAATTATTTTCTTTCGCCTAGACACTGCCATTCTCGAAGTCAGATATCCGGGCGTTCGTCGTTGTTTAGACTTTTTGACTTTTTCGTGGCTGTTAATTGACGGTTACATGATTGTGTTTCGAGCGAATGCGTTGTAATCAACGAACCCAGAAACTGACGTCACGATTACAATTCAACGCGACGTCCACACCTGATCAACATAATTATGTCGTTTGCACACGATGAAAACAAAGGGATTGTTGGTATATTGGCAAGTGTTTGGGGAAATGTTGGCAGTGTGACAGGCGCGGAACAGGCAGTGTGTATCTCGCCAGTGTCGTCGCTACTTCCCCATAGGAGTCTACGGCAATAAACGGATGGATTCACAGAGTAACGACAGACTTTTCATATCATGATAACTACAGTCTCTGTACTAAGTGAGGTGACCAGTGATCGTCGAACAGCTGAAAACCATGGGAAACAAAACAGCATAATAGCCTATCACCAGCGTAAAGCAACGACTGGTTGAGGAAACTACACAGTTTCATGACGAAGCCTCGTCAAAAAGGCTTTGCTGATCTGTACAAAACCACCATTTCCATCAAACATAATATACACAACTCTACCCAAGCTGACAGAAAGCTATATAAATTCAGCCACAGCTCAATATTATTGTGTCACTACGAGGCGAACAGAGGAAATGGTGAATATCCTGCCCCTGGCCTATCTTGGAAGTCGGATGAACTCGACACCATGGAGAAGTTGCATTGACTGGACATTGAACACATTGCTTGTCCCCTATATGACACACAAATGGCCAACCCTCGACCATGCCAGGATACCACTCTGGGTCTGCAGATGTTGCCTCCAACCAAAGACGCCCTGGAAATTCATGTTGCACGCGCTAACCACCAGACTATGATTTCGTTGCAGGCAGATCAGGGGTAGGCGTATATGTTTCATCTCACATTCACGCTTGGACGAAGGAATCACATTGCCTGGAAGTTGCCTGGACAAGGATAGCCCATATTCTAGATGCTTGTGGTTGCTAATCAAAATGCAGGACGACCCGATTGATTGATTGATTGATTGATTATTTGTTTATTGCATTTTATTTATCCCAACAGCAAAACATAAATTATACAGATATACATACGAATACTAAGATACAACTTTTACAATAACAATTTACATAATATCAACAAAATACAAAACAAATCGCTGTGGGATGGGAGACTCCACCCTAAGACCAAAACTTTTTCGCTATCGTGGGAGCTTACCTAAAGTAAAAAATAACACATTCTTTATGCATATGCTCCTTCCTTTTATATAACAAAACAAATCTTTGTTGTCAAAATATTTGTTGTCAGTCTGTTTGTCTGTCTTTTAAGTAATGTGTGTGTGTGTGTGTGTGTGTGTGTGTGTGTGTGTGTGTGTGTGTGTGTGTGTGTGTGTGTGTGTGTGTGTGTGTGTGTGTGTGTGTGTGTGTGTGTGTGTGTGTGTGTGTGTGTGTGTGTGTGTGTGTGTGTGTGTGTGTGTGTGTGTGTGTGTGTGTGTGTGTGTGTGTGTGTGTGTGTGTGTGTGTGTGTGTGTGTTGTGTTGATGTGGTTTGTGTGCTGTGTAACAGCGTAAGCTTGAGGTAAATATACGAAATGAAATGTTGTATTGTACTGTTATAAAATATGATACACTAATTCATGATTTGTTTAGTTTAGTTGGCATATGTAACAATTTTCTATAGTTATATTTTTGTAATATGTTTTGTTTAGAATAAATCAGGTATATGATTTATAACTTGTGGCAGGTTATATTTATGACACTGTTTTGCAAATTCATGTTTAGTTTTGTAAGTATGTAGTTTAGTTATTGTCCGAGTGTTATAGTTGTATATGCTGGCATTGTGTGTTATAGTTGTGTGTGTTGGCATTATGTGTTATAGTTGTGTGTGCTGGCATTGTGTGTTATAGTTGTGAGTGCTGGCATTGTGTGTTATAGTTGTGAGTGCTGGCATTGTGTGTTATATTTGTGTGTGCTGGCATTGTGTGTTATAGTTGTGTGTGCTGGCATTGTGTGATATAGTTGTGTGTGCTGGCATTGTGTGTTATAGGTGTGTGTTCTGGCATTGTGTGTTATAGTTGTGTGTGCTGGCATTGTGTGTTATACTTGTGTATGCTGGCACTGTGTGTTATAGTCGTGTGTGCTGGCAGTGTGTGTTATAGTTGTGTATGCTGGCATTGTGTGTTATAGTTGTGTGTGCTGGCATTGTGTGGTATAGGTGTGTGTTCTGGCATTGTGTGTTATAGTTGTGTATCTGGCATTGTGTGTTATAGTTGTGTGTGCTGGCATTGTGTGTTATACTTGTGTATGCTGGCACTGTGTGTTATAGTCGTGTGTGCTGGCATTGTGTGTTATAGTTGTGTATGCTGGCATTGTGAGTTATAGTTGTGTGTGCTGGCATTGTGTGTTATATTTGTGTGTGCTGGCATTGTGTGTTATAGTTGTGTGTGCTGGCATTGTGTGTTATATTTGTGTGTGCTGGCATTGTGTGTTATAGTTATGTGTGCTGGCATTGTGTGTTATAGTCGTGTGTGCTGGCATTGTGTGTTATAGCTGTGTGTGCTGGCATTGTGTGTTATAGTTGTGTGTGCTGGCATTGTGTATTATAGTTGTGTGTGCTGGCATAGTGTGTTATAGTTGTGTGTGCTGGCATTGTGTGTTATAGTTGTGTGTGCTGGCATTGTGTATTATAGTTGTGTGTGCTGGCATAGTGTGTTATAGTTGTGTGTGCTGGCATTGTGTGTTATAGTTGTGTGTGTTGGCATTGTGTGTTATAGTTGTGTGTGTTGGCATTGTGTGTTATAGTTGTGTGTGTTGGCATTGTGTGTTATAAATGTGTGTGTTGGCATTGCGTGTTATAGTTGTGTGTGTTGGGATTGTGTGTTATAAATGTGTGTGTTAGGATTGTGTGTTATAAATGTGTGTGTTGGCATTGCGTGTTATAGTTGTGTGTGCTGGCATCGCGTGTTCTAGTTGTGTGTGCTGGCATAGTGTGTTATAGTTGTGTGTGCTGGCATTGTGTGTTATAGTTGTGTGTGTTGGCATTGTGTGTTATAAATGTGTGTGTTGGCATTGCGTGTTATAGTTGTGTGTGTTGGCATTGTGTGTTATAAATGTGTGTGTTGGCATTGCGTGTTATAGTTGTGTGTGCTGGCATCGCGTGTTCTAGTTGTGTGTGCTGGCATCGCGTGTTATAATTGTGTGTGCTGGCATCGTGTGTTATAGTTGTGTGTGCTGGCATCGTGTGTTATAGTTGCGTGTGCTGGCATCGTGTGTTATAGTTGCGTGTGCTGGCATCGTGTGTTATAGTTGTGTGTGCTGGCATCGTGTGTTATAGTGGTATGTGCTGGCATCGTGTCTTATAATTGTGTGTGCTGGCATTGTGTGTTATAGTTGTGTGTGCTGGCATTGTGTGTTATAGTTGTGTATGCTGGCATTGTGTGTTATAGTTGTGTGTGCTGGCATTGTGTGTTATAGTTGTGTGTGCTGGCATTATGTGTTATCTGCCACTTTAATAAGTAGACAGATAGATTTTGATGTTTATATTTAATAAAATAGTACAATTTTAGTTGTTGTAATTTCAGTAAATCAGTTTTTTTAAGCGGTTCTGTATGTGCATGAGTTGTATTTGCTTAGTGTTATGATTTGTACTGCTTTCTTTTGGATTTTCATTAATCTGTTTCCATGATATCCCCATATCATAATGCAGTAACTAATATGAGATAATAGACTGAATGTTTTAGTTTAGAATACTAAAACTAGCTATGTTACTATTCGCAAAAAAATTATGAACTTATCAATGTCATAATAGGCAGAGCACCGTATTACTTGAGGCTACATTATCATCATTGTTCTCATTTGCACCTAAAACATTACCTAAGTTGTTTTGAATGCCTCCTAAGTAGGAGAGGAAAGCCTCATGAAATGTTACTGTGCCTGCATTTGTGGAATAGGATATAATTGTACTTTATAATGTAGGGTTATCAAGGAATTACCAAATTAGAACGTTCAACAAAATATATTTATTCACTCCAAATCCATGTCCGACAGTGGGCAACTGTTACTGAGGGCATATACAGCTCCAGTTAACGGTACGCTTAATTGTAGCCCAAAATAAGGAGCAGTGGTGATCCGTACCCTGCAAGCAAAATGAACATTATTAATACCCCAAACCGTGAAAATAAACATAATGTCCTCTAGCGATTATATCGAACGACAACTCTAAGGACATATAAGACATTGTGATTGTGGCGCCGTAGCGAAAAATCCTGCCGCTGAAAAATACTGCAGTACCGGCCCTTAATGCGCATGTCTGGAAATGAAAGTTCGCCGTGTAAGGAAATATATGCTCCTCCGAAACATCAATTATTTTAGCATCAAATATATGTTTCAGTAGTTTGTGGAACATTTGTGCTGAATATTTAATTTACAACACCTTAGTTACCTACGACATACTCATATGCGCTACTACACCGCAAGAACTACCAAACATGCTGCAGGAGCTAGCTGACGAAAGTGAAAATAAAGGTCTCAAGATGAACATCTCGAAGACAAAAGTGATGTTAGAAAATGACACCCCAATATATATCAACACGACGCAGATAGAGAACGTTGAAAGGTGCGTCTATCTGCGACAGAAATACAGTATCAGAGACAAAAACCAAGACAAGGAGATTCAAAGAAGGATCACTGCTGGCTGGACAGCATTCGCCAAACACCGCGACATCTTCAAGGGTAACTTTGGAACCTGCTTGAAGAGACAAGTCTTCAACTCATGCGTATTTCCAGCGATGACATACGGCGCGGAAACATGGGCACTCACCATCCAGACAAAAAACAAGCTAGCAGCCGCACAAACAAAGATGGAAAGAAGTATGTTAAACATCACATATCGGGAGAGAAAAACAAACATCTGGGTAAGAGAGAAGACCAAGATCATAGATATGATAGAACAAATCAGAAGACAGAAGTGGACCTGGGCAGGGCACATCAGCAGACTACGAGATAACCGTTGGACATCGCGTATCACAACCTGGAGAGCTTGCGAAAGGAAACGATCTAGAGGAAGACCGGCGAGACGGTGGAGAGACGAACTAGACGAGTTCTGGAAGGGCACCATCTGGCAGAGGATAGCGCAAGACAGGCATATTTGGAAACGACATGCTGAGGCCTTCGCCCAACCACGGGATACTACGGCTGCACAATGATGATGATGATGACCTTAGTCACCTAGCATAAATATGTCCACATATATATAACCTTCTTCCAAATGTTTCAGATGAGCAACATTCTAATAATCTTACACCCATCGCCAATATTCAAAATAAAGTTTAGATTCATATTTTGGCAATATTTTCCTTAACTGGCCTATATTATTAGTAGCATCCGTCTGGTAGGTACTCCCCTGGGTTGAAGCGTAGCTTTGGGACTTAGGGACACTAAAATGAACCTAGTTTGGGCCATTTAAGTAAATTATTACGTATACCTTTTAGAATAGGGCAGACGATTCCCTTACACAGCGAACTTCTATTTCCGGACATGCGCATTGAAGGGCCGGAACTGCAGGATTTTACACTAACACCAATAACTACAGAATGCTAAACATTAAGCTTCTTATATAAAAGTCTCTCCACCTGGGCTTCTTTCCAGCTGTTGTCCGAGTTGATCGTCTGAAAAGTTTATTTGGATGTCGACCAGGAATGTCACCGCGTATCGGGGACAGGTCTGTGCGTTGAGCACGAGTCTCCGTCCTTTTACGGAGGTTGACACGGAACGGTTGCACGCACTGCCGGTAGGTATGTCTGACGCGGGTGTGTCACCGTGATCATAACAGTGTCCTCCTCTTCCGACTCTGTCTCGATTTGGTGTGTTGTTTCTCGGCCAACATAACGAAGAATTCGTGTAGCCTCTTGCCGTCTCGTTCTCACATGCCTCAGAGGTTTCACAGTCTTCTCCTCCCATGCCATCCGCTCTGTCGACCTTGTAGAAGTTACGCTGGTCTGGTCGATCGACGATCTTGTAGATATATGGATGTCACATGTCAGCAATCTTGTGGCGACCCTTGAATCCGTGTACACGGGTCAGGACTCGCTCGCCGACTTGTAGGGGCCATCGTTCGTCCTAACGTCATATCATGCTTTCCGCAATACTGCTTCTTTCTCCAGGTACTAGCTCCCCAGCTTTTCTGTAAGCATCTCTCAAGACTGTGGCATGCGAGATAATCCAGTTTTCTTCAGGATCATCTGGACGGCCTAGAAGAATGTCTACGGGCAACTGTGCGGTATGGCATTGTATGCGTAAACTAGCTCCGGCAGGTGTTTGTTCCAACGCATTGTCAGGTCTGTTGGGATGATTCTCAGCAGGTCATGCAATGTGAGAGTTGAACCTCTCACATTGCGGATGGTAGGTCGTAGTTCGACTCTTGCGTGCCCCGTAAATGGAACACTGTTCAGTGACAATTGCTGTTTCGAACGTTTTGCCATGACACGAGTGAATTCTCGATGGCACTCCATAATGGAGGAACCACTCTCTTACTAGTATCCTTCAAGTGATCTCAGCTGTCTGGTCTTTCGTAGGGACAGCCACTGTAAACATGCTAAACACGGCCGTCATCACAATCATGTTCTCAATACTATTCGTGGTCAACGGCGAGTATCTCTAGTGGTCTGGTGACGATGATGCTCTCCATATGTGGACGTACTGTAGCTGAACACTTGGCAAAAGTACACCGCTCACACTCATCGAACCAAGTGTCGACATCAATCTTCATCCTTGGCCAGAATCATCTCTGGCGCACTAATTGTAGCGTACGATTGGGTCCTTGGTGACCCGTGTCTTCATGGCACGCTTTCAGTACATCCTTCCTCGTGGTTGACGGCAGAAATAGTTGATGGATTTCCGCATGTGTGTTACTCAATATGACCCGATGTAACAATCCATTGTTTATACGAAGCTTAGGCCAATGTTTCCGCAATGCCTGGACATCGCGTGATTCTTTGTACCACGCCTGGTCAGTTTGTGTTGTGCCGCTCTCTAGCAGCGGTCGACATCCCCTAATGACAGAGTCTCTTTCTTGTAGAGTAACTAAGTCTACAGTCCTGAAAACTGGAAAAGTAGCAGTTGTCAGCAGTTCTCTCCGTCTGATCACCCCTTGGTGCAGTTGTCGTATGTTCATATCCTTGAACTTGTGCCTCGGTGCTGTGTACCACCTCGTCCGGTATCGGAGTAGCCCTGGTGTTTAGACAGCACTCTGCTGGTACATGTTGCTCTGGCTCTTCCTTGTCCGCCATCGAGGGTAACCTTGACAGTCCATAGGCTGCAGCATTCGACTTCCCGCTCCGATAGATCACTTCGAAGTCGAAGCATGCTAGCGAGCTCACCCATCTTTGTTCAACAGCGCCGAGCTTCGATTAAGTGAGGTACGCTAGTGGGTTGTTATCCGTAAACACCTGGAACTTTGCATCCAGTAGATATTCCCTGAATGTGTCTGTTATTGCCCATTTCAGAGCGAGTAGCTCGAGGTTCCTACTGGAGTAGCGATCCATGTTTCTCTCTGCACCCTTAATGCTCTGCTGGAGTACGCAATAACTCACTTCTTTCCGTCTTGTTCCTGATAGATAACCGCACCTAGTTCAAGGTTCTAAGCGTCTGTTTCAAGGATGAACGGTTGCCGGGAATCAGCATACCTCAGTACAGGAGGCGTCGTTAATGCAGTCTTCAAGCGGTCGAATGCCTCTTGCTGTTCCGCTTCCCAATGTATGCGTGTTGTCCTTCCCGTCTTGGTTTGGGTCATAGCTTGCGATACCGTTTGATGCAAAGGAACTGCAATCTTTGCAAAGTCCTTCACAAACTGACTGTAGTAGGAGTAGAAACCAAGGAAACCCCTCATCTGACTCAACGTCTCTTGGACCGGCCAGTTCTGCACAGCCAAAGTCTTTTCCGGATCGGTCGATATGCCATTCCCAGACTTGATGTGGCCCAGAAACTTTGTTTCCGTTTTGAACAGATGGCATTTGCTTGTTTTTACTTCCAGACCATGCTGTTGTAGCCGTTCGAAGACTAGATCTTGTCTCCGCAAGTGTTCATAACAGTTTGTTGAGAACACCAGTATGTCTAGGTACACGATTAGACGTTGGTAGTTTTGGACCCCCAGACATATTTCCATCAATCGTTGAAACGTGCTGGGACTGTTTGAAAGCCCAAAACGCATGCGCGAGTACTCATACAAGCCAAACGGTGTGATGAACGCAATCTTGTGAATGTCTCCTGGCGCTACCGCTACCTGGTTGTATCCAGCGGTCAGTTCCAATGAATTGAATAATGTTGCGCCATTGAGTGCATCAAATGATTCTTCCACCCTGGGAAGACGAAAGGCATCCTTTCTGGTGTTTGCGTTCAGTCGCGGATAGTCAACACACAATCGAATTGTTGAATATCTTTCTTGCGAACCACGACTATGGGAGAAGCATAATGACTAGTTCGTGGCCGAATGATATTTCATTTATGTGTGTCCTTTACCTACTGGTACTGTGTAGGTGGCAGTCTGCGTAAAGGCTGCTTTACTGGTTCATTGTCGGTTGTCACGATCTAATGTTATACGGTGTCCGTAAAGCCCAGACCATCGTCAGTTGTCGAGGAAACATCTCGGTGTTTTCGCAAAAGAGCAGCGACCAGACTTTTCTGCTCTGTCGTAAGATTACCCTGCAATAGATCTGGGACCCAATCTTCCATCGGTGGAATACTTTTTATTGATCCCGTTTCCGCCATCCGTTTATCCTGACGCAGAAACTCCGAAGGGGCATCCACAGAGTTTATGGTCACGACTATTTCTTCTACTGCGCCCTGTACTCGATGGAAATGCACCAATCCATATGTTATAGCATCAACTGTGGAACAGGTTCCCAGGGGGGTTCGCGGCTTCACCCATACCTCTTCTTGTCCTACATTTGCAACGTGCACCGAGTAGTTCCCTCGCAACGGTATGGTGACCATCGGTGTCACCTGTAGGTTCTTATTCAGATGGTATGCAGGTTCCACTAACGCTTGCTCTTCGAATCGAAGTCCAGTTGCTTGAATGACTGTCTTCGAGCGTGCGCAGCAGCTTGATTGAGGACAAATTGGCAGTTGTACCGGGGATAAGATCACCCGGCTGAGCAATGGATTGATTCAAGGAATGAACATGCCACTTGTACCGGGGGTATGGCCACCAGAATGAGCAACAGCTTGATTCGGAAAAAAATGGCAGTTGCACCGGGGATTTTGTTCATTCGGCTGAGCAACGGCAAGATGCAAGGAAAACGCAAGCATTATGTCATCATTACAGGTTGGGCTCCATGCAAAAGATAGTGACACAGCCACCTGTCCAGTGTTGTCACTACATAAATTTATGATATATATATATATCATAGGTATCATAAATCGTTAGCTCATTTTTAGATAATAGGTAGCGGTGTGGTATGCATCCGCTCGGGCAAAAGGTCAGTGGGGTTACATGGTCGTAACCATTCAATCCTTTTGGGGGCATTGAGTCACAAAAGGAAAATAATCATTGATGTAAACCTTAACTGGTTCGACACATTAGGTATAAATCAGGGCTGGCTTGACTCCTTAAGAAACGGCCCTATTTCAGTTCAAACTCTTGTCTGTTTCCTTTCTTGCTGAGTTACCGTATACATATACACTAAACTCGTTTTAAGTGGTTTATGCGGAATCAACAAGAAAGAGTTCATGCGTAGCATTACATAAGTTATTAGGCTGCGTAGTAATATCAGCGCCATCTTTGTCGAGGAAAAAGGAAACAGGTCAATTCGACCATCATCGCAACAATTTAAGTTTCGCGCCTCCACCCCAGCTCCATCTGTATAACATTACAGTCATTACAGCATATTTCAAGGCGCACACGCGGGTTTGCGTAGTCATTGTAATGTTTGAATGTCATGTAATTAGTAATTATGGAAGCACAGTGTTGTCACTATGTCAAGTTTGAATAGCATGTATAAATGTGGTGCATTGACATTATTCATGGCGAAACAAGTAGATTTATAATTTGTGACGCCTTTCTCTGCTCAAACTGGTACAAGAGGTTTTCCCTTTTCAGGCTTTTCTTCTCATTATTGGGTGTACGCAGGGTTTTTAGGGCGGTAACTAAAGTAGGATTTAATAATGATTGGCATATTAAAACCACTTTTCTCTAGTAGGTGAGATGAGCTCATTCAAAATGACATACGTATTCTGGTGTATTACCATTATTTCAACATGGTCCTTTTTAATACATTTTCTTTTAATGAACGTGAACCCATTCCTTCTCCAGGTGTTTCATGGTTGGCCAGTCTCCATCGAGCATAGTTTATGCGGTCGTAGCGAAGACTTCTAATTGCCATATCTCAGCACTGATGTGCGTGCGTGCGTGCGTGCGTATGTATGTGTCTGGGTGTGACTGTATGTGCGTGCGTGCGTGCGTGCGTGCGTGCGTGCGTGCGTGCGTGCGTGTGTATGTCGATTACACAATGAAATACTTTGATATATACAATAAACACCTTTCAAGTAAATCATATTTTTATGTTGATTATTCCATAAATTTATGTCTAAATTCAAAGTTCAACACCTGGTAACACAGACAATACCATGTATCAGCAAATCATAACATCTTAGGATTTGATGCAAAGATATGCTCCCGTATAGCATTGTACATACCACTTCTGAAAAATTATATAACTCACGAATCGTGACATATTTCGCTGCCATTCACATGCCATCAAAACAATATTACGTGTTATTTATATGTTTAAATACCATACATACGAATAATCAAAAGCCAACGTTTATGTTCATTTGCTGTGCAATATATATATATATATATACACACATGTATATATATATATATATATATATATGTATATATATATGTATATATGTATATATAAATATATATACATGTATATAATATTATACATATATATATATATATAATTATATATATATATATATATGTATATATATATATAAATACGCTGAGATGTTACTTTTTCGGGTGTTTGCAAATCCCCACATAGTGCCAAAGGAGTGATATTTAAAATATTATCTATTGCACGCAATGCCGCAATTGGCGATAGCAGAAATTAAATGGTCATGTAAACGAGTTTAAGTTAAAAATACTGTTATTGTTGCCCCTGGTTTGTTGTTCCGTGGGTGGATGTCAACTAGTTCCTAATTAATTAAAGTTAATTAATTTTGTAGCGTCATGTTAAAACAGGTCAAATGTATAGCATAGGTAGACCTATATGTGAATACATTCAATTCAACACAACAAAACCTAAAACTAGAAATAGCTGAAAAAATCACACAGTTACGTAGCGAGCTCTTAGTTCTAAATCTGTATTTTAAATGCATGATTAAATTGTAAAATTTTACATTGGATATTAATTCGCATGTATTGTGAACTCCTGCGCAGCGCTTTTCAGTGGATTCTTCCAACATGGGAAAAGCCAGTGAATGTTATTTTCGTTATATCGTTATACTTGACAATTCTCCCGGGAAATCTGGGAGTCTCCCGGATTTTGTATGTACTTCCTGCCTGATCTCCCGTAATGTAGGCAAATTTCCCGGATTTTCCCTGAAAATCCCTACCAAATCCCCCTCCCTCTCCCCCTTCCCCTCCCCCTCCCACCCCCTCCGTCTTCGAGAGTACGCAACACCACGGGAGACGTACTGAGACGTGTCCCGATGTCAGGATATCGTAATAGTTTTGGACAAACCGTTTCGTGTTTGTCTGTATTCTAAAGAAATAGTATGCCTAGTAAACATATTGTGCTACTGACAGCCACTTTGAAGAGTAATAAGTCATTGGAAAACAAAAAACGGCGCTTTGCTGATTCTGACATATATGCGGTGTATGTGCTTGCAATGCGTAGCAATGGTTATACGTGTTAAAATAGCATTTAGTGACAGTTCGGTGTCCTTACTACAATCACGAATGGTTTCAATACAGTTGGACAATACTTGACGTCCCTTTAGACACGGTATTCCTCCTAGTCTCAGCGAATGTCGCACACTTGCTTCATCTCTTCATAGGCGAGGTCGTCGATATGGCCAATAAAGAGCTCCTTGCCGATACTCCTCATCTTTTTCCGTAGTGCAGGTTTTATCGACATGTAGCGGTTCTTTTCCTTCGTCGATGCACCATCCGGGCACCTGTCGAGCAATCAGAAATGTGTATATTGGTAACATCGGCGTGCTTGCGATAACACAACCGATGCACTTAGTTACGTTATTAAGCAGTGCACGCATATGCCCACATACAATTGCGCTATCCAAATCCGAGATGCAGTTAAAATGTCGTAGTCGGACGTGTGGGATTAAGACGGAATTAAAAGTGTTGGCACTACGATGCCTTCACCTCGTGCATGTGACCTTTCAAAAAGTGGCAGATGACCATTTTAATTAAATTTCGAGATACACAATTTTTCGTAGTATCGAGGTGTCCTACTGACACCCACTACTGCGCGCGAAACCGAGCGACAGCCGAAAGCACCTCCATTACTTTGAATTCTATAACATTAGTGTGCACGTGGAATACAATATAAAATTGTATTTTGCTGATATTGTCCTCGGTGGCTGGCGGAGTAGCACAAATAACTGGGTGTGACCTTCGACCATGCCTGATTATTGATGTTACTCCGCCACAGTCTCGGTCGGTTCGCGAACGATACGCCCCACAAAGGTACTGGTTGATTTAATAACTGCACTAATTTCTTACCACACAATGAGTATAAATTTATGATGATTTATTTCGCCGGGGACGACGTAGCGGAAGTCGTAGATGATGATTCGTGACTCATCAGTCGGCACGTCGTCATGGAAACGTTGATACACTTCCTTGTTTGTAATGTCATTGCCCTTCGCGACCTTAGAGTGGACATATAAACAACGATTAGAATATGAACACCAACACACGTGGTTTGTTCTTTTAATAATAAATGCAATTACAATCACCTTTTCTACATTGCAGTAATTGTGGTTTATTTTATATACATTTATTTATTTAATTTCTTCCGAAAAGTGTTCAGTGGCAAATTAGACGAGTTCAAGTTCAAAAACTGTATATCTATGAACTAACGTATAAATTGTGCTCATCCAAATAGTTGGTAATCTGAGTAGTGGGTATACATAATAAATAACATGCAACTGTTTTGTACTGACGTAATTCACTATTACCCAAATGTATTTTAAATGTTCATAGAAAAACCACACCCTCTGCACACACCGTGCGCATCAACTTTGGCCCCTCCCACCCACCCCCAATTACGCAACTTTAATCACCTCCCCATGTAAGCACAGAATACGCAATAAATCTTACCCACTTGCGTAGTTCTTCTGAAACTCTTTGCCGCGCCACTACAGGTTATCTTGATCGTGGGAAAACTACTGGGTGACTAAGTGTGCCCCTCCCCACATAAATTTGTGGTGCATCACTGCTGCTACCCCCTTTATGTACGCCCAAAAACTAAGGACAATCCCTACCTTTTCGACGTTTAGCGTCGATTCGTCTGAACTCAGCTTACACGTAATGTACTCGTAGTCCTTCGAGCGACGCATGTTCTCAAAGGTCCGTACGACCTCGTCCATGTTCACGTCTGTCATACTGGGTGTGCTGGCAATGCGATGTCCGTCAAGGTCGACCGATGGCGCTGTCAACATAGATGACGCCATCTTTTTATAACAATGTGGCGCCCTTCGTACAGCTCCCCGCTGATGATGTGTGACAGATTACAAAGTGACTGATCGCTTCGTTTGTTGTAGGCGATCGAATCTTATAAACGCATAACGTCACGCAAGGAATCGAACAAAATAATCATTAAAATCTATAGACCTGGTTCGGTTTGCTTATCCATTTCCGGACGTTGCAGCCTTTGTGGATTGTCTATAGACAGCTCTTTCGTTTGCCAGTCTCCCCACTCGCCGGACGTCTGCTCCCATCCATTCCTCTATGTCCTTCTCCCATTGTCTCCTAGGTCTTTCTCTGCTTCTGCTGCCTTCCACTTTTCCTTCCATTATTAGTCTCTCTCTAGATTGATGCTGTTTCGGCCGAAATAACTTAGTTTCTGTTTCTTTACAAAGTTCAATAAAGTCGCGGGTATAACACCAAGCTCATCTGCGATGGATTCGTTAGTTCTACGTTCAGTCCACGAAACTCGTAATATATTTCTATAACACTTGTTTTCAAATGCATTTATACGTTTAGTAATGTTCTTATTAAGAGTCCAGGTTTCGCGTCCACACGTAGCCGTTGGAAATATGCAGACTCGGAATATATACCTATTTATCCAAAATATAAGATGCAATGACAAAAGAAGGAGCAGAAGAAAAGTATCCTCAGCGAATATACAAATGCGTTATTTCAGAACAGTGACTATACAATAGGTATAATTTCAGAACCGTGCGTTATAAAGCCGTCGGTTTACTGACACCGGGGTCAAAATACTACAATATTAAACTGCCCATTCTGATAATTTAGGTGATTTGACCCCTCCGTATAATTTGACCCCTGTATGCCTAAACGTTTATCCATGCAATAAGATATCTAACACGATTAGAGATTGGACATTACTGTTGTCACAATTAAATAAATTATTCAGAAAAAGCTAGCAGCAGAGTGGGGGGAATTACTATAGTCATGGTAAAATGGCACCTCTATAACACCACATGAATCGCTGGGACATAAATATCTCAAATGTGTACCGCAGTTTGAAAATACAACACAATTCTGTTTTTGCGCACACATGCATTGCTACCTTTTATACAATAAGCCTAAAGCATATTAAAGTCCTCATTGATAATGTAACGTCTACTTTCCCAGATCCGCAGTACACTGTTCTTGTATAATGTTTCTTCGATTTTTTCTTTTTAGGAAACTATTTATATCAATAGTTTCATAACCGTTCATAATAGTTTCTTTGGTCTTCTCTGAGTCTCCTCGTTCCTGGTGTTGTCAAATCACATTCTGTTCAGCTTATTGGAGTATTAAGTCTATAAGGACTCCCAGTTGTGGAATAAGATTAGTTTTTTTTTAAATATGTCTTGCCTTTAAAGAGTTGTTACAATCCCTCTTACACTATATCCCCATGCGTTATGCAGTAATCGAAGTGAAGCCACTGTTCCACTCCATAATGGAACTTTCATTATCTTGAGAATTACTATGTACTTGAAGCCGCAATCCCACAGTGTTCTGAAACGTTCATGTCAGCACTGGTTTGATCTCATAAGTTCTTTTGTTGTTACGTGTTACACCCAATAGTAGTATCCCACGTGTTAACATTTCCGTTCATGCCTGCATGCAAATTTAAATAGCTTTTTTTACCAATTCTCATTCCATTTTACCTATCAATCTAGATCATTTTGTAAACAAAATTTATATCAGTTTCTCGTAACCTTTCTACACACATTTCAGTCAGCAGCAAATGTCGGCATTTTGTTTGACGACAAGCGTGCGTGTGTGGAGACACAAATATAGTTATCATCTGGCACCATCTTTTTTAATTGAATTGAATTTATTTATTCTACACTCAACATGAATACAAAGTGTAATTTCAAATAAGGTGTAAACATACACATTTATAAGCTAATCCACCATAAACAGTGCAACAATGAAACATAGTTGAACATTGAACATCTTAAAAACCATCTTGCAAGATAGCCAGGAAGGTACACGAGTATGGCAGAATTAGATGGAAATCACAACAGAATAGTTTAGTCTAACACACAGCGGATGAGACGCCAGACGGACATACCCGAGGATGGATAGACAATATCCTCTATGCAGGGAAATGGCACCCAGCCCACGACCATCCGGCGTTCCAGTCATTGGATAAAATGACGCGAATACTGATCCTTATAATACTAAGTTTTCCAGTTATAAATCTGTCCGTTCATGATTACAAAATTTATGTGTCCTGTCGATAATTATGATATCCAATCGGCACCACAATACCTCCAGCGTAACAGTCTGCTCCATCATTAATAAGACGGAGGCCCCGAACAGACAGACGAACAGACGCTAAACTGTGAAAGATGCACACGATAGTAAATGGCCCAGTTGGAATACCAACGAATCAATACCTTGTTCCTACAAATGTTGTCACTAGACAACAGCATTCCCTAGCATACCATATATATCCCTCACTCCAGATGCAATAACCATTTATATTCTTTTTCCACAGTGCCATTCGATTTTGGAATTCCTTCCCTCAACATTTTGTTAAACTAAACAGCCTGGATACATTAAAAAACAATTGAAACATTGAAAGAATCAATATTATGGACGCCAAGCATGTATTTTCGTTTATTTACATGGTATTTGTGTTAAAATTGCACTCTGTACATGTAAGCACATAGTTCCTGTTCACCTGCCAGTCCAACGCCTGCATCCTCAGCAAGTTGAGGCAAGGCGGTATACTGGAGGAAGAAGAAACTATTCCTAACCCACTGCACTTGGACGTACCTTCGCTTAGCGAGATGTTCTGAGGCCAAGAAGTTGTCGGGAGCGACGGTGAACTCTGGTACGAGCCTAGTCAATGCTCACAGTCGACGACACACTCGCAATCAGCGAGCAACCGTTGTGAGTCGTAACGATGACGTGAAACTGGAAGTACTATAGTGTGTGCGCCAATGCCAGCGTCGTTCCACGCAGTTGTCGGGACACGCTCGCGAATTAGAGAGAGGGAGAGGGAGAGCGACTACGCCAACGCAAGGCACGTGTTGGAGCTTGTTTACGGATTACATTAAAGTTAGTAACTAATAACGTCCACGTCTCTTGCGGTACCGGCTGCTAGGGGCGACAGAACATGTAGACTAATGTGTCACAAAGTAAACATCGCGTGTTTGTTGGTTTATACTTAGGGTATATTTAAACGGTTATTGCTAACGGTTATGTGTGTATTGGTGCGAGGCACGCCGTGCAAACTTCAAAAGGTGATTCATAAGAGTAGGTAGAGCTATATATGTTTTTGTTTAATTAATCACCGTTTCCGTCATAAGTTAGTGCAATGTCAGACTGCGGCTTCGTGTTTGTACATTCGATCTTCCGTCGATACGCAATAAACATAAATACAGTTGACATCAGTTATATAACATTGTGTCATCCTTCCTTGTTTCTTTCCTTCCTCTCTCCTTCTCCCTCACTC